>JANAVB010043745.1:245000-337500 GCA_029216955.1 Iris pallida | reverse complement strand
ATTAGATACCTTTTCTTTTTTAGTTTATTTGCAGTTTTCAACTTTTGCACGTTGGAAGAAAAATTAACACTTGGAAATTAGGCTTTTGGATCATTTCCATCAATGTCAAATTGCTGATTCTTATATTCTTCCTTGATGGGTTAGTTAACTTATGTAAGTACTGTTTGTTGAAGAATATAACCTAGGCCAATATGTTAGAATAAATACATAACTTTCGACCTTCACTACAACTCTATTGTGCAGCTGTGGAGACTTTAACACAGTACCAGGTAGAAATACGACCTAAACTGAAACAAATTGTTATTTATATTAATAATTACTTCGACTCAGCCTATTCATGACCTATATGGACTAGCATAAGTAGCCAGTTAAAGATTGGTAGGTGGGCCGGCTTCTGCTTCTTCTTCTTTTGGCTATATTTAGATTTCAAGAGTAACTATTGACAATGAGATATTGATGTTAAATAACCTATAGAATTATCGAAAATTGATTGATCAAACCGTCAGCAGAAGCTACAATTAAGGATGAGTTAGTGGAAGCATGCATGACTGTGGTAGTTGAAGAAAGTGATCAATGACTGAACTATAGGGGCTATTTGGTAACAGTAGTTGGATTTGGATTTGGATTGAATTTGAATTTTTAATGAAAAATGAAGGATAGAATTGTCCGAGCTCTCTAGCTTAGTGGTATTAGAGCGGACATCCGGAGGGGCCGGCAAGGTTCGAGCCTCCCAATCGTGTGTGTGAGTGGGATTTCAAAAAAAAAAAAAAAAAAAGGATAGAATTCATGTACTTATTGTCCCCTAACATAGAACTTCGATTGAAATAGAAATGTGAGAAGTTGGAAGTGAAATAATAATAATAATAATAATAATAATAATAATAATAATAATAATAATAATTGCACAATAATAACAAAAATAAATATTTTTTACTTAAATCTAATAATATTTTTTTTTCTTTTATTAAATTCGATCGGGGAGCGGAGTTTCCTCACTAGTGGGCTGAGCGGAAGATTTACTGTGAAACAAGCTGCTCTCAAAGCGGCCTCAACCAAAGTGTCCAAACATGAGAAAGCGTGTACCGACAATCAACACGTTTTCATTCCGTTCGCATTTGACACGTTTGGTTTTCTAGCACCAAACGCTGTGGAGCTTCTTAAGAGAGTCCAAAAAGTGATGCACAGTAATAGCATGTCTTCCAGGTCTATAGATGTGGTGTTTAAGATGATTGATTTTGCTATCCAAAAAGGACTAGCGATATAGCTTGTTGTCCACTTGCCATCTATTTCGGTGTAATCTTGCACACTTGAGAAAAAAAGAAAGTGAACATTTCAGAACATGGATAAGTAGAATTCGACCGGAATTCAATCTTTCTCTTTCTTTCTTTTCTTTTTTTCCTTAGACACTATCTCTCTCTCTCTCTCACACACACACACATGCTTGGCCTCTTTGGGCAACCGCGGTCTGGCCGATTGCGGCACTTTCTTGTCTGGTCAGAGGTGCGGGTGACCGCATGCGGTTCTGGCGAGAAAGCAGAGACGTCTGTGGAGCACGACGCCACTGGTTGGGGGTGGGGGTGAGGGGCGGGAGCGCAGCTACTAAGAGGTGCCTCTTTCTCCTATGGCGATGGCGATGGCAAAGGCGAATTATTTGGTGCATAAACTTGTGATTTGGATTGTGAATTGGCATAATTAGTATCTATTTTCAACATTTTGTCAATCATTTCATATGCGGTAGGAGCAAAGTACGCACCTTTATTAAAATGGCATCTGCACTGGGAACACTTTCAAACATATCCCCACCAATATGCTCAACTCCTGCAACAACAAAATCGAACCTCAGTTTAGAAAGTACCCACATCCCAAAAATCAATAAGTTATTTATACCAATATCTTATCATATTAGACGCATATACTCCAAAATATACTAGGACGCATACAGATGAAACAAGATACCCACCTGCGATAGCAGGTGCCCCCGAGATGACCTGGGGCAGATCGAAATTGATCCCCTTGATATGAGGGTGCTTCCTGAGGATCATGTCCATGGTTCCTCCGAATCCACCTCCGACGTCGACGAGCACCTTGAGTCCGTCGAAGCCTTTGTAGGTGTCGAGGATCTTCTTCATGGTTAAGAAGGAATGGTTCCTCATGCCCTCGTTGAACACCTCGTTGAATCTGGGATCAGTGCCGAATTGCTCGTATGTCGCCTTGCCGTAGGCTTTGTTGAACGGAATTCCCCCATCCAACACAGCATCTTTCAAGTAGTACCTGTTGCAAACAAATTCATTTATATATATACATATTCTCTAATCTTTTGCTTTCCTTTTCCTTCTCATGACAACATGTTCTTTTACTAAGCTTAGCTAATTAAATATACTATCATTTTGCTATTAGAGTTTCTTGCAATGCGTTTTTCTTTATAACACACACACATCTACACGTTTACGGTTGGGGACCTCGAATCATGTCGATTCCGACTGATGTCCGTGTTGTTTTTCACTTGAGTTAAAAGCACTAGACAGTTTCTTGCAACGCATTGTTACATCCTACTCCCAAACTATATATATATATATATATATATATATATATATATATATATATATATATATATATATATATATATATATGAATTTGTTTGCAAGAAAACAGTAAACAGTTTCTTACAAACAAATTCATATATATAAAAAATATGAAATGCCTTTAAAAAATTGTAATTTTTAAAGTAATGTCTTGCGTAATCCGTACCAGCTCTCCATGAGGACCTTATCCTGGAGCATGAGTCCCAATGCACCAATAGACACCCCGTCCTCGTCCTTGGTCAAGAACTTCACCACCGGCGCGGCCCCGTACTTCCTCTCGCCGGTGCTCTCGGCGGAGGAGCAGACGAGCACATTGTAGCTCGCCAGCAGCATGAGGATCCTGTCGAGCATGGCGGGCGCCTGCGGGTTCTGCGTGGGCAGCTGGCTCGATATCTCGGCGGGGGACAGGAGCGCCCCGGGGCCGGCCTTGGCGATGATCTCGAAGAGGCCGAGCTCGATGGCGGCCTTGAGGGTCATCGGGAGGACCGAGAGGCTGGTCAGCTGCAGCGCGTAGAGGCACGCGTCCTGCTCGCTGGACTGATCAGGGACGCACAAGGTGGCCGTCGACGACTTGTTCTGATCTGTAGAGCCCATGGTTGGGTTCGTTCGAGTGGAGAGATCAGAGGAGGAATGGGAATGGTGTAATGAGCTTTTTGCGGGGTTCATACACTACACATATATATATAGGAATGGGGAATGGCAATTTTTGTTATAATTGCGCACGAGGGAATTGGTTACATTAAGACGTAAGTTGGAGGCGGCAAATGAAGCTTGCGCACGAGGTTCATACGCTTACATTATTGGGGGAGGTACCGTAGGTGAAGCTTGCGCACGAGGGATCGGAGGGGGTAGCTGAGGGCAGTTGTCTAGCTAGATCTCCGCTGACCTAATTTTCAATTATAAAATTTGATCACTTTGCCACTTTTCTAGAAGAAATTTTTTTTGTGAGAAAAAGAATTTGCCTGAACTTCTTTCTACACTACCAACTTTACAAAAATTAGTTAGAGAAGTCAAACACGACAGTCCGTATGGTTTTTTTATTTTTATTTATTTAAATTTTGTCACGAAACACCAAATCGTCTATTTTTATTTTTATAACAAAAATGTTAATTGAGTTTTCGTAATTTATCCTATGACAAATTTGTGTTTTGCAGTATGTCGCTAATTATATAGAAAAATAAATCATATCGTAACTTTAGTAAATTGAAACATCCTTTAAATCAAAATGTAGTAAAAGTCAACTACTATTGTACACCAGCATTAGAACCAAATACACCATAATTTTTTCAAATTTCATGGAGAGAATCCTAAATGTACAGAAAAATCAAATAACTATTAGATTATTATTATTTTAATCAAAAACATCGAATTCCTAAGCAATGAAGGGATCGAACGATTGAGTATCGATAAATCTGCAACAAAATTAACCAAAACGAGCCTAAAAGTCGAACCTTGTACGTGCGATTCTTGGTAATGATGTATCCTTTCTTGCGGATAGTCCCGACATGCTGTATATAGGTCTTGGAGGCGTCGGCCCAAGTCAGAGAAGGAGATTGCGAGAGGAGGAGACATAGAGATATGAACAAAATTTGTTCGGTCGAAAGAAGGTCTCGAAAGTTGTTGGCTTAAATTTTTTGTTAAGTACCTAGTATATTGAGAGAAATAGAGAGTGTTTAAAAAGCTAACCGACTGTGAGTATATAAAAAGTATGTACATTTTTAGGTTACAATAATTAACTTTTGATATACCTATAAAACTCGATTCAGGATATTGATTTAAATGCATGTGATTAGAATAGATGAACAAAATTAAAACAAAGTTAATGTTGGAGCTAACTATATATATATTTTTTTGAATTAACTATATATACAAATAAAGATTTGGTTAAGGGAGTTTTAAAAAAGTTCTTTCATTATATGGAGTTGGTGGATAATAGATTACAGTCTTCAATTTGGATATTACACACACAAGGAGGGATCAAATTCACCATGTCCAAGGAGATGAGCAATAAATATTTGTACACACTACTGTACATATCAATTATCTCCATTATTTTCGTGAAGGTAGCTTCAGCCAATTATCTCCATCATCAAATGTAGTACCTCTCAGTCACTCTGTTGGCACAAATAACCTGAGTTTTGGAGAAGACGAGCCTGTAGAATCCCTGGAGGAAATTGAAGCCCAAACTACTGGAACCTCCTTCCTGATGACGACGACCTATTGCCAGATGTCCTTCATAATAATGGCTCGATCAACCCAATAAAAGACATCCAGTAATCTATTCCGCAAGACAATAAGTACCAAAATCTTGAACACCAACATAATCTATTCTACTATTATACAAAACACAAAGGTTTTTAAATCCTAGGGCTGACTGTGCCAAGATAAAGAGTGGTTGGGATTTAATCTTGGTGAATCAACGGTTGTGGGGTTTTATGGGGAAGAGCATTATTGGGAGTGGTATTTTATGGGGAAGAGCATTATTGGAAGTGGGGTTTTATGAGGAATCCAAAGATGGAGATTTAATATTTTGATGGTTGGAATTTAATATTTTGATGGGGGCCTCATAATGGTTGTGGATGAGCATTATTGAGAGTAGGATTTTATGGAGAATCCAAAGAAAATTCACATTCAGCAGTGGTTGGGATTTAATATTTTGATGGGGGTCTCAAAATTATTATTGTTCGTTTAAAATTGGGGGTCCAAGATTTTGAGGGGGAATACCTTAAATGAACCATGCCCTATGGGCACGGGTTATGACTAGTTCTACTATATAATAGGAAAACTTAGATGGTGAAACTTTTGAATTCCGAAAATACCCTTACCACTACCAGAATAAGTCGTTTTAGCGACGCATAAAGACGTCGCTAAAACGACAAATTTCGTCGCTAAAGATATTTAGCGACGGAATTACCGACGTTTCGTGACAGTCGCTGAAATGTAAGTCGCCAATCTTCTAAACGTCGCCAAACGTCGCAATTATCGACGTTTGCCGACGTATATATACGTCGGTATATTGCCGACGTCTACCGTCGTGACGTCGGTTGATTAGCGACGTATTACTGCGTACCGCTACGCGTCGGTAAATTACCGACATATTACCGACGAATCGTCGGTGGTTTAGTGACATGTTCAAAGTCGCTAAACGTCGGTAAATCCTGAAAATTTCTGGGAATATTACCGACGTGCACCGACGTTTACCGACGTTTTTCCGACATATTATAACGTCGCTAAAACATCGGTAAACTGGATAATATCGCATATTTACCGACGTTTACCGACGTAAATGTACGTCGGTGTACGTCGGTAAACGTCACTAAGTCTGAAAAAAAAATACAGAATGTCCATTTCTCCCTGCAGTTTAAAAAGATAACCATTTCTCACTGTAGAATAGGATCCAAACAATCACAGAATGTCCATTTCTCGCTGTACACAACTAACCAAGTTTGTATACTTGACGTCGATAATTGCGAATAACCAAATATCCAAATAACCAAGTTTACAACAATCACACAACAACTAACCAAATAACCAAATATCCAAATAACCAAATATCCAAATAACCAAATATCCAAATAACCAAGTATCCAAACAACCAAGTATCCAAATCTACACAACCAACAAATAAAAAAAGTCACAAACAAAGAATGAAACAAACACAGAAACAGTCCTAACTAGGACTACTAGGAATCTGGTGCAGAAGGGGCACCGCCGCGACGAAGGGATAAGAACAACTCATACTGCTCATGTGAAATCGATACCGATGGAGGCAGTGACGTCGGTGGAGTCGGTGTCGAAGAAGATGGCGGTGGAGGCGGCGGAGTCGACGACGATGAAGGCGCACCCGGAAGACCAGCACGCTCCAACGCTGTAAGTCGCTGGTGGTATGAATCCATGATAGATAACATTCTATCACTGCTCTCGACCATCGACTCATGCGCCAATCTTATCCTCTCGGCCATGGTCACCTGTCATGTCTGCAGCTCCGTGACCGTGCGCTCTAACCCTCCAACGGTGCGCTCTGTCCTCTCAGTCGTCTCCATGAGGTCCATAATGTCGCGATCGAGCGCATCCAATCGTGCTAGCAGCGCAGGATCGTCGTGCTGAGACTGCTCCTCGATCCGTCGTAGCAGGTCGTCACGGAGAGACTCCATCATCTGGTGGACTTGGGCAGACTCCTGGGACGGCTGTGGACCATGCACACTAGCAGGAGATGTCCTAGAGGACTGGGTCGCAACTAGGGCGCCATAGGATCCCGTACCGTAGTACGTACCCCTACGGAGTCCACCAGCGGCGGCCATCCACAGCTCGTCCGTCGACGGAGCTTGAGTGGGCTGCGAGGATGTATCGACCTCTCCTGCATCAGATGCACTAGCAGCCGCCCGTTCCCGCAGCCTCTGATACTCGGCCTAGAAAGTACTTATTATTACTAACTTCTAATTTCTAATTAATGTACTTATTATTACTAATTTCTAATTAATGTACTTATTATTTCTAATTTATAATTAATGTACTTATTATTACTAACTACATGAATATTTATTTGCATCATATTTACTAAGTTATATTAAAATTGACACGAAGTATTAAATTAAGATAACGTATTGTAATACTTACATAAGTCTGCTCGACCCTCTCGTCAATAAGGTCAGCGCCGCGACGATGGCTGGCCAGGAAGACGGTCACCATGTCGGCGTTACCGACCTTCCTTACCTGTAATTAAATATACTATCTTAGTAATAATTTATCGGTTTTGCATTAAAATAATATTTCTAAAAGAGGAAGACATACCAGACGACGAAAATGTTCTGTCATCGAAATCGACCCACCGCACCACTTCGAGGCATGTTGCCTAGCCGTCTTGGCCTTCTCCGACTTCTTCTTGTACTTTGGCTCCTCGAATCGAGCCTTCATCGCATTCCATTGATCAGGGGTGATCCAACCTTGGATCGGCTTTCCGGCACGATCACGATCCTTCTGACCATTGATAGAGTCGCGGATCAGCTTGGCAGCGACGGCAGGAAACATCCCCTCGATAAGCTCGGCCCGGTGCGGTGGATAGAAAAACATATCCTAGAAGAGCGCAAACCAAATATTTATCAGTTATATATAATATACAAAAATTATATGATTCATGTTAAAAGCAAATATATTTTAACCTTGAAGCGCGCAAACCAGAAGGCCTTCCTCTCGTCCGGAGCCTCAGAGTAGTTAATCCAAGCACCACCATAATTATGCCTCAGCATGTGGCCTAGACGTCTCTATACCTCTGGAGGACGATATCTATACAAACATATTATATTCATGAAAAAAATTAAATTATGATAAAAACAGAAAGAAAAAAATTATAAACCAAAATACCTACTTTGTACCGTCGACCCAGATCTCCGTCCTCCTCTCCTCCGGAGGTGCGCACGCATCATCTGCATGATGATAGTCGGCCGTCGGCGCCGCCGCCTCGGCCGTCGCCGCAGCCTCCGCCATCTGCTCATCCGTCTCCATCATCGTATCAGCAGTAGGAACGCTAGACGGACGATCACTCTCAACAGGCCTGGAACTACTCGTCCCAGGAGATATGCCACGTGACGTCGTCCCACCAGGCCCACCTACTGTCCGATATGGAGGAGTAATCGGCGACGAAGATCCAGAGCCGGTACCAGAATGAGGTACCGAAGGAAAACTCCGTCCTCTAGCAGTACCTGTAGGAAGTACCGGAGGAGAGTGACCTCGTTGTCCCCTTCGGTACGCTCCGCGACGACCTGCCATACCTGATAACAGCATATGATAATACAACAAATAATAGAGACTAGAAATATAAAAGTACAACAAATAATAGAGACTAGAAATATGAAAGTACAACAAATAATAGAGACTAGAAATATAAAAGTACAACAAAGACAAGATAATAACCAAGACAACATATGATGATACATTCTACAATAAACATCTAAGTCCAGATAATATATTCTAGAAGAAACATCTAAGTTCAGATAAGTATATCTCTCTCAATCATCTTCAGAATAATCATCTTGTTCGTCTTCCTCGACCTCATCTTCCTCTTCCTCCTCATCTTCACTTTCATCTTCGCCTTCGTCGGCTTCGTCTTCCTCTTCGGATAATTCTACATCTTCTACATTATGTGTCGTGTAATGCGTAACTTCCGTGGAGTCCACATCGACAATATTGGTTACAAGAGGTAGCTTGTCCTCCTGGTAAGCTTTTTTGTCAACATCAAAAGTATCTCTGGCTTTAGTCTTGCATACTGCCCACCAGTCAGACTTCGTTGCTCCCCGTCTCGGATAAGCTGTGAAGTACACGAGCTGAGCCTGAGTTGCTAGGACAAACGGTTCGTAGCCTTGATATCTACGCTTGTAGTTTATATCCAGAAGACCATGCTTGTCAATTTTCCAACCTTGATTTTCAATCGGATCGAACCATTCACACTTGAACAACACGATCTTTGCAGGTTCTCTGCCATTATTATATGACAACTCCACAATCTCTCGCAAGATGCCAAAGAAATCATTTCCTGGATCGACGTCTTTGTAGTTCGAAGACTTGATACACAAACAACTATTTTTCATGGAATCAAGATCCAGGAAGCTGTCTCTAATCGGAGCATTTGTCGACTTGAACCGAAAGCCATTGACACAGTAACTTGGCCATATTTTAACAAAAGTAATTGGTCCCTTGGCAAGAGTTCTAATTAATTCAATCTCGGGTGAAATTAGACGATCGACCTGAATATCAAAGAAGCGATAATAAGTTATTTATTGTGCAGTTGCATTAGAAGAGGCCAGTAATTACCGAGCTACTTACATATTCGCTCAACCAAGAAGGAAAATGACGTCTCATTTCTTGTTCTAATGCTTCGTCTGTTAGGTAGGGTCTAACCAGCCTCAACTCATCCTTATATGTGCTGGAAAACAACGAAGCAACCGCCGATTAGTACAATAATATTAGCTTATACTATTACATTGAGATGACGTAAACTCATTATCCTGAGTTACTTACCCCTCTAGCTTCTCCACTTCATCCTCGTCGCAATTGAGTAATACATACAACTGAGCAGCCCTTAGCTCTTCGTCATTCAAATATCTCTTATTCATTTTCCCCGAAGGCTTTCCAGACGTATTGAATACTTTCAGTATTCCATCATTAAATTCTTGATATCCGTCGTCGTTTCTCGGAGCCCTCGTTCTATTCGTAGCAACATGAGGTTTGAAATAGGAGGAGCAGAAATTTGTAATCTCCTCGAGAATATAGGCTTCAAAAATAGAACCCTCGACCCGAGCCTTATTTTTCACCTTTCTTTTTAGGTGATTCAAATGTCGCTCGAACGGGTACATCCATCGATATTCGACGGGTCCACCAACACGTGCCTCGTAGGAAAGATGAATCGACAAATGCTCCATAGAGTCAAAGAATCCAGGAAGGAACACCCTCTCTAGCTTGCACAGTGTAACCGCAATGTCCTTCTCTTACTTTTCTAGACGTTCAACGAGCAATTTCTTAGAACAAAGGTCCCTGAAGAATATGCTAAGCTCCGTCAATGGATCCCAAACTGCCTGCGGTAAGAATTCTCGGAATGCAATCGGAATTAATCGCTCCATGAATACGTGACAATCATGGCTCTTCATACCTGTCAGTTTGTTCTCCTTGAGGTCGACGCATCTTCTCAAGTTCGAAACATACCCATCTGGAAATTTCAGACCTTGAATCCACCTACAAAGCCTCACTTTATCCTCCTTCTCCAGTGAGAAAATTGCCTTAGGCTGCTTCAACTTCCCATTCCTGTCCTCTATCAAATGTAATGCAGGACGTCTACATATTTCTTCCAAGTCCAATATAGCCTTTGGATTATCTTTCGTCTTCCCCTTTACGTCCATTACAGTATTAATTATGTTGTCAAACACATTCTTCTCGATATGCATGACATCAAGGTTATGTCTAATCAGATTGGTGCTCCAATATGGAAGATCCCAGAATATACTCCTCTTCGTCCAGTTATGAGTGCGACCAAATCCGTCACACTTGTAGCCCGTAGCAGGCTGCTCAATAGCTCTTGGTAAATCTTTTACCTCTTCCCATATCGTGTATCCGGTCCACCTTGGCGGGGGATTAGCCTTCTCCACAATGCCAGCACGAAAAGCATTTCTGTTCCTCCGGTACGGATGATCCTTCGGCAGGAATTGTCGATGACAATCGAAGAAGCACGATTTGCCTCCGTGTTTCAAACGGAAAGCCTTAGTGCTGTCCATGCAATACGGACATGAAAGACGACCATGCGTGCTCCATCCAGATAACATTCCATAGGCCGAAAAGTCGTTGATGGTCCACATAAGTGCTGCCCGCATCCGAAAATTTTGTTTTCTAGATACATCGTACGTGTTGGAACCTACTTCCCACAGCTGATTCAACTCATCAATCAACGGCTGTAAATACACATCGATGTTCCTTTTCGGATTGTTCGGACCTGGGATAATAACGGTGAGAAACATATACGGAGTCTTCATGCACATCCAAGGCGGTAGATTGTACGGGGTGACGATCACAGGCCAACACGAATACTGGGATCCCGAAAGTCCGAATGGGGTAAAACCGTCGGAGCAGAGACCCAATCTGACATTACGCGGATCAGAAGCAAAATCTGGATACTCTCGATCAAAGTGCTTCCATGCTTCTCCATCAGATGGGTGATCCAACACTCCTTCGGTATGTTCCTGCTTATGCCAACTCATGTTTTCTGCAGTTTCCTTCACCATAAACAACCGCTGCAACCGCGACGTCAACGGCAAGTAGTGCATCGAAGAGGTAGGCTTCCTGGCACCGACAGACTTTCCTCTACCACATGCCTTGTAGCGATCGATACCACAAAATCTGCAGGCGTCTTCATCCTTGTCGTCTTTGTAGTACAACATGCACCCGTTGCGACAGGCATCGATTTTTTCGTATCCCATCCAGAGCGATCTAACCATCCTCTTAGACCGGTAGAAGTCTTTAGGCAACTTCGCACCCTCAGGCAATATTTCTATAAGCAACTCCATAAGACGGTTGTAGCAATCTTGCGACATGTTAAAATCGGACTTAATGCTCAACAATCTTGTAACCACCTCCAACGGTGAATGATCCTCACAACCAGGATATAATGGAGTCCTTGCATTCTCCAACAACTCCATGAACTGTGCAGCATCGGGGTTCGGTGCCTCCTCAGGTGCATCATGATCATCCGGATCGAAACTAGGCCCGGCCGCGTCGAAAACCATGTTCACCAACCCATCGTCGTAAGGAGCGTTGTTGTGGACATCCACATAAGGCTCGTACTCCGATGCTAAAGACACAAGTTCTTCGTGCTCGCTCCACTGATAGTAATTCGGCGTGAAACCCTTCGAGTATAAATGATACGTGACATCCACTTCTGGATGATATTTCAAGTTGCGACATCTCACACACGGACACTTAATTTTGGTACCGTCCATGTACTGAGGGAACGCCTTGGCAAACTGCAGGAACTGGTGTACACCCTCTATGAATTTATCCCGCGCACCGCACATGTCATCAGGATGACGGTTGTACATCCAAGTACGATTCTGCAGATAGTAATTCAGCTCCATAATTCTGTAAGATAGATACATCAAGGTAGTGAATGATATGCAATTGTCAGTTCATGCGGTCTACACTTTCCGCAGTATATGTACACATGACATTTTACGTTAAATGGTCAGAGATTATCTGTCATCTTCTTTTCGCATTGCTAACTTTTCTTTCGCGTGTTTGTGCGTGCGGTGGTCAGAGATTATCGCGGCGGTATATCACCCGTGTCTACAATATTTCATATAGGCTGAGTTGTAGAAGTAAAATTTTAGGATATTAGTCTATATATTATGTATAGTCCAACCGAGCTAACTCTAAGCTAAACTAGTCCAACTTGGTCAAACTAGCCATTTCTAAGTTGTATAAGTCAAGTTTTAGGATATTAGTCTATATATACTAGTATAAACTCTCCCTCCTCTCCAAATACCTGGTACTAGTTAACCCTCCCCCTTTCTTCCACTAGACACACACATACATATACATGATGTATACAACCACACCATAGTTCCCAGGTTCTTTTAACCTAACTTGCCAGTTGGTACTAACCTCAATAGAACAAACTCTCACAGCTCAAAATACTAACACATGCTCACGCCTTACTCTTGTGACACTCCCTTTCAAACATAAACACACACCTATATGTTCCCTTACACATGTTGCCATGTTACCTATAAAAATAGGAAACCCTTGTTGTCTAAAATAAGACACAATTGTACAAAGAGAACCATACTGTAGAACTCACACTTTAAGACAATAGATGAAGGAAGACTTGTATGGAGGATCGATAGGGTTGAGCAATGTCATTTTATTCTACAAAGAGAACCATACTGTAGAACTCATACTGTAGAACTCACACTTTAACACAATTCTACAAAAAGTTGTCATAGGGCGTTGAGCGATGTCATTTTATTCTTTTTTTCTTCTTCTTCTTAGGATTTTTGAGTATTGGATCTTGAGACATATATAGCTAAAACTTACGAAGAATGGAGTACCATACTTCAACAAATAGATGTTGACTAATTGGTTCATATACTTATTGTCTAAAATAAGTGTAGGAATGTTGCAAGGTGAAACAATATATCAAACACTATATCGAAACCCAAACCCAATATGCAAATCCAAATTAATACAAAAATACACAAGTGTATGTAGGGGATTATGTGTACAGAGGTGAAATACATATATATGCATGCTTAGGGGTGTCCACGTGTCCAACAAATGGACACAAAGTGTACAAAACCTCACGAACACACTGTATCAGTGAACACATGGTCGTAACGTTTCTTCGTGTCCATTTTGGACACGAAAAACACCTCAATTAGGGTTAGGGTTTACCTTCAGTCTCCTCACGGTGGTGGAAGAGGAGGAGGAGGACAAGTTCGGTGGAGGAGGAGGAGGGAATTAAGTGTATAGAGGTGAAATACATATATATGCATGCTTGCGGGTGTCCACGTGTCCAACAAATGGACACAAAGTGTCCAAAACCTCACGAACACACTGTATCAGTGAACACATGGTCGTAATGTGTCTCCGTGTCCATTTTGGACACGAAAAACACCTCAATTAGGGTTAGGGTTTACCTTCAGTCTCCTCGCGGTGGTGGAGGAGGAGGATCTCGCGGTGGAGGAAGAGAAGGGGCTCGCGGTAGAGGAGGAGGAGGAGAAGGGGCTCGCCAGAGGGAGGAGAAGGAGCTCGCGGTGGAGGAGGAGGATGAGCGGCGCCGGAGGGAAGGGGGTCGGGCTGTCGTCGAGGTCGGGGGAAGAGGGGCGGGAACAAAAAATTTGGGGAGAGGAAGAAATGAAAAGTGGAACCGAGGAAACCCTATTTAGCAGAAATTAGCGACGCCCGAAATACGTCGCAAAGCGTCGGTATTGGTTTAATATTCGGCGACGTTATAACCTTTGCGACGCTAAACGTCGCTGAACTGATAAAACAAGCGACATTTTCCGACAAATCAACGACGTTGGTTTTTATTAGACTATAGGTAGTCGCAATATGTCGCTGTATGTCGCTACCAGCGACGTATTGTGACGCTTAAATTTGGCGTCGCTAAAACCAAAAATATTGGCGACGTTTTAAGTTGGCGTTACGTCGCTGATATGACTTATTTTGGTAGTGTACATACTTATACTGATTAAAAATAGTTCATTAATTTTAATAAGGACAACTTTGATCTTCCTAAACTAATTAAGAAATATTAAAATACGTGCAAGGCACGTGCACATATGCTAGATAACTAGAAGGGCAACTCATTCTTTCCATCAATATAAAGCCGTGCCATAATTGCCAAAATAAATCATTACCAAGTTCATTATTTCAGTAAATCAACATCATCACCAGTGAAACACAACTTATTAAGATAGATTCATTAAAGTATAATAGATCACTAATCAAACGTTCTACAACTCAAATATTCCCAAAACAATAGAGCAGGAAGTAAATCATAGAACAAAGTCCAGTATACTTGGATTAAAACAATAGAGCAGGAAGTAAATCATAGAACAAAGTCCAGTATACTTGGATTGAGTTATAATAAAGAGTTTCACTGTGCTAACAGAGAGAGAGAGAGAGAAAAAAAAATTAAACAAGCACAATCATTTGGCAAAATCTTCTTTTGTGCTTGCGAATCAACATGTCAGCTTCTAGACTGGCGACAGTTCCCTTCAGCTACCACCTGCGCATGACACCCAACTGTTAGAAACTTTGTTCAATCAGCAGGGCAACTTAGGCAAGCAAGGAAACAAATGATAAGGAAACTTTGTTCAATCAGCAAGGCAACTTAGGCAAGCAAGGAAACAAATGATAACAACTTTGTTCAATCAGCAAGGCAACTTAGACAAGGAAACAAATGATAACAAGACAGGAAAATTCTAAGAATATTTCTATGTCAATACATTTCGGAATATGGGATTTTAATTTTACAGTTGATTTTTAGGAATTCTATGTTCTTCTTCTTGGGGTTGCAAATGAGAACAAGACACGGTTCAAGAAAAAAATACTGTGGCCTCGTTTGTTATACTATAATGTAATCGTAATCGCAATGTAATAAAATGGAAAAAATTTACTTTTTCCATTGGATTACATTGCGAATACGATTACATTACAGTGTATCAAACGTGGTCATAGTTTTTAAACATGACACGATTGCCAACTCTTTCGAGTTGCCAGAGACTTGAGCGTCATCCCATGACAAGGAATGAGGAACCTCTTCATACATCGATGCCTAGTTGAATTTTTTCCATTTGATTACATTGCGATTACAATTGCATTACAGTGTACCAAACGTGGTCATAGTTTTTAAACATTACATGATTGCCGACTCTTTCGAGTTGCCAGAGACTTGAGCATCATCCCATGACAAGGAATGAGGAACCTCTTCATACATCGATGCCTAGTATCAGATGTTGAACAAGGAAAGCCGCAAGAAGAAGAAGAAAAAGACGGTTCGCTTTCGGGAGGGGGCACGCGAAGACGGACGTGCAGAGGCGGAGCGATGGAGGAGTGGAGGTGGGGAGCGTGGAGGCGGAGCACGCGAAGGCGGGCCGACAGAGGCGGAGCAATCGAGGAGCGGAGGTGGGGAGCGCGGATGCGACGCGTGCGAAGGCGGGGCAATGGAGGAGCGGAGTAGCTTCTCACGGGAGAGAGGAGGCCCGATCTGGGTTAGTTAGATTGTTTTTGTGTTTCTTAAGTTTGGATTAAGATTTAATCATGATTGTTAATGTGATTTGATCCAACAATTGAGATAGGGATGATAATGGGGTGGACATAGTAGGGGTGAATTTGATCCCTTATATATTTTTTTTTTGATCCCTTATATATATATATATATATATATATATATATATATATATATATATATATATATATATATATATATATATATATATATATATATATATATTTTTATATATATATATATATATATATATATAAGCTAACCTTGGGGCGCTTACTCGTGCGGCTCGACGCCCAAGACGACTATGGGGATTTCGGAGTAAGCGCCCCAAGGTTAGCTTATATATTTTTTTTTTTAGCTTATATATATATATATATATATATATATATATATATATATATATATATATATATATATATATATATATATTCAAATAACTACTTTTTTATTCATAACTATCAACAAGATACTTTTCTATCCGATACAAAAGACCACAGAACTTTACCTTTCTCAATCTTCTGACCAACCTTAAGACTAATGCAAATATTTGGCAAGAATTTTTGACTTGATCGAGGAAGATGACCTTAGGTGCATGATATGCTGAGGAATGGCACCGTGAGATCTCCTTTGTTTGCCGACATCCTCCCCTTGTGCCGTAGGGAACTGCTGCTTCACCTCTGCAAAAGCTTGGAGCACGAGCTGGGGAATTTCCCTATCATGATTCTTAGACTTTCTACCAATGTCGATCTTTCCCTTCCCACGCCCAGAGTCCCCCAAGCCTGACGGGGAACTGACTCCTAATCCACTGTCGAATTCCTTCGGCCGTGGGCTCGCCTCCGAAGCTCCCCTCGAACCGATAGACCCGACCGGAGCAGATCAAGTAACTGTCGCCGAAAGTGACTCCAAGTCAGCGTCCACCTCGTATGCCCAACTATGTCGGCGAATCGAACTGGACTGAGGAGATGTAGGACAAACTGAGGAGGGAAAGTCATGTCACGCCCCGACCCGGAATCACTCGAATCATCGTCCTCGCAGGGGGCATGATGCCGCACGAGCCTGGGGTTGCACTCGTGCACGACAAGATGACAAGTTCTCAAATGATTATCTTTTGATTCGATATTAACAACGAAAGAAAAACAGAGTATACGAAACAATTCTCTTTATTGATATCCGAAACTGAAATTACAAAGGCTTTCGATAGCCTAACAATATATGCCAGATTTGGCTACAACACTCAGGCTCTCTCTTGCCCACAAAGAATTTCACCATTCCATACATCATGCCTTCTATATCTCGGCCGCATAAATCCTGTTGCATAGTCCGAGCGTCAATACGATCGCACGCTTCAATAAGCTTCGACATTCCAAGCCTCAACGCATTCAAGCAAAGCTTCGCCGCAAGCCATCCATTCCCTGCACCCTGCATGAAGCTGGTGGGGGATCAGTACGTTCGTCCTCGCATGTACTGATGCAAAGATCTTATTTTCAAATCGATATTTTAGTATTTATGTTGAATCATGCAACTTAGCTTATGATCTTGCTATGTTCTCCTTAGGGTCGATTCCATGGCATATTCGAAAGCGTAAAGCATATTAGCATGGCAAGCATGTTATTCGAATTGAAATACGCAAACAGGCAAGCAATATCGTGTTTGTTTTGTGGCACGACTTCTTACCAAGTCGACGCACTCGCCCTTGTACCGACGCAAGATGAATGCGTCTCATTCCTTCCCTGTCATGTTATAAGTGCATCTCTAAGCAGGATCTATGTGTGCGGGACACGTATGTGCCTACACTTTCAACCCATCATTCCTTAGCTATATGAAGACCGTTGGCGTATCCGTGCCGGAATGGACTAAAGGAGTTCCTTACTTTCTTTTCTCTCCTTCTTTTCTCGAATTTGGTCGGATAGTCCGGCGTTTAATGGGCGGGTTGCGATCCCAACAACCAAAATGTTCCCGCTACATACCATCATTTGCGGCTTTTTCCATCTATAAGCGAGTGCTAGTCGTCTTAAGGATGTGCGCCTATCAAAGATTATTCATTTTCCTCCTAGGCCAAGCGGTTCTGGGGCGCTCCGGCATTTAACCGTTTGGGGGAAACACTCGTACACGAGTTATTATCATATTTAATCTCAAGTCCATCCCATTCGACCATGCAACGCCCTTATTATTCAAACAACCAAGCATAGTCTTGAGTCCGAGACTCAGACTTTATCATCTCGCGTTTCTTCTGTTAACTTTCTACGTTCTTACGTTTCGTACTTCGTTTCAATGTTCAATGGCATTATGCCTCAACTCAATGTTCCTCAACCGAATGACCCGAAGGTCTCGAATACCTTTCGAGGCATCATGCCACGTCCGACAGTTCCGTCACATTCATACCACAACTATATTTTTTTGTAACGAAGACACCTTGTATGATCTCGTGCACGTAGGCACGTTTCGACCGTATTCCGATGTTCTATGCCTTAGTGTTCAATGTTCGGGGCTTGCGCGCTAGGGCGCTCGCCTATTGTCTTTCAATGTTCTAGCCTTTCTAACTCGTGCGCGAAGGCACGGAATGGTTCGTGCACTAAGGCACTCGCCGAATATAGTTATCCCACGTTCTTGCGACTTGCGCACCGAGGCGCTCGCCTTTACGATATCCAATCTTCTATAGCGACTCGTGCATATGATGCACGTTTCATTTCAATTGTTCTAACTAGTGTTCGACATATATTACTATTTCTCTCCGATCGGACCACGCCCATTTCGTCGATAGGTTAACTTAGCATACAATGATATAATTTGACTTATCGCATGAAGGAGTAAAAAGAAGAGTCAATCCTCCCACCTTGAGTCGATACGCCTTTGTCATTTTATCGAGCCGATGCGGCTTGATTTCATAACTTTGTTGCACGACCACTCTCCTGACTTAGCCATTCGAGCACTTCGTGCTTCATTGAATTATACGTCCCATTTGGCTTACCGTGCCCAAGTCCCAGTCCGTCGTAAGGCGGTAATTTGGTTTCGCGGACCCCTTATTAAATATGGCAAAAGATCGACCTCTAATATTTTTGCGTCAACGTATAACCTGCACACGAAACCAACTAAAATCAATACTTGCATCGATTCGGACTTGCGCCTTGGTCGATTCGATTTCTTAGAATTTTTGAGCCGATTCAAAGCACTCATCCTTCGGGGCAACGTCGCGCTTCGCATCGATTCACTCGATACATTCTTTGGGACAAGGCAACTCTTTACATCGACTTAATTCGATGCATTGCTCGGGACAACGTAACTCTTGTATCGATTTGCATCGATACATTTGATTCGGTCAATGCGACTACGCGACTCTTTGAGTCAACGCCTCAGCGTAATGCGCCGTACGAAGCGGGGCATTACAGAATATACCACTCAAAACATGGTTCGTCCTCGAACCAAAACCAACACTCCAACTAAGTGTTTTATAGATCGTTTTACGATCTCGTTCCACCAACGTTGTTCAGTTTCACACTATCTCGCAAGCTTTTCATTAACATTTCAAAGTCATCCATGCAGCTCGATTTGAATTTTGTATATAACTCAATTTGGATCCGTACCAATATTCAAGGCGTCCCGAAGATATATGTATTTTGACCAAGTCCAGTCGTAGCAATTTGGAACAAAGTTGACAGGTAAATTTCAATCCTATGCTTGCCATCTCGTACTCTCGATCGGACTTATCCTTAGCAACCGTTCTCAGAATTTTTATCGCATATGTATATTCGATACATACGTGATTCATTCAACAAAGTCACTGCATGCGACACGATTCAGAAATTGTATTTCTCGTTTCGTATGTTTCGTATGGACTATCAACTTTATGCGTCGTGTCAAGCCGTCGCGCATCCAATCACAACGAGTCTCCGCAACGCCTTGCGTTCGACGTCGCTACCCAACTATTTCCGAATTCTGGCTATGCAACTTATCTCGATACAATTTCCTTTGTTGACTTACAATTGTATCAATATTCAGGACTACGCCCGCTAGGTGACTTACCTAGACACCGTGCTTAACTTCTCCCGACGCAACTCAAATTGACATTGCACAAAGGCCACAATCTATCCGACAAAATAGTTTATATCGAGGCGACGGTGCTCAAGGCAATGATCGCCTTAACATGGAAGTCTTTACGACACGTCTTACGTTCGATTTCCTAACGAGTAGGAATTCACTAGCCAAACTACCAACTTATCTGTCTCGCAACATCGAATGTAAGTTTTGATTCATGCAAGCTCAATTGCAAGGTGAATCTGAATCTAACGACATGACTCGTAAGTTATTCCCTTATCGTTCTCTCGTGCATAGCACGATTCTCACAATCGCCTATCCGAATCACCAAGTTCGTTGGTGAATTTCATGTTCGATCGTCGACCAACATAATCATTCGAGCATTCATCCGACGAATACTCAAAATCTAGCTACATCATTCTCGATCGAGAGCTGTTCCAATAATTTTCGATTGCCTAGACTTAGCGTCAACATGTACCATGTTATATTTGTTATCGATGCAATCTCATATGCAATATCGCATGGGTCATCTTACGGGTCTGTAACATTCAATTTGATTTGGCGGTCAAGTTTTCTAGGGTTAGCTGCCCCGAAGCTACGCTCGATAATTATGGATCATTAACGAAGGACAGTTTACTACGAACCATGCTATATCTTATTTCGGAGCCAAAATTATGTTCCGACGATTCTACGCGACTACCCAATTTCGGACAAAACCATTTCTATCGGCGCAACTGATGTGCAACTATCCTCCGAGTCAAGTCATGCACTACCGTCGATGATTTCGCAATTTATGAAACATCTACTCGTATCGAGTACGAGTCTATCTTATTCGCAGCTCGACATACGAGATGCTATAGGCATCGAACAATCGTCGATGACTTATAGTCTCGTCTTGATTAATCACAAGGTTCATGATTGTCACGCCCCGCACCCGTAGAAGCGATCGTCCTCGCTAAGGCGTGATGCCGCACGAGCCTAGATTGCGCTCGTACAAGGCTGTTTTATAACGGTCGATTACATCGGCGGCGACGGGGTCGTCGCACAGAAGTTCTAAGCAGAAATATTGAAACATGCAGTGGAAATTTAGAACAAGCACACATGAACACAAGTCATTCAAAAGAAGCTCTTTATTGATGTTGAATACAAGATTACATTTGTGGGCGCAAGGCCAAATTATAAGTCTCTCGTGCTCACTTTTATCTCATTTACAAGTCACTATGCTCTCTCTCATCTCTCGATTACAATGCTTGAGCCAGCGGAAGCTTCGGAAGGCGATGTCCATACATTATGTCCTGTATAAGTCTTCAATCTATGCGGCCGCACACTTCGAATCGCCAAGGAACTCCGTGCCTCGACGCATCCAAGCGAGCTCCGCGCCACGAGCTTCTACCTGTGCCTGTACATGAACACTGTGTGGGTGTCAGTACTCAATTGTACTGGTGGAGTGAGCTCCTCGCCCACCCATACAAAATCGACACGTTCATTTACTTTGTACAGCTTAAACCCTTTCGATTGTCTTTCTAGTCTTGCCTTAGGATCAGTTTTAAGACTTGACGTCTAACCAACTCGTTATGCGACGACATAGTCGTGCTATCAAGTCAACGTGTATTTCGATCGAGGTAGTGCCTCATCGTGCATGTACTTGACCAAACTTGAACTCGGGACGGCAGGGTCATGCCATACTCTATTCGGGACCTTAACGTATTCAAGACTGTGCTTCGCCGAGGAGCAACTTATGCGGACTCGGCCGTGCCAAGACCTTTACTCAAACCAAGTGCCCTTAGACCAATTCTTGTCTTAGCGACGTCAAGGGGGACGACTCGTGCAGGTCGTGCCTCTAGACCTTGCCTAGACTTGTCCGTGCTTCAAGATGAGGTCGTGCCTAGCGACTCCCTGACTTAGCCAACAATGCCGCTACACGAAAGCCAATACGCGAATGCCAATATTTGATACGCGAAAGCCATGCTTAGTGCCGAAGCACGTATCTTACTGACATAAGCTATAACTCATTCCTTCTGTGCTGATACAAGGCTGGCACTAACGAAATTACATCTTGCTGACTTGATACATGTCGTGTTAGACTGTCTCATGATTCGATCGACGATGTGCTAGTACTTGACGCTATCCAAAGGCTAACATGCGGTGTGCCGCTATTCTGCCGACACATCTACATGAGTGGTCACTAGCAATGTCAAGCTATCATAGACTCGGTTCGAGATCTCGGCTCGTCCCTCACGGGTAGCTAGCCCGGAGGCGCTTTGTATCTCCCATGCGATTATCCAGCATCCTACCGTGAGCCGCCTCGTTCCTCCCGGGCCGAAACGGTCCCTTGGCCTAGGCAACCGTTCGAGGAAACTACACCTTGTCGACAAGTTGTCCAATGACCATGCATACCCAACTCGATCTATCAAATCCTTCCTTAACATGACCATGCTTTCCTTCTTTCTATCGAGACTTAACGAGACTCCCAAGCCGGGGGACCGATCTCGTGTGCGGGACATATCAAGACTTTTAGCGAGACTCCCAAGTAGCGGGACCGATCTCGGCGATAACAAGTCGCATGGATTTCGTTTGATCGTGGCATACTCTTTACTAGATCCATCGTAGCTCATGCCTTAGACAGACCTGGTTCTATAGGCGACGCTAACGCTCAAGTCATATACTTATACGACGAGCCTTGTTCTCAAGGGACTACGCGACTTGACAACCGCAGATAGAGCGGAATAGTGCTAGAAATGGCTTTGATAGCCCAACATAACACTTATCCAACTTATTCGGGCAACGACTCGACGAGCAAGGGCTACGCCGAGCTATGCATCGAGGGAACGTGCTATGCACGGGGTCGACTTAGACAACCAACTCTTGGGTGCCTAGACTTAAGCCAACGTCGTGCAACACGACTTAACCAACGGGACATACGAAGGCTATGCCAAGCCATGCTGGATATGCGAAGGCTATAACCAAGACGTGCGGGACATACGAAGGCTATGCCAAGCCTTGCACAACGGGACCGTGCATGCTTTATTAAGCATTCATACGGGTGACGCCTATGACTTAGGCTTGTTCGAGTGTCAGGGCAACTTAGCAACTCAAGCCAACTTCCTTCTCCCAAGCCACGGGAACGAAGGATCGAATGTCTTTTGAAAGCACGCTGAACACACTTCTAAGACGGCCGTGGGACCTTTTCCAAGTTCTAGCATATTTTAATCCGTCGGGATTACTCTCTTAGCTATGTGCGTTCGTAGCTTTTAGTTTAGCCTACTTGTGCAAGTTGAAAACCATGCGAGTTATTATGTGAAGGCTAAGATGAGGCAAGTTCACCAAAACTACCCCACCTGTGCGAGGAGTCACCTCGGACGAGCGAGCCTTCGAGCAGCCGTTGCAAGGCTAAGTTCCAACGCCGTCGGCGTTTAGATTCCTCCGATTGACTTTGCGGGACGGGGCACTACATCATACACCACTCAGAACAAGTCTCATCCTCGAGACTTTCCTGAAGGCAAGCCATCCTACCATTTCTATGGCCAAGACTTAATCGTACACACTCCGCCTACGCGTTCCTTCGATTCCGAGCCACGCTCGTACTACTATCAAATTTTCCTTTAATACGATTCCAATTTTTTGACATCCTTCTATTTCTCAAGTCTTGCATTGAACTCAACATATCACTTGGCTGGATCGTACACGCATTCCAGGCGTCCCTAAAATGTATGCATTCACCAAGTCGCATGATAGAGAACTCGTCATTCTCACTCGAGTCGCATCATGCACATACTCAGGCGTCCCTGAAATATATGCATGTTAGCCGAGTCTCGTGAGCAGGGTTTCCTATATTCGTGATTCACGCCATCTATCCATTCCAATCCTCAAGATCAATCTTTCGATTGATAACTCATGAAACAGGGCATCTCGTCTAACCGCTATGCCATCTTTTCGAGGCTAAGTTAATGTCCGGATTGGAATCATAGTTCCCCAACAATAATGCCAACACTGACCCCAATCCTAGGGTCAAACCAAAGTCGATAGCACAGGGTTTTCTACCCAAGCTCACGTCACTCAAATTTTTAAACATCGAGCATGATCACCTATTCGCATCAATGCACTCGCTGCGCAGAATCCAATTTCGTTCAATCACCAATTCTAACCAATTTATGTATTCGATCACGAGGTCGTCTAGCTTTGACAATATATTGTGCCCCAATCTCACGCGAGTCCGATTATCCACGGTGGTTCATGAATCACCATACAACGCTCCCACGGAATAATCATTCTCATCGGAGCGTAACTCTTGTTTGAGTCTAGACTCGTTCATTCTCGATACGCGGATTGGACCTACGTAAATCCTTAAATTCGATTCTTCAATCACACGGAGTCATTCCCGAGTTCACCTTTGCGTCAAACCATAATCGATGCATACAAGTTGCCATGCCATGCAAGTTCAATCACCTCCGCTGTATTAATCACCATACCAGCGCTCACGCAGAGTGATCGCCCTAATCGACGCGACGCATGTGCGAGGCTGGAGTTGCGCTCGCATAAGACAAGAACGTCAACGTTGTGGTTATCGACGAAACAAATCCAAACATTTCATTTTCCTCCAAGTCAAGATCTCAATTCGATAGTCCAATCGTCATTCGTTCAACTAGAAAATCCTCGAGCCAAGTTTATCTCTTCCTCGATACATTTCAATATCCCGAGTATAGCATCCATCGGAACAATGACATTTACACGATCGTCATTCGCCGAGTCAGAGTACCCCCGAGTTATCGCATATCGATCTTTGATATGCCTCAATACCATCGACGATATGCGTAACCTGACGATCTTCCTTTGCAACCAATTTTGAGTCGTACGACTGATGCTATTGTCCGAACTGGATATATCACAATTCCTCGATATTCAAGATCAAGTTCAGTCGCTCTTCCTCAAGCTCATTTCAAGATCGTTGTTCAAAAGTCAAGTCATATTTCATTTAAATCAATCCGAAATCGTACGTGCAATCCTCTAAGTTTCCTCGATCAAGATCATTCATTTTCATTCATTGTTCCGAATCATTTTCTAACATGTGTTGCCCTTTCACAAGTTGTCTGAACGACATCTCGTTCGGGACATTCGAAGTCACGACCAACTAAGCGTGACACGTTCTAAGGCTATGCGCGATCGCATCGCCTCGCCGATATACTCGCCGTTACTCGTAATCCTCAATTTTGCTCGAATGATTTCCAAGAAAATCTATACACCACTCAGGATTCGAGCCATCCAATCTAGTCCTCAATCACATTCACATCATTTGCTAATGAATTCTTCGAATTCGTTCGACGAATCCCTAGCGTAATCGCTCACGTCGTCTCGACGTACAAGGTCGTCCGTACTATTCCTCAAAATCCAATCAATCTTTCGTGTATACCTAAGCGTTAACTCGATAGCGCTCCTATCGATAGATACTCTAAGTGTAGCTTCGTTCCCGACCGAGCGGTACTTGATATCGCTCGCAATTCGTTTGCACCAAAAGTCGAGGTGCGCGACGCGCGGGCTAAGTTGTGTCGCATAACCATCCCGTACGGACTATACTTCAAGTTTTGCATGCTCACTTGCTAAGGTCGACGTAGGACTAGTTAGGTATGCACGCGACATGTTAACTTAGCATGTATTTTCTATCGAGTCAAGTAGACACCGTTCGGCACAAAGGCCATTGCTTATCGATGCGTTCGATTGAACGCTTGTACGAGCTTTTGAAAATATTTAGACTTATTGTAAGGACATGCCGAGGGACATTCGAGAGAGAGAGCGCACACTTCTTTATTGACGATGAGCTTTCAAAACTGAGAAATTTAACTTGAAGTCCAAGGACGTAAAGCCGTGCTCTGATACCATTATGTCACGCCCCGCTCCCGTAGGAGCGGTCGTCCTCGCTAAGGCGTGATGCCGCACGAGCCTAGATTGCGCTCGTGCAAGGCTGTTTCATAACGGCCGATTACATCGGCGGCGACGGGGTCGTCGCACAGAAGTCCTAAGCAGAAATATTAAAACATGCAGCAGAAATTTAGAACAAGCACACATAAACACAAGTCATTCAAAAGAAGCTCTTTATTGATGTTGAATACAAGATTATATTTATGGGCGCAAGGCCAAATTACAAGTCTCACGTGCTCACTTTTCTCTCCTTTACAAGTCACTCTGCTCTCTCTCATCTCTCGATTATAATGCTTGAGCCAGCGGAAGCTTCGAAAGGCGATGTCCATACATTATGTCATGTATAAGTCTTCAATCCACGCGGTCGCACGCTTCGAATCGCCAAGGAACTCCGTGCCTCGATGTATCCAAGCGAGCTCCGCGCCACGAGCTTCTACCTGTGCCTGTACATGAACACTGTGTGGGTGTCAGTACTCAATTGTACTGGTGGAGTGAGCTCCTCGCCCACCCATACAAAACTGACATGTTCATTTACTTTGTGCAGCTTAAACACTTTCGATTGTCTTTCTAGTCTTGCCTTAGGATCAGTTTTAAGACTTGACTTCTAACCAACTCGTTATGCGATGACATAGTCGTGCTATCATGTCAACGTGTATTTCGATCGAGGCAGTGCCTCATCGTGCATGTATTTGACCAAACTTGAACTCGGGACGGCAGGGTCGTGCCATACTCTATTCGGGACCTTAACGTATTCAAGACTGTGCTTCGCCGAGGAGCAACTTATGCGGACTCGGCCGTGCCAAGACCTTTACTCAAACCAAGTGCCCTTAGACCAATTCTTGTCTTAGCGACGTCAAGGAGGACGACTCGTGCAGGTCGTGCCTCTAGATCTTGCCTAGACTTGTCCGTGCTTCAAGATGAGGTCGTGCCTAGCGACTCCCTGACTTAGCCAACAATGCCGCTATGCGAATGCCAATATTTGATACGCGAAAGCCATACTTAGTGTCGAAGCACGTGTCTTACTGACATAAGCTATAACTCATTCCTTCCGTGCTGATACAAGGCTGGCACTAACGGGATTACATCTTGCTGACTTGATACATGTCGTGCTAGACTGTCTCATGATTCGACCGACGTCGTGCTAGTACTTGACGCTATCCAAAGGCAAACATGCGGTGTGCCGCTATTCTGCCGACACATCTACATGAGTGGTCACTAGCAATGTCAAGCTATCATAGACTCGGCTCGAGATCTCGGCTCGTCCCTCACGGGTAGCTAGCCGGGAGGCGCTTTGTATCTCCCATGCGGTTATCCAGCATCCTACCGTGAGCCGCCTCGTTCCTCCCGGTCCGAAACGGTCCCTTGGCCTAGGCAACCGTTCGAGAAAACTACACATTGTCGACAAGTTGTCCAATGACCAAGCATACTCAACTCGATCTATCAAATCCTTCCTTAACATGACCATGCTTTCCTTCTTTCTATTGAGACTTAATGAGACTCCCAAGCCGGGGGACCGATCTCGTGTGCGGGACATATCAAGACTTTTAGCGAGACTCCCAAGTAGCGGGACCGATCTCGGCGACAACAAGTCGCGTGGATTTCCTTTGATCGTGGCATACTCTTTACTAGATCCATCGTAGCTCGTGCCTTAGACAGACCTAGTTCTATAGGCGACGCTAACGCTCAAGTCATATACTTATACGACGAGCCTTGTTCTCAAGGGACTACGCGACTTGACAACTGCAGATAGAGCGGGATAGTGCTAGAAATGGCTTTGATAGCCCAACATAACACTTATCCAACTTATTCGGGCAACGACTCGACGACCAAGGGCTACGCCGAGCTATGCATCGAGGGAACGTGCTATGCACGGGGTCGACTTAGACAACCAACTCTTGGGTGCCTAGACTTAAGCCAACGTCATGCAACACGACTTAACCAACGGGACATACGAAGGCTATGACAAGCCGTGCGGGACATGCGAAGGCTATAACCAAGCCGTGTGGGACATGCGAAGGCTATGCCAAGCCTTGCACAATGGGACCGTGCATGCTTTATTAAGCATTCATGCGGGCGACACCTATGACTTAGGCTTGTTCGAGTGTCGGGGCAACTTAACAACTCAAGCCAACTTCCTTCTCCCAAGCCACAGAAACGAAGGATCGAGTGTCATTTGAAAGCACGCTGAACACACTTCTAAGACGGCCGTGGGACCTTTTCCAAGTTCTAGCATATTTTGACCCGTCGGGATTACTCCCTTAGCTATGTGCGTTCGTAGCTTTTAGTTTAGCCTACTTGTGCAAGTTGAAAACCATGCGAGTTATTATGTGAAGGCTAAGATGAGGCAAGTTCACCGAAACTACCCTACCTGTGCGAGGAGTCGCCTCGGACGAGCGAGCCTTCGAGCAGTCGTTGCAAGGCTAAGTTCCAACGTCGTCGGCGTTTAGATTCCTCCGATTGACTTTGCAGGACGGGGCACTACAATGATCAACCAGTTCGTTTCATTCTCGTATTGTTATTTACAAAACTTTGATAGCGCGAGGCGTACTCTATTTTGTATTCCTACATCGTGCTTACATTTCCTTACGTATCGATCTCGATATGTCATATCAATTTCGATAGCATAAGGGTCAACTTTGAATCCATTTCAACGTCGACAACTTGCTTTGCATATGTCCAAGTTTGCAACAAACTTTTCCAACGCATCAACTCGTTTTCCGATTCGCCGCATCCCGCTATACTTTGATCGTGTAACTGAGTTACCGATAATCCAACATCGAACCCTCAAGTCATACGATCTCTCGCCCTCTAAGTTTTGCGTGTTTTTCAGTCGTACTCAAATGAGTTTCGCCGTAATATAACCAACTATTTCTTAGGCACGATTACTCACATCAAGTCGTGCGATTCGATTCGCCTATCCGAACATTTCTATCGAGATCGCAAGTCGTACGATTTGATTCGCCTCGCCTAACATTTCTATCGAGATCGCAAGTCATGCGACTCATTTATAAGCTCGAGTTTTCCTTTCCCGTCGGTCCGATTATTGCTTCAAGGCATAATCGTTTCGCTAGTCTCGGTCGTCCGACCGACTTATAAATTCTGTCCGACGTATCATTCATTGATACGAGTCTCGCCTTATCGTCCCAACTGATTTTCGAAGAACACTTGCATCAACATACCGTCGTACAAATTTCCAATCGAGTCTCGGAACTCTCCCGTCTGTTGCGGACAAACCTTCCGCAATTCTCACAACGCGTCGGTGTAATTCATCACACAAGTGGTATACTATATACCACTCGAAATCGAGTCATTCATCGCCTACGTGGTATGGCATATCCACTCGGAAATCAAGTCATTTCTCTCGTATTCTACTCACTATGAACCAACGATCTCTTCCAACTCATGATTTCTGCAGTGATCGTGCTTGATCACAACCGTAACTTTGATTAAATCAAATCCGACACAACTCGATCAATGTTCTCGTTTGCCAACATAAGTTTGGTGTGCAACCGAAGATTCGTTCTATCGATTTATGATTTCAGTTCCTTTACGTTGCATCTCGTGCAACAATTTATTTCCAATCTCCTTTGCACTCCGTGCAACGATTAATTTGATATGCGTTGTACCACGTGTAATAATTTTACTTCCGATACGCGTTGCACATCGTACAACGATTTATTCCCGACTTTCAAAGTCAATGCCCAAATCCGTTCAACACATTCGGTATTGGCTTATCACTTTCATTTTAACGCATATTCACAATTAACTCTTTGTACTTCGTGCATCATTTTATTTCTCATTCAACATGTTATATTGCAACAATATCTCAAATCGTATTTCACAATTTGTTGCACTTGCAGCAACTAACATTTTTACGGCTCGTTGCATTCAGTGCAGTATACCCTTCGCGACTTTCTTAGCAAACATCATGTAATTTCCAAAACACATACGGCAAAATTACACGATTTGTATTAGACTTATTGTATGGAACATCCAGTACGGCATCGAGTAGAGTCAAGAGTGATTTCAAGTGGTGGTAGGCGACTTTTTAGAATTGTAATATGAAGCGAGCGTCCAGAGGAAATTGAGCCTAGAGCTCTGATACCAATTTGTCACACCCCGACCCGGAATCACCCGAATCATCGTCCTCGCAGGGGGCGTGATGTCGCACGAGCCTGGAGTTGCGCTCGTGCAAGGCAAGATGACAAGTTCTCAAATGGTTATCTTTTGATTCGATATTAACAACGAAAGGAAAATAGAGTATACGAAACAATTCTCTTTATTGATATCCAAAACTGAGATTACAAAGGCTTTCGATAGCCTAACAATATATGCCAGATTTGGCTACAACACTCAGGTTCTCTCTTGCCCACAAAGGATTTCACCGTTCCATACAGCATGCCTTCTATATCTCGGCCGCATCAATCATGTTGCATAATCCGAGCGTCAATACGATCGCACGCTTCAATACGCTTCGGCATTCCAAGCCTCAACGCGTTCAACCAAATCTTTGCTGCGAGCCATCTATTCCTTGCACCCTATATGAAGCTAGTAGGGGATCAGTACGTTCGTCCTCGCATGTACTGATGCAAAGACCTTCTTTCCAAACCAACATTTTAGTATTTATGTTGAATCATGCAACTTAGCTTATGATCTTGCTATATGTTCTCCTTAGGGTCGATTCTATGGCATATTCGAAAGCGTAAAGCATATTAGCATGGCAAGCATGTTATTCGAATTAAAATAGGCAAGCAGGCAAGCAATCTCATGTTTGTTTCATGGCGCGACTTTTTACCAAGTTGACGCACTCGCCCTTGCACCGACGCAAGGTGAATGCGCCCCATTCCTTCCCTGTCATGTTATAAGTACATCTCTAAGCAGGATCTATGTGTGCGGGACACGTATGTGCCTACACTTTCAGCCTATCGTTCCTTAGCTATATGAAGGCCGTTGGCGTATCCGCGCCGGAATGGACTAAAGGAGTTCCTTAATTTCTTTTCTCGAATTTGGTCGGGTAGCCCGGCGTTTAACGGGTGGGTTGCGGTCCCAACAATCGAAATGTTCTCGCTGCATACCATCATTTGTAGTTTTTCCCATCTATAAGCGAGTGCTACTCGTCTTAAGGATGTGCGCCTATCAAAGATTATTCATTTCCTTCCTAGGCCAAGCGGTTCTGGGGCACTTCGACATTTAACCGTTTGGGGGAAACACTCGTGCACGAGTTATTATCACATTTAATCTCAAGTTCATCCCATTCAACCATGTAACGCCCTTATTATTCAAACAACCAAGCATAGTCTTGAGTCCGAGACTCAGACTTTATCATCTCGCGTTTCTTCCGTTAACTTTCTATGTTCTTACGTTTCGTACTTCGTTTTAATATTCAATGGCATTATGCCTCTACTCAACGTTCCTCAACCGAACGACCCGAAGGTCTCGAACACCTTTCGAGGCATCATGCCACGTCCGACAGTTCCATCACATTCATGCCACAACTGTATTCTTTTACGACGAAGCCATCTTGTATGATCTCGTGCACGTAGGCACGTTTCAACCGTATTTCGATGTTCTATGCCATAGTATTCAATGTCGGGGCTTGCGCGCTAGGACGCTCGCCTATTATCTTTCATTATTCTAGCCTTTCTAACTCGTGTGCGAAGGTACGGAATGGTTCATGTACTAAGGCACTCGCCAAATACAGTTATCCCATGTTCTTGCGGCTTGCGCACCGAGGCGCTCGCCTTTGCGATATCCAATGTTCCATAGCGACTCGTGCATATGATGCACGTTTCATTTCAATTGTTCTAACTAGTGTTCGACATACATTACGATTTCTCTCCGATGGGACCACGCCCGTGGCATCGATAGGTTAACTTAGCATACAATGATATAATTTGACTTATCGCGTGAAGGTGTAAAAAGAAGAGTCAATCCTCCCACCTTGTGTCGATATGCCTTTGTCGTTTTGCCGAGCCGATGCGGCTCGATTTCATAACTTTGTTGCACGGACACTCTCCTGACTTAGCCATTCGAGCACTTCGTGCTTTTTTGAATTATACGTCCGATTTGTCTTACCGTGCCAAAGTCCCAGTCCGTCGCAAGGCGGTAATTTAGTTTCGTGGGCCCCTTACTAAATATGGCAAAAGATCGACATCTAATATTTTTGCGTCAACATATAACCTGCACACGAAACCAACTAAAATTAATACTTGCATCGATCGGACTTGCGCCTTGGTCGATTCGATTTCTTAGAATCTTCGAGCCGATTCAACGCACTCATCCTTCGGGGCAACGCGGCGCTTCGCATCGATTCACTCGATGCATTCTTTGGGACAAAGCAACTCTTCGCATCGACTTAATTCGATGCATTGCTCGGGACAACGTAACTCTTGTATCGATTCGTATCGATACATTTGATTCGGTCAACGCGACTATGCGACTCTTTGAGTCAACGCCTCAGCGTAATGCGTCGTACGGAGCGGGGCATTACAGGAAAGCCCGTCAAACCCGCACGGGTGTCCCAGGATCGGTAGGGCCCAGGACAGACCTACCCTTAAATTCCTCCTCGGAGCTAGCATCTACATCAGCCCAAGATGTGAGATCAACGGTGCCTGACATGGGATTATAAGTCCCAAGGCTGGCGGGCTGCAAAGGCCCCACATCAGCATCTGCGGAACTAAGGGGAGCCATGGGATCCACCAACAGCCCCCCCGGAGGAGAAGGTGTGGGGGGCGGAGGGGGGAGGAGTAGCGAGGGAGAGTTGATTGAGTGCGAGGAGAAGAGACGAGAGGGGGGCTGCTCCAGAGCGTCGGACAGGTCCTTGAGAGCAGGAGCTCCCAAGACAGTCCGCTCCGGGGTAACCACCGAGGCGTCCACAACAGGAACCCAGATAGGGAATTGTGGACTATAGTAGCCGACGAGCCTTTTTCCAAAGCCGACGACCTACCCAAAGCATTTCCAACCGAATCCTGCAGGGGATGAGGACCCTTCGAGGAGGCAGAAGTCCTCTGAAGAAGAGCTTCCACCTGGATACCGACATCTGCAACAGCAATCGGGCCAACCGCCAGCTGCTCGATGGCCCTAATCCCAACTATTGGAGGAACGGAGAACCCATGAGCCTCATCTGCCATCTTTTCTTTTCCTTTCTGTGTTTGGTTATGTTGCACCTGAAGGCAATTCTTTGTCGCATGTCCACGGAGGGAGCAAAAACTGCAGAATTCGGACGATTTTCATAGATAATTTCTTGCCACAAACTTTTGCCGTTTGGCAAATTAATCCTGAGCCTGGAGGGAAGTGGCAAACTTACGTCAACGTCAACAAGAACCCGCACGCGGCTAGGACGGGAGACCACCGAAGTCGCTCGGTCGATCATGAGCGGAGAGCCAATGCAATCGACCAAAACAAAAATTACTGCTCGCGCATACAGGAAATGGGCAGGGTAGGGAGAGAAATCCAAACCGGAGCCAAAGGGGATTCGAGCCTCGGACCGGGACCATTTGAAGATACGCATAGGGGCACGAGCAATATGCCACAAATCCTGCAACCACAACAGGAGGAAGTCCACCTCAAGGGAAGGACGAATCAGCAGGTGCTTGGAGTCGATGATCCCAACCGAGACTGAACCCGAGAACCCCATGCTCGCGAACATGCGGCAGACAACGTCCACCGAAGGACGAGAACAGGGAAACTTCTTGACAAGAGCAAGCCAAAAAGAGGCCACGAGAGCAGCTACCTCCGTATCGCCAAAGCTGGTCTCCGGAGATCCTTGGAAGACAGAACGAGCTCGAGGAGCCAGAGCCGCCACAACCAAAAAGGACTTGGCCTGCGGCGGTGGCAGACCACCAATGACGTCGGGAGGCACGGAGGACGAGGCCTGAGTAACCTCAGAGGCATTGGACAACGGGGGGCTGGCTGCGGCACTTGCTGCCACGAGGGGGAGCGGGTTCGCCAGGAGGGGGAGGGTCGAAAGGCCGCCCGCCGAAGCCTTGGCCCGACCAAATCTCCTAGCCCCGACTCATCGAGAGGGGAAGGGGACAGATGCACCAGCGGAGGTCAATGAGAACACTCGAGCGAAGGCCGAGGGGAGGGGAGGGGAGGAGGGAGGCGAGCGGCCCGGCCAGAGGCCGCTCCAAGGAGATCTAGGAGGACCGCTCCTGAAGCTAGGGCCGATGCTCAAGTTTTTTTTATCTATCTATCTATATATATATATATATATATATATATATACTGGAAATTGCCGAAAAACTTAATTTCGGGGTTGGTTTGTATGAAAAACCAATCCGTAGGATGGCTTTTATGAAATGCCCAGAATTATATAATTCCACGTTAAATATTCCAAGATTCTATTTAGATGCTATGTATTTACAAAATTGACATTTTCATAGTACCAAAAATATACCTCCGCGCAAATTTGGTCATATATATATGATTTTGAATTAAAAACTCAGATTTGGATTACGATTTTCGTCTTCTTCTTCTTCACGAGAGATCTGAATTCCATTGCTCTCATCTTCAGCAGAGATCGCAAAGATCGTTCGTAGTTTACTGTGATTTTCTTCAGTCAAACTTTGATCATCGCTCATCATCATCATAATCGTTATCATCATCATCATCATCTTCGTGGAGAGATTTAAAGTTTTCTGGCGATTAGGTTAATTGTGGAGGGAATCTTCGTTCACTGTGATTTTCTTAAATTTTTTGCTGAATTTAAATTTGTTATGAAGATTTATAACTGAGAAACGATTAGAGAGATCTTTAATCTCGTTCTTTTATGCGAATATGAAGGCGACTGATATTCACCGTGCTAATATGATTGGAATGGTCATCCTCCGTTCACTTGTCACAGAGAAAGAGCATTATCCGTTATATTTAGACGAAGAATGATCATTCTCCGTTAGTTTTGGACGGAGAATGGCCAATTCCCTTGAGAATGATCATTCTCCGTGAGTTTTAGACGGAGAATGGTTATTTTCATGCATTTTAACACTGGAAATGCCATTCTCCGTATAATTTAATACGGAGAATGACATTCCCCATTTTAAATTATATGGGGAATGACAATTCTAATGCGTTTTAACACTGGGAATGTCATTCTCCGTATAATTTAAAACGGAGAATGGCATTCTCCGTATAATTTAAAATAGAGTATGGTCATTCTCATATATTTTAACGCATGAGAATGTCATTATCCATGTAATTTAATACGGAGAATGTCATTCTTCGTTTAAATGAAACGGAGAATGTCATTCTCCGTATAATTTAAAACGGAGAATGGCATTCTCCGTATTAAATTATATGGAGAATGGCAATTCTCATGCGTTTTAACACTGGAAATGCCATTCTCCGTGTAATTTAATACGAAGAATGACATCCTCAGTATAATTTAAGACGGAGAATGGTCATTCTCATGCGTTTAACGCATGAGAATGCCATTATCCATGTAATTTAATACGGAGAATGTCATTCTCCGTTTTAAATGAAACGGAGAATGGTCATTCTCATGCCTTAAAACATTGGAATGACTATTCTCCGTGTAATTTAACACGGAGAATAGCATTCTCAATTAGTTTATACAGATAATAATCATTCTTCGTTAGTTTTAGACGGAGAATGATCAGAAATATGTTGTCCTATTTTGTGATCCCTTCTGTTTTATGTTATCAAAGGGGGGGGAATGGATTCAAGTTGTTTAGTTAATCTTTGGTTTAAGGGAGACCTAGTTTTCGGTCGTGTCACCTATGAAAGTACCGTGGTATTAACACGGAGAATGACCATTATCCGTCATTCAAAATGGAGAATGGTCATTTTTTGAATACATTTATTACATTTCTTTCTTTTCTTAACACATTTCTTACCTTTTTGATATCAATGGTGCTATTTTGAAGTCTGTTATGTCTACTGTTTTCAGTTTTTTGACTACAATGGACACTCTTCGTGTTATTTAACACGAAGAATGGTCATTCTTCGTGAAAGAGTGATGGAGAATGGTCATTCTCCGTCATTATTACACGAAGAATGGCCATTCTCCGTAATTTTATTATAGAAGACACTGCAGATGTTACAAAAGATAAAGACACAGAAAAATAAAATTCAAACAGAAGGTATAGAAAGAAGTTCTTTTATTACTATGTCTACAAAGGATCTATTACAGATTCAGAAAGACTCATACTGTTCTTCTACAAAGGATCTATTACAAAGACTCATATTGTTCTTCTACAAAGGATCTATTACAGATTCAGAAAGGCCTAAAGAAGTCTAGAATGGGGTTAATCTTCAAAGAAGCGCAACCCTTATTCTTCTTGGTGCACATACTAGAAGATTGATCTCCATCGAAGCGTATTCCTCCACAGGGCAAAGCACAACCTGTGACTCTTCAAGCATAATGGGCTACTAGACCGTTACTGAGAAGGGCATAACATGACCCCCCAACTTTTCGACAAAGCACGAGGACTGCCAAGATGTCGTTCAGGTTCGAACAAGGTGTTCCAATACATCTCGAGATTCACTACTACGTGTTCTTCTATAAGGACATAACTACTTTGAACGAAGAGATCCACAGCCAACAGCCAACTGATGCCAGGCCAGGGTCCTCTTAAAGCTGAGTCAGGGTCGTGCATAATGGGAATGCTATGAAGATGATGGAGTTTGCTCCTCAAGAAACCCCATTTTATAGGCCATATTGGCCAATAAATGCAGATGAACCTAATAGTCAGCATAATGAATCTCATTTAATAGGTTCGTTACAAGTAGATGCCATGCCACAGACTCCTAAACTTTCCCCCAATAAAGAAGGTGACAATTAAGAGTTGTTCAAAGACAGTCATTAAGGAAAATGCAAAGTCCCACCACCCCTCACACGCACACTGAGAAAGTTATTCTCCGTATAATTTAACACGGAGAATGCCATTAAACGTGTAATTTAAAACGGAGAATGGTCATTCTCATGCATTTTTAACACTAGAAATGACTATTCTCTGTGTAATTTAAAACAGAGAATGACATTCTCCGTGTTAAATTACATGAAGAATAGTCATTCTTATGTGTTTTAACACGGAGAATATTATTATCCGTGTAATTTAATGTAACTCCCAAAATCATATTTGGTAAATTTAGTATTAGTAGGAGTTGGGCTGGGTCAGGATAGATGAGTGTAGGCCTGAAGCTGGGTTATAATTTTGTGAATAAATTAGTAAATAGGAGTTTTAAATGGCTGGTTTGTTTTAAATAAATTAAGTTTTAAATAGTGTTTAATTAATTAGGTATGGGCTGGTTTTTTTCTTATTAATTGTAGTGGCTCTTATTTTAAGTTATAGAATTATTCTAAAACGCTATAAATACTAGTATTAATTTTCATAAAATATTATTAGTAAAATATTTGGATAAAGCCTTGTTATTAATATTTCTATTCAATTATGATTAGTTAGCTATTAAGGAGTTTCTAAAGCATGAGCATTTTATTGCAAAATATAGTTTAAATATTTCTCAAATGATAAATATCTTAGTATTTTCTTGCTAAATAGATATAGTAAATCAAATATTTCTATTTCTAAAAAACTTGTTTAATTACAATTATTAAATTGCTAATAAATGTTTCTAAATATTTCAAAAATCATATAGTATATATTCATTAGTATTTATATTGATTTAAGCTATAATATTTTCTAAAATATTATTAGCTAATATATGGTTAGAGTAGTTTAGCTTGATAGCATTGTTTAAAACCCTAATAAACTTGTATAAAATATAACAGGTGATTCATTACAACCATGCAGTACTACTCTCGTGCAACCAAACCGAGGCAAGTACACTGACTTGACTTGTACCTTGTTTTCTGTCTTACCTTCATGTGCCATGTTCTCATATCGGACACGAATTATACACGATTGTCTTGTACCATTGTTCATTGCTTGTGCGTCTTTGTTTATTGTGGGGATTGGGGGAAATATTAGCTTTTGTGTGACCACACCCAACATAGTTATTGTGGATAGCCTAATCGTACACTTCACGTACGATGAAGCCGGACCTTGTAGAATTGACTCATTGACTCATTGCATCATTGATTGATTGATTGCTCCTAAGCCGGTCACACATTAGTTTTAATATTTCAAAAGTTGTCACAATTGCATATTGATTGTCGTGATTGATTGCCTTGTACATTGATAGCCGTGTTCATTGTCTAGCATCTTGATTGTCATCCATTGCCTGCAGTTTTATATTTTATTTCTGGTACCGCAGTTCAGTTTCATTTCATGTTCTAGTATTCTGGTATTCTAGTTTCACCTTGTACTCTAGATCACAGATTATATTGTATATTGTCTGGTCAGGGTTGTACTTTGCTCTTTTCCTGATAGGATTGCTGCAGATGAGTGGGAGATTACATGGAGCTGGTGATTGCTTGGATATTGTAGCTTTTTATTTCAGTTTATTTTTCTGGAGATTGTATCTTAGAGATTCATTATTGTATATTATTTCATTGGACCGGATTTGTCTCCGACTGAGTTTGTATTTTAAAATACTTGATGTATATTGATGATTTCTGGGAACGTTATAAAAGTTGTGTTTTGTTTACATTACATTGTGACTTTAAGTTTTCCTTAATATTGTACAGCTTACTTCGTCGTGTCCATCGACGAAGGCTGGGCGTGTCCGACTCGTATCCGATTATTCGGGAGCGGGTCGTGACATGTTTTTAGTGGTGGCCCATGCAGGTCTCTATCCTAATGACACTTAGGCTATAAAGTGTTATTGGGGGACCAGCGAAGCTAAGGAAAACTCATCACAGTATAGGATTCGTGGGAAATTGTTATGGGTATGGTTTTACTAAAATTTCTTGTAGTTAGGCCTGTCTAATCAACTTTCTGTTTTGCAGGGTGGTTTAGACACGCAACACTAAGGTTATCAATTTTCCTGCACTTTTGAGGTTATTTCCTATATGCATTTTGCTAGTATAACTAGTTGATTACTAATAGCTGATTTGTCTCTAGATTTTCTCGTAGCACGTGGAATTTTTCCTAAATTTTTTTATTGTTATTCAAAAACCTTGTTTATAATTTGAGATTTTATTTCCTATGGAGATTTGTTTTTGTCTTACTGTTTGTGTTCTTGTAAAACTTAATGTTTTCTAAAAAAATAGACATTTACATTATTTTCCATCATGATTTTAACTTTTGGAATTTATTTGAATTTTCATAAACTCTTTTAAAGTTTATGGACAAAGTTGAAAGAATATTCAACGACCTACTATGACGTGGCAGATGCGCACTGCAGTCATTTATCTGGGTTACGGAGACCGCGAGTTCACTGCAGTCAGTTGCGCACTGGCGAGGCAGGAGCTCTAAGTCAAAGTAATTTCAGGTATTCATAGGTTCTCGAATATTATTGAGGCTATGTCCTAATCAAAAAAAAAAAATTGATCTCTTGAGTTGTTTTGTTAATATGGATAAAGTTGACAGAAATATTCGGTAAATTAATATTATTTAAATCATTGCAGCTAGATGTATACTACACTGGCAGGGCATGAACTCTAGGCAATGTGATATCAGATATATATGATTTTCGGATACTATTGAGACTGCATCCATGTTATATACCATTTTTGATCTTTTATTGTCATTAACGATTGTACTATGAATTATCTTGATTTTGGCTATATTTAAATGTCGTAGCAGTTTTTAAAAATCATTTTGTTACCCAATGTTCCTTATATAAATTTCTCTTGGCTTTTCTAGAATGTATTATGACAATGATAATGAACATATATATATGATTTTGATTTATGGATGGTTTTTCATAATTTTATAACTGTCTTTTGAGTGCCATTTTTACCATGTGAAACTTTGATTTTTCTCATGTTTAGAATTTTTCTTGCCTAGATTGTTTCTACTTTGATCATTTCTAGAAAATTTTGATTTTGCTAGTTGTACGGATCCTAGGTTTAAACCAATTTTTATTTATTTATTTCTAAGTTTTCGTGACTGATCAATCTTAATTGTGTTTATCATGCAATTTGAAATTTCGAGGACGAAATTTTTGTAAGAGGGGTAGATTTGTAACTCCCAAAATCATATTTGGTAAATTTAGTATTAGTAGGAGTTGGGCTGGGTCAGGATAGATGAGTGTGGGCCTGAAGCTGGGTTATAATTTTGTGAATAAATTAGTAAATAGGAGTTTTAAATGGCTGGTTTGTTTTAAATAAATTAAGTTTTAAATAGTGTTTAATTAATTAGGTATGGGCTGGTTTTGTTCTTATTAATTGTAGTGGCTCTTATTTTAAGTTATAGAATTATTCTAAAATGCTATAAATACTAGTATTAATTTTAATAAAATATTATTAGTAAAATATTTGGATAAAGCCTTGTTATTAATATTTCTATTCAATTATGATTAGTTAGCTATTAAGGAGTTTCTAAAGCATGAGTATTTTATTGCAAAATATAGTTTAAATATTTCTCAAATGATAAATATCTTAGTATTTTCTTGCTAAATAGATATAGTAAATCAAATATTTCTATTTCTAAAAAACTTGTATAATTACAATTATTAAATTGCTAATAAATGTTTCTAAATATTTCAAAAATCATATAGTATATATTCATTAGTATTTATATTGATTTAAGCTATAATATTTTCTAAAATATTATTAGCTAATATATGGTTAGAGTAGTTTAGCTTGATAGCATTATTGAAAACCCTAATAAACTTGTACAAAATATAACAGGTGATTCATTACAACCATGCAGTACTACTCTCGTGCAACCAAACCGAGGCAAGTACACTGACTTGACTTGTACCTTGTTTTCTGTCTTACCTTCATGTGACATGTTCTCATATCGGACACGAATTACACACGATTGTCTTGTACCATTGTTCATTGCTTGTGCATCTTTGTTTATTGCGGGGATTGGGGGAAATATTAGCTTTCGTGTGACCACACCCAACATAGGTATTGTGGATAGCCTAATCGTACACTTCACGTACGATAAAGCCGGACCTTGTAGAATTGACTCATTGACTCATTGCATCATTGATTGATTGATTGCTCCTAAGTCGGTCACACATTAGTTTTAATATTTCAAAAATTGTCACAATTGCATATTAATTGTCGTGATTGATTGCCTTGTACATTGATAGCCGTGTTCATTGTCTAGCATCTTGATTGTCATCCATTGCCTGCAGTTTTACATTTCATTTCTGGTACCGCAGTTCAATTTCATTTCATGTTCTAGTATTCTGGTATTCTAGTTTCACCTTGTACTCTAGATCACAGATTATGTTGTGTATTGTCTGGTCAAGGTTGTACTTTGCTCTTTTTCTGATAGGATCACTGCAGGTGAGTGGGAGATTACATGGAGCTGGTGATTACATGGGGTGAATTATCACCGTTGCTCAAAGCTTTATTCGCCCTCTGCGAACAGCTTCCAGGAACCAGCAAGGTTGACGGAAAACCTTGGAACACTCCTGCTCTTCTGACTCCTCGGAAGACGACGAACTCCTCTGGCAATGGCTGTACTCTTCTCTCTCTGTTTGAAGTAACAGAACTCACGCGTACTAAAAAGTACTAGTGTTAGTGTTAAACAACACGCTCACTACTCTGTTGTGTTAAAGAACACTTAGAGTTTTCTCTCTGGAATTCTGATTACTTCTACCAACAGAGAGAGAGGAGAGAACCTGCATATATAGCCCACGGGGTGGTTGCCAAGCAGTTACCTGAACTTCAGGGTAGTGGCAGAACTACTCCTGAATATGCAGCAACTGCTGCAACCGTTCCCGCTCTAATATGCAGCCAGCCATACGCACATACGCACTCTACGCACACTGCGTACGCTGCGCACACTGCGCACTCTACGTACGCTGCGTACGCTGCGTACATTGCGCACTCTACGTACGCTGCGCGTACTGGGCTGCGTACTGGGCTGCGTAACTGGGCCAGCGTAACTGGGCTCGCGTAACTGGCCGCACAACGTGGTCGCGCAAGTGGCTCGCGCAACGAGCGCAACTTAAGCGCACTATGCGCCTAGCGACAATGCTGACGTGCTAAGTGCAAAGTGCGCCAACAAAACGCCACATTACGCCTCATGAGCCCTTGAGCCCGAGTCCGAGTCCGAGCCCGAGCCCGAGCCCGAGTCCGAGTCCGAGTCGCTAAGCCCCAACGGGGCTTAGCTCCTATGGAAATAAATTTCCCAAGAGCAAAAAGCTTACAGCTTATTAATTGTATGTGTTTATTAGCGATATATACATCTATTGTATCTATCTTAAACTTAACCGATTTGCCATAATCAAAAAGGGGGAGATTGTTAGCCCAATAATTATATCATATTTTTGAATATGGCTAATCAATTAAGTTTAACATATTGACGTCACTAATATTCATGTAATCATTATGTTGTTGCTACTTAAACTTAGCATTGTCCTTATATTAGCATTGTCCTAAATGTTCTATAATATATTGCTATGTTTGTATCATAGTGCATCATACTGCTTTGTTCTTCTAACATGTATTTGTAGACATGCTGTAAGCATGATCAAACATGATCAAACCAGGACATATGCAATGGAGAATTATTGATGGGCCAAAGACGGCGTTATACAAGAAGATTTCTCTGAACCGCCCAACGACCTATCCGGGGCCTCGTATCGGGGGTATTCAGATTTTCAGATCTGTTTATCTTTGGACGATTGCCGTCAAGGAAAAATGCGTCATCTATGTCAGGAAAAAGACGTCATCAAAAGGGCTATTGGTTTTCATATTTATTCTGTATTTTTCCATTTATTGAGTCTAGGAAAAATGTGAGATTGATCGGATCGGTACTGGCTTAGGTTTTTCTCAGTCCACAAACAAAAATAAGCCTACCTACGTATCCTAAAAATCCACAATTCCAAAAAGCCCAAAACCTATGCAAATTTGGTTTATTCCTTACTGTTCTGAACCAGCAGAACTCTGACAGAACTCTGACCGAGTTCGGTCCGAGTTCGGCCCGAGTTCGGTCCAGGTTATTTGATTTTTAGTTCCCACCAAATCTGCATGCAACGTTCAACGTTCGTATACGAAATCCTAGCATCCGAACTCTGTCCGAACTCTGCCCGAGTTCGGTTCCCCAAAAACACTATAAATAGAGTTGAGATTATCATTCATTTCAACAATCCAATTTCATCTCTTCTCTTCTCTATCAAAAGTGTTCTGAGCTTTTACTTTCATATCTAAGCCTTTACGACTCTTAGCCAAGCCAGTACAGTTTCTGTTTAATCTAGAGTTTGGTATTGAAGAGTTGTATCGGAGGTTGTATTCAGAAAACTTTCCAGTTTTCCAATTGCCTTCTGGAGCCGGTCGTGCGCTCGTCACCAAGCACGGTATTCTGGAGTCGGTCGTGCGCTCGTCACCAAGCACGGTGTTGTGAAGTCGGTCGGGCACTTGTCGCCAAGCACGGTATTGTAAGAGTTGCAAGCACTCAGTTAAAGCTTGTGCCATAGTGGATTAACATCGAGCAAGAGTACTCGAGACTGGATTAGTCCTCTCAGAGGGATACCAGTATACATCGCTGTGTCACTGAGTTTGAATTCTTGACTCTTACTTTACTGCATTTATTTACTGTCTCCTATTTACTGCCATAGTTATTACTTAAGTTTTTAATTGGTGATTATTTTCCGCTGCACACGCACACACTCTATTCACCCCCCCTCTAGAGGTGCTCAACGGTCCTACAATTGGTATCAGAGCGGGTTGTATTCATATATAACACTCTAGAGAGTATAAATATGGCAGCCGTAAATTTAATATTCAACGGTGAAGGGCAATCCACAAATAGACTCCCACTATTTGATGGAACGAACTATAGTTATTGGAAAACACGGATGAGCTTGTACCTGAAGTCTCAAGACTTTGACTTATGGTCAATTGTTGTCAATGGCTACCAAAAGCCTACTATCACTTCTATTCTCACATCCTCTATTATTAACAAGCCTTATTATAGTTACACAGAGGAAGAGAAGAAGTTAGCTAGCCTTGATGCAAAAGCAAAGCATGCTTTCTATTGTGCTGTAGACTTTAATATATTCAATCTTATTAATACTTGTACAACATCTCATAAAATTTGGAAAGTTCTTGAAGCTACTTATGAGTGCAGGTATGAAAGCAAAGCTAGCAACTCCAGAGAGGAGGATAGTCTTCATAATGATGCAAATGTGTGCATGATGGAATTGGAATTTAAGGTACAACACAATCCCCTATACGAAAAAGAGCTTGTATGTGACAACTACAAGAAGATAGACCACATCCAAGATGATTGTACTACTACAAGAAAGGAGAGTCACTACGAACAATCAAATAAAGGAAGATCATCGGGCATATGGTGTGAAAGTGAAGCAACAAATTCTGAAGAAGAAGAAGAGAGACCTCATCAAGCTACAAATTTATGCTCAATGGCATTATCCAATGAGGTACAAGATAACTCTATTTTTGCAGAGAGTGAATTTTCTTATGATGACCTATCTGATGCTTTCAGTGATCTATTGAAAGAATACGAGAAAGTATTAGATAAGATCCGACAAATCAGAAGGGTACTCCTGCACGCAGATTTTTTTTTAATATACTTTGTAATGGAAACGTCCATCAGAAGGACGTTTTTATGCACGTATACGTCCTTCTAATGGACGTATACATTGATTCAATTTTTTTAATTAATACTTTCTGGTTCATAAGAAAAAGTGGCAATGATTTCATTCCTAAGATCCGACAAAAATTGCAGCAATGAATTCAATATTTTAACATTAATATGAAAAAAATAGCAAACGATCACCTCAGGTTTTCACACTCTAGCTAATGTTTAGGGCCGGTAGGGCAAAATTTAAAAATTGGACCTTTTCCCCTCATGAATAAAACTTTCTTTTAGTATTTTACAAGCAATATTATCAATTAAGCCATCATAATCAAGTTTTTCTAGCATATTATTTTCAATAGATATCATAGCTAAACCATTTCATCTTTCTTGTTACATAGTTGCTCTTAAATAAGATTTTATTAGTTTTAGCTTTGAAAAACTTCTTTCCACGGAATCAACTGTAACATGTATAGTCTATAAAATTCTATATGCAATCAAAACATTAGGATATGATCTAACTTTTTGTATATAAAATTAAGTACTTCAATAGGATTAATTATTTCTTCTAGTAAAACATTTTGTAGATATTTGAATTCTTGAAATAAATCATTCCCATCAAGATCACCATAAACTTCATTATATTTTGAAACACCTTCAAGATTATGGCAATAGTTTGTAAAAGCTTTATCATCTAATGAAATCAACTTCCTCAAGTTAAATAAAAACCCAAAATATTTTCATACTATTGAAGTTGTTCAAACCTACTTTTAAGTGAAGAAATAACTTGATCTGTTATTTTTAAAAAATATCAATTATAAGAGATTCTTTAGGTGATCGTACAGTTTCATCATTGGTGTAGTGCCCTACTCCTGGCGGTACGTTGCCTGGAAGCTAGACCTAGCTAGTCAGATTAAATCATCCTAAAAATTTTGTTGGTATCGATTGATAGGTACGTGTAAATTGAGACCATTTCCAAACTGATGGATTGGCTCCGATGGCTTAGTCCCAAAATGCAGGGAATCGTGCTTGATAAAGGAACTCTATATATGTAACACCCATATTCTGAATACGTATTTTGTCAAGCTTGTATGTATTTCAGACCTGTGTTTATTTTCTCGGATTTTGGCATGTACTTGTAATTGGCTTGACTTGCAGATTTTGGTTCTCGTAATTGGGTTTTACATGGCTTGGTTTATTTTGTGGAGGAGGATTGGTTTGATTTGGTTTGGTTTGGTTTAATATGCATTGGAACACCTTAGCCTATGCTCCACCCTCAACACAACACAACCCACCCTCATTAAAACTCCACCTACTTTTCTCTCTCCTCCATAATTCTCTCATTTATTTCTCCATCTTCTTCTTCTTCCTTCCTCTACACAACACCAAACACCATAGGCAAGTGCACCTTGCTACCACAAGAGAACCACATTTTATTTGTTCATTAGCTAGATTAGGCCATGGTGATCAACATTAGTGCTTGACATTTTGTGATTTGGAGTCTCCATTGTTCTAGATCTAGGTTTCAACTATTTTTGGATTTACATGGTTTTGATCTATTTTGGTTGGATTTTTGTGGGTTTTGATGCTTCCATGTGGAAGAGAATTCAATTTTACTCAAGTTAGACCTTTGAAAATCTAGATTTGGCTTTGATTTGACAAAGATATGAAAGATTGAATTTTTGGGTGTTCTTGATGTTCCTCTCGGCCTGGAGAAGAAGATCTACAGTCTGCGCTCTTTAGCGCAGCACTGAACCGCGCAGCCTTCCCGTGCCGCGCTCTTTAGCGTTGGTCGCTGACTGCGCAGCCTGGCCCGATTGCGCAACCAACCCTGCGCCATCGGCTCCTGCACGCTTGACCCCTGCGCAGTCTGCATCCTGCGCCATCCATTACCTGCACAATCTAAGCCTGCACAGTCTGCATCCTGCGCCATCCATTGCCTGCGCAGTCTAAGCCTGCGCAGTCTGCATCCTGCGCCATCCATTGCCTGCGCAGTCTAAGTCTGCGCACTTCGCAGCCTGCGCCAACCATTCCTGCACAATCCAACCCCCCTGACCCCTTGCACAATCCATTGGCTCTTGGAGTTTTGGTTTTATTTCTTTAAGCTTGGCTCTTCTATAGCCCTGTATTTTGATATTTTATTAGATATTTTATGCCCATTTTATATACTTACGCCTTTTGTTATGAACTTGATTTTACTTAATATGTTTGGAATGACAATTGTGCATGGCATGGTATGACAAGGAACTAGCATAACCCGACAGTGACCCGTAGTGGTGCGCTCCTGACATGACCAACCTGACATGATAGTGGCCCGTCGTGGCGCACTCCTGACAAGTACCCTGACATGATTTAACTTGATAACTTGATAGTGGCCCGTGGCGGCGCACTCTTGACTTGACTTGACTTGACTTGTAACTTGACTTGTATAACCAACTCTGACACCGTGGGTATTTCTGCTTGCTTGCTTGTGCAATCTACTTGTCTTGTCTTGCATTATGTCTAGGACGTGACTCCCTGGTTCCCACGGTCAGAGATTCATACTGAATATGGATTAGGCTAATGACTAGATCATACTAAAGTTCATGGAGAATTTCCAGTCACAGGCCATCTCGTTATCTGGGCGCTCTTAATTGGACTTGTAGCTTGCCGACGAGTAGAGCACATTTCCAGCGCACTGTCATGTGTTGCACCCTCTAAGTCACCTAAGGATATATCGTCTCCGGGGCGATGTACCCAACTATACTCTCAACCCGCGGAAGGATAACTGGATGGTCTGCAGGGCTTGGGACTGGGAAATTCTCATTGCATCTTGTTAGTAATTAGGCTTGTGACAACCCTAGTTAGTTAAAGTAGTAAGCCGTAGTAATTGTTTGGCCGCTTGTGAATGGATGATGTCTAGCCCTGTCTAAGTCTTGTCTAGTCCCTGTACCCTGGTACTCCTGAACATGATTGTTTTACTTGCTTTAACAATAATTGTGTAGGGACAAGGAGATATTCAGGCAAAGGGTTACAACCTCGGTCCTTGTTTGGTTTACGGGTTGTAACCTGGCTCCCAGAATGGTTCCACGTCCCTAGTCGTTTATTGTCCTGACGTGCTCTTTACTACTTGTACTTTTCTTTCATTTTCTTATGTTCTGATATGCTAACTTTTGTTCTTATTTCGTGGCCTCCTTTGTGGCACTTGCTCTTTCTGGGGTTTGACCCAGCTGGTTTTGTGTGGCCAGATTTCGGAGCAGCTCCCGAGGATCTTCCGAACCTCCAGCCCGATGGTGGAGACTAGAAGGAACCCGGGCTACGAGTGGGTTTTCTATTTTATTTTGCTCACTCTATTGTAAAATTATTCTTTTGAGGCGTTTAGCCGACGAGCACCTGTTAGCTCGATGCACTTTACTTACTGTTTGCCTACGGGCTGTAAACATGATTAACAAATCCTAGGGTTGATCATGTATGACTTAACTCTTGCTAGTCCTAGCATTTTGTACGACTAGCTTCATGATCAGCGGATATGTAATATTTGGAACGCCTTTTATTGTATATTTGGTGGTCAAACATCTTGTAATTATATTATTTGCTTGAGATTGAGACAGTAGGCTTGGCCTTAAGAGACTGTTGGCTTGTAGTAAACCCTCATATCTAGACAGCCGTGACCGTATAGTGAGATGGACTTCATTTCTATATACGTAGCTGGCTATGTTCGACCCCGCTCTCCAGTATTCTGGTTCTAGGGCGTGACATGGTTTAAGTGGTGGCCCATACAGGTCTTGTCAATCAAGAAATATGAGGGTTTATCGATAGATGTCTCAATCAGTACTCGTCCTTGATCTCCATTCATATCCTCTGAATCCCTGAGAATCTTGACTTGATCACATGCTTGTATCGTTGATCTGTCCTGGTCCTTCCTTATTATTTTTCTCTGTGTCGTCTTCTTCAGCGGCACTGTACCTGACCCCGCCGATCAGCAAGGTGGAGCACCTCCCGTGGATCAGCAACCAGGAGATCAAGCCCAGTATTCTGGAGTTGCCTCCCGAGTTATACCCCCTGGAGGAGAGCCCCCAGTTCAGCCTGTTCAGCCTGCTGAGCCGGATGATGGCACCTTGGTAGGTCTCATCAGGGCCTTGATAACTTCTCAGGATCGCAGAGGAGACGCCTTGCACCAGACTGTGGCAGATGCTTTGACCAGAGGCGGTCATCCAGGGAACAGCGCGGCCAACAGCTTCAAGCGCCTGAACCCTCCCTTCTTCGACGGCAGCGAGGATACGATTGCCGCGGACGCTTGGCTTCAGGATACCGAGGTGGTTCTGGAAGCAGCTAGGACACCTGAGAATGAGAAGGTGGCGGTGGTACGCCTGCAGTTGTTGGACTTAGCTCGCAGTTGGTGGACAGCGCAAGCCATGGGATTAGTGGCACCCATTGCTTGGGCAGTGTTTAGAGAGAGATTCCAGATGAAGTATTTCGATGCTGTGGCTCGGTACGACCTGCAGACTAGATTTACCAACTTGAAGCAAGGAGGCAGATCATTCGACAGTTATGCATCTGAGTTTTCTAGACTCAGTAGGTTTGCCTCCACCTTGGTGGCGACCGAGTTTGATCGGGCCCAGCGGTTCCAGCAGGGACTGCATTTGGAGATCTTGCTGGTAGTCGAGCAGTTTGAGCACCAGACGTTCGATGCAGTTTTGAGAGCGGCTAGGAGGCATGAGTACACCTCCCAGCGGATCGTGGATAGGACCGGAGGCAGGAAGCGGTCCCACAGTCAGATGCACCAATCATCAGCTCCAGTCCCGGCAGCTAGGGGATTGACTATTGGAACTCCGAGGCGGGCGACCTCAGTGACGTCGGTTCAGTATTCAACCCCGACGTACCCGCAGCAGCAGAAGCAGAAGCAGACTTCCGCGATGGGATGTTCTCATTGCGGGAAGCCAGGCCATGTGGTGGCGGATTGTCGTAGGGCACAAGGATTGTGCCTAGCTTGTGGAGCGGTCGATCACAAGATAGGAGCCTGCCCGAATAGGGGTAGTTTATCCTCTTCCAACCTAACCAGTCCATCGGTTAGGGGACCAGCACCTATGCAGCAGCAGCAGTACCCGAGGCCATTGTTGCCTCAGGCCCAGGCATTCCAGCAGCAGTGTGTCCAGGCTCCAGTGCAGAGCAGGCAGAGAGGTTTCCAGCAGAGGGGACCCGCAGCTAGAGGTCAGGCCATAATGATGGCTATGGAAAAAGAAGTTGTACCAGGTGAGGTAGTGGCAGGTACTATTCTCGTCAACTCCTTCCCAGCTTCAGTATTATTTGATTCTGGTGCATCGCATTCATTCATGTATGCACGATTTGTAACACGGATAGGATTGGAGCCCGAGTCATTATCAGTGAGGCTCAATATACTTACTGGTAATGGTCTTGTGGGGGTAGATCGAGTGTTTTTCTCGTGTCGGATCGTAGTTAGCGGTAGAGAGTTCCCCGCTAGATTCATAGTATTCCCTATGGCAGACTATGATGTAGTCCTAGGCATGGATTGGTTGAGGAACCAGTATGCTAGGATAGACTGCCATGTTGGCAGAGTTGTTTTTAGCATTCCAGGCGAGCCAGAGTTTTTCTTTTTCAGAGGCGCGTTGGAGCCATCTTCTCCAGTATTGCGGATGGCAGTAGAAGCAGTGCAGTTGCCCAAGATAGTTGAAGAGTTCCCAGATGTCTTCCCAGAAGAGCTTCCAGGGATGCCGCCAGAGCGGGAGATCGAGTTCACTATAGACTTGATCCCCGGGACAGCACCAGTATCAGAGAGAGTCTACAGGATGGCGCCTTCAGAGTTGGAGATTTTGTACAAGATGATTGAAGAACTCAGGACCAAGGGATTCATTCGTGCAAGTGGATCGCCTTGGGGAGCCCCGATGCTTCTTGTGAAAAAGAAGGATGGTACGTCCAGGCTATGTGTAGATTATCGTACCTTGAACTCAGTGACAATCAAGAACAGATACCCTCTCCCGAGGATAGATGACTTGTTTGATCAACTCAGAGGGGCTTCAGTGTTTTCAAAGATAGACTTGCGGTCAGGATACCACCAGATCAGAGTCAGAGAACAGGACATCCCGAAGACAGCGTTTAGATCGAGGTATGGACATTGGGAGTTCCTTGTTATGCCCTTTGGAGCAACCAATGTGCCGACTGTATTCATGGACCTCATAAATCGCATTTTTATGCCCTACTTGGAACAGTTCGTGATCGTGTTCCTAGATGATATCTTGGTCTACAGCAAGAGCGAAGCAGAGCATGAGCAGCATCTCAGAGTTGTCCTTCAGACGCTTATGGAGCACCAGTTGTACGCCAAGTTCAGTAAATGCAAGTTCTGGCTCGATCGCATTTCGTACTTGGGTCACATCATTACCCGAGGAGGAGTGGAAGTGGATCCCCAGAAGATTATGGCTATCGAGTCATGGCCAGTACCCAGCTCAGTGGCAGAAATTCGCAGCTTCCTTGGATTAGTCGGCTACTACCGGCAATTTATTTCAGATTTTGTAAGGATTTTAGCGCCGATGACCCAGTTGACTCGTAAGGATGTGCAGTTTGCTTGGACAGCAGAGTGCCAGGAATCATTTGAGAAGTTGAAGCGAGGTTTGATAACGGCTCCCATTTTCACACTTCCAGATGGGACCGGAGGATTCACAGTTTATTACGACGCTTCAGGCAGAGGATTGGGATGTGTCTTGATGCAGCATAGGAAGGTAATATCTTATGCATCACGCCAACTTCGTGACCATGAAAAGAGTTACCCGACCCACGACTTGGAGCTAGCAGCTGTAGTGTTTGCACTTAAGTTGTGGAGGCACTACTTGTACGGAGATAGAGTGGAGATATTTACTGATCACAAGAGCCTGAAGTATATTTTCACCCAGAAGGACCTTAACATGCGACAGAGAAGATGGCTTGAGTTATTGGTGGACCACGATGTGGATCTGCAGTATCACCCAGGGAAGGCCAACGTTGTAGCAGATGCGTTGAGCAGGAGAGCCAGAGTTTATTTCTTGACGACACAACCAGAGTTATTGGCAGATTTTCAGAAGATGGGAATTGAAGTGGTTCTTCCTGCCAGCGTGGCATTGATGGCCAGTCTACAAGTTCAGTCCAGCATAGTTGAGAGGATCCGGACGGCGCAGTCTACAGATTCTAAGCTTCAGCGGCTCAGAGCAGAGTGTGAGGCAGAAAGAAGGCCAGAGTTGTGTATTCATGAGGATGGTACACTACGGCACGACACTCGTCTTTGTGTACCCAGTGGAGATATCATACAGGAAGTCATGGCAGAAGCTCATAGTTCGCAGTATTCTATTCATCCCGGTGGCACGAAGATGTACCGTGATATCCGTCAGCACTTCTGGTGGAATGGCATGAAGAGGGAGATAGCCCGGTTTGTCTCTCGGTGTTTGGTTTGCCAGCAAGTTAAAGCTGAACATCAGAGGCCCGCTGGACTTCTTCAGCCCTTGCCGATTCCAGAATGGAAGTGGGAGCATGTGACCATGGATTTTGTGACTAGATTGCCTAGATCCCCAGCCGGTCGAGATGCTATTTGGGTTATAGTTGACAGGCTCACGAAGGTGGCTCATTTTCTCTCATTCAGAATTGGGCAGTCAACGGCTCAGTTGGCAGAGATGTACCTCAGGCAGATTGTCAGGCTTCACGGTGTGCCCGTCAGTATCACCTCAGACTGAGATTCGAGGTTTACGTCATATTTTTGGCGTAGCCTGCAAGAGAGTTTGGGAACTCGTCTCCAGTTCAGTTCGGCATATCATCCGCAGACAGATGGCCAGTCAGAGCGCACAATCCAGACTCTTGAAGACATGCTAGATCTTGTACGCTCGACTTCGGTGGTTCGTGGGAAGATCACCTGCATCTTGTGGAGTTCTCGTACAACAATAATTTCCAGGCCAGTATCCAGATGGCTCCGTTCGAGGCTCTGTATGGTAGGAAGTGCAGATCTCCGCTAGCATGGGATGATGTCGGAGAGAGGCAGATGCTTGGTCCAGAGATGATTGCCCAGACAGTTGAAGTGGTCAGAAGGATCAGAGATGGTCTTCGAGTTGCCCAAGATCGCCAGCGGCATTGGGCCGATGCTCATCGACGTCCCTTGGAGTTTGCTATCGGCGATCATGTATTCCTTAGGATCTCGCCTAACCGCGGTGTCATTTGCTTTGGCGTAGGGGAAAGCTTAGTCCTAGGTATATAGGGCCGTTCGATATCCTGGAGCGAGTAGGAGATGTATCCAATCGTCTTGCTCTTCTGTCGTCGCTAAGTGAGATGCATGATGTATTCCATGTGTCCCAATTACGACGGTACATCCCAGACCCGAGCCATATCCTGGATCATTCGGAACTGGTTGTTGGTACCAACCTTTCGTATGAGGAGAGGTCCGTGTCTATATTGGACCGGAGAGAGAAGATACTCAAGAACAAGACTATTAGTTTATTCCGGGTTGCTTGGGGTCATCACTCTCTAGGTGAGTCAACGTTGGAGCGTGAGGACGACATCCGATCGTGATATCCCTACCTGTTTGACTCATAAGGTATAATGTCTTCCTTATGCCTTATGCCTTCCGTCCTTGCTTGCATGCGTGATTGTTTGATTGACTGCTTAGTATAGCTTGCATGTGAATAGTATAACTTGTCCTTGTCTCTCTAGCCCCTTGATTAAATTCCGAGGACGAAATTCTTTTAAGGTGGGTAGAGTTGTAACACCCATATTCTGAATACGTATTTTGTCAAGCTTGCATGTATTTCAGACCTGTGTTTATTTTCTCGAATTTTGGCATGTACTTGTAATTGGCTTGATTTGCAGATTTTGGTTCTCGTAATTGGGTTTTAGATGGCTTGGTTTATTTTGTGGAGGAGGATTGGTTTGATTTGGTTTGGTTTGGTTTAATATGCATTGGAACACCTTAGCCTATGCTCCACCCTCAACACAACACAACCCACCCTCATTAAAACTCCACCTACTTTTCTCTCTCCTCCATAATTCTCTCATTTATTTCTCCATCTTCTTCTTCTTCCTTCCTCTACACAACACCAAATACCATAGGCAAGTGCACCTTGCTACCACATGAGAACCACATTTTATTTGTTCATTAGCTAGATTAGGCCATGGTGATCAACATTAGTGCTTGACATTTTGTGATTTGGAGTCTCCATTGTTCTAGATCTAGGTTTCAACTATTTTCAGATTTACATGGTTTTGATCTATTTTGGTTGGATTTTTGTGGGTTTTGATGCTTCCATGTGGAAGAGAATTCAATTTTACTCAAGTTAGACCTTTAAAAATCTAGATTTGGCTTTGATTTGACAAAGATATGAAAGATTGAATTTTTGGGTGTTCTTGATGTTCCTCTCGGCCTGGAGAAGAAGATCTACAGTCTGCGCTCTTTAGCGCAGCACTGAACCGCGCAGCCTCCCCGCGCCGCGCTCTTTAGCGTTGGTCGCTGACTGCGCAGCCTGGCCCGATTGTGCAACCAACCATGCGCCATCGGCTCCTGCGTGCTTGACCCCTGCGCAGTCTGCATCATGCGCCATCCATTGCCTGTACAGTCTAAGCCTGCACAGTCTGCATCCTGCGCCATCCATTGCCTGCGCAGTCTGCATCCTGCGCCATCCATTGCCTGCGCAGTCTAAGTCTGCGCACTTCGCAGCCTGCGCCAACCATTCCTGCGCAATCCAACCCCCCCTGACCCCTTGCGCAATCCATTGGCTCTTGGAGTTTTGGTTTTATTTCTTTAAGCTTGGCTCTTCTATAGCCCTGTATTTTGATATTTTATTAGATATTTTATGCCCATTTTATATCCTTACGCCTTTTGTCATGAACTTGATTTTACTTAATATGTTTGGAATGACAATTGTGCATGGCATGGTATGACAAGGAACTAGCATAACCCGACAGTGACCCGTAGTGGTGCGCTCCTGACATGACCAACCTGACATGATAGTGGCTCGTCGTGGCGCACTCCTGACAAGTACCCTGACATGATTTAACTTGATAACTTGATAGTGGCCCGTGGCGGCGCACTCTTGACTTGACTTGTATAACCAACTCTGACACCGTGGGTGTTCCTGCTTGCTTGCTTGTGCAATTCACTTGTCTTGTCTTGTATCATGTCTAGGACGTTACTCCCTGGTTCCCACGGTCAGGGATTCATACTGAATATGGAATAGGCTAATGACTAGATCAAACTAAAGTTCATGGAGAATTTCCAGTCACAGGCAATCTCGTTATCTGGGCGCTCTTAATTGGACTTGTAGCTTGCCGACGAGTAGAGCACATTTCTAGCGCACTGTCATGTGTTGCACCCTCTAAGTCACCTAAGGGTATATCGTCTCCGGGGCGATGTACCCAACTATACTCTCAACCCGCGGAAGGATAACTGGATGGTCTGCAGGGCTTGGGACTGGGAAATTCTCATTGTATCTTGTTAGTAATTAGGCTTGTGACAACCCTAGTTAGTTAAAGTAGTAAGCCATAGTAATTGCTTGGCCGCTTGTGAATGGATGATGTCTAGCCCTGTCTAAGTCTTGTCTAGTCCCTGTACCCTGGTACTCCTGAACATGATTATTTTACTTGCTTTAACAATAATTGGGTAGGGACAAGGAGATATTCAGGCGAAAGGTTACAACCTCGGTCCTTGTTTGGTTTACGGGTTGTAACCTGGCTCCCAGAATGGTTCCACGTCCCTAGTCGTTTATTGTCCTGACGTGCTCTTTACTACTTATACTTTTCTTTCATTTTCTTATGTTCTGATATGCTGGCTTTTGTTCTTATTTCGTGGCCTCCATTGTGGCACTTGCTCTTTCTGGGGTTTGACCCAGCTGGTTTTGTGTGGCCAGATTTCGGAGCAGCTTCCGAGGATCTTCCGAACCTCCAGCCCGATGGTGGCGACTAGAAGGAACCTGGGCTACGAGTGGATTTTCTATTTTGTTTCGCTCACTCTATTGTAAAATTATTCTTTTGAGGCGTTTAGCCGACGAGCACCTGTTAGCTCGATGCACTTTACTTACTGTCTGCCTACGGGCTGTAAACATGATTAACAAATCCTAAGGTTGATCATGTATGACTTAACTCTTGCTAGTCCTAGCATTTTGTACGACTAGCTTCATGATCAGCGGATATGTAATATTTGGGACGCCTTTTATTGTATATTTGGTGGTCAAACATCTTGTAATTATATTATTTGCTTGAGATTGAGACAGTAGGCTTGACCTTAAGAGACTGTTGGCTTGTAGTAAACCCTCATATCTAGACAGCCGTGACCATATAGCGAGATGGACTTCATTTCTATATACGTAGCTGGCTATGTTCGCCCCCGCTCTCCAATATTCTGGTTCTGGGGCGTGACAATATAATAGCTTCTTTCCATCCTTTGCGATGTTGTTTTGTTGGACGTTTTCGTTGCTTGATTATGATAAATGCATTTTCGTGTCATTTTCAATGATTTATTTTCATTGTTCACTTTCATCGCATTACGCATTCTTTTCAAATCGTTAAAGAAAGAGATTGAAGTATGCTGATCAAATATTGGTGCAATTTCAGGACCCATAGGCGTGACGTGATCGGTGCGTGAAGCCCATCTTTCTCTTGAAAAGATTCATTTTGGTGAGTGGCTTTGACCCTTCGATGAATCATTATCTTCATCCCTTAATAAAAGATCTCTTGGCTATTCTATTTGTAGCGTCTCTACGAACAATGATATCGTAACAACAGAAGATATGTTAAAATTAAGAAGCAAATCATATGTTGAAACATAGAACTATTGTTATACTTGTTCCAGATTAATGATTGTATGTTCCTTATTATTTGTTGGGCAAAGAGAAGTATAGAGGAAAACCTCATATGGTATGTAATTCATAGAATAAAACAAGAGAAAAGAAGTATAGAGCTATTGGCTCTGTGGTTTGAAAAATTATCACTAACTTATTTCTCAATCATTCAACCATTACCAACTCTTCCTTCCACCAGTCTCAATTATGACCAATTCATCATCACTTTCCTTTTCAGCTTCTCCTCCCTCTTATGTCATTACTTTTCTACTCGCATGTGCGAACAACAAACGTGAAAAGGGGAGCAAAGAGAGAGGAGGTAGAGGAGGAATAAGGAAAGGGACGAAGGATGGATAAATATGTCAAAACTGTATGTTCTCCCTTAACTTAACAAAATATTCTCTTTTTATGACTTTAAGTCGTGTTATTGGATGGGTTGGATCCGAGCCGTCCCGATCCGCTTTTGACCTGGTTTGATTGGATTTGGTCAGGATATAGCCAAACCGGACAAGAACAACGGTCTGGGTCGGGCTGTGAAACAAAAATCCCAAACATAGTCCAGTCCATAACCATGTTAAAATCGGTCCGAGCTAGGTCTAGATTGACCATAATTTTGTTTAAAAAGGTCCTTGGTCCACTATAATAATAATAATAATAATAATAATAATAATAATAATAGAGAATAAAAATAACGAGTCATTAAGAAAAATAAATAAACTTGTGAATTGAGAGATTCTTATTATATGTTATATATTCTAGACATGTCAGTTTGACAAACACTATTTGTTTATATGACTTGTGTTTTACATTTCGATTTTCAATATATTTTTAAACTTTCTTTGTAATACTTACTATTCATGGTTGATCCCTCTGATTTTGTATAACCAAATATCGTAGTCATGTCCGATAATCCACCGTCACTAATTACATTCGATTATGATTTGTGGTCGAACAAAACCAAAGGGGTCAACTTCTAATACCAAGTACAACAAAGAAAGCTTGAAGAGAGGTGAAACCAGAAACACAAAACATAAGTCATATCAACAATTACATATGTAACAAAAAAACATATATTAAAAAACAACAAATAAAATTGTATGTACATGAGAATTGTTGCAACTAATTATTCAAACTGATACATGATAATTATGACAACCCAAATTTTTGATACTAATTGGTAAATAAATTAAATTAGACATGTTGTCAATATACAAAATTCGTAGAGTTCCATCCTACATGCCTCATGGTCATTGGCTTATTATCTTACTCAAGTGGGTAGATACTAGATATAATCGAGATGCTTATGTAGTGGTCCCATGCTTATGTAGTGGTCCCATGCCATTATTAGATACGCATTCGAATTATTTTTCACAATTCAAGTGTTTAACATGAGTTGCACCCTTGAACTCTATCGGACTTATAACATTCTCATTATACATCCTGCTAAAGTATTCCTAAATATTATATCAATCGTTACGACGGGCTCTCCTCCTTCGTTGTCTTGTACCCCCTGAGGTTGCACCAGTTGAGGCTGCGACCTTGCGGTTGCACTAATTAAAATTGTATATCGATATAATATACCGAGAAATATATCTTCAAGTCTCGTGTGTGAAATTAGAAAAATATACATATAATATCTTGAAATCAAAATTTTCTTATATTTATTAGTGTTGATATAAACAAATCAAAACAATGTATTTGTCCAAATCTATTTGGTATATATATATATATATATATATATATATATATATATATATATATATATATATATATATATATATATACAAGATTTATGTTTTGTCTCTTATACTCCAAATTTTCTATGGATAATGATGAATAAATATGTTTGTTTAAACATTCAAGAACTATGGTGACCTTATGAATTTTATAGATTATATATATAGTGTTATCGTCAAATATATATATATATATATATATATATATATATATATATATATATATATATATATATATATATATATATATATATATATATAGTGTTATCGTCAATAATTTTTTTAATATATAGACAATATGCAAGTTAAAAACAATAAAAGATAGCTGCATATGCTACTCTAGCTTAGAAAATGGAGTTTAGGTAAACAAAATGGAGATGAACAAATTTTGGCATTTGAAATTTGATTTTGCAAAACGGAAATGAACAAAGTTTATATTAATTGTTTATGATTATATTAGATTTCGATGAGCTTCCATTTTGGGTGATAGTTTGAGTAATCTTATGATAATTATGCATATGGTAGGGAAAAGTAAACGATGGTGAATAGAAATTATGGAAGAACACCGGATTGATAGAATGCATTGAGTTTAGGGAAGATTTATGAAATGCCCAAAAACTAAAAAAGTTTTATGTAAAACCCACCGCTAAAAAAACTTTCATCGCGTGCCCAGAATTAGAGAAACTTATCCAAAGCGGGTTCCAAATGACCCATTTGCCCTTCCTTTTAATTTATTGGAAACACCCACAAAACTGCTCTTAAAAAAACGTTTCAATACTCCATCTTCTTCCATACGCTGCTCACTTTCGAATCTAGGTTTTCTCCTCAAAAATCTTCAAAAACTCGTCGAAAAATTTCGGAAAGACCGGGACGAACGACAAAAATGCTAAAACGGAGGTCCAAACATCATTTTTTTGCGAATCTAAAATTTCGGAAGGCCGTCTAACGATGAAGCTGTTACTTTCAGTCTCCTCGACGATACGCTCATTTTGCGACAAACGGGACCTCGTTTCGACCTCCCAGTCAAAAGTTATGGCCCTCCAAAGTTTCAGCTAACCATAAAATGCAGGAGAATGGCATTCTCCGTCTTAATTTACACGGAGAATGACCATTCTCCGTCTTAATTAGGACGGAGAATGACATTCTCCGTCTTAATTTACACGGAGAATGGTCATTCCAGTGTTAAAACGCAGGAGAATGACCATTCTCCGTGTTAGAAACACGGAGAATGCCATTCTCCGTGTTAAATGAAACGGAAAATGTCATTCTCCGTGTTAAATAAAACGGAGAATGTCATTCTCCGTCCTAATTAAGACGGAGAATGGCCATTCTCCGTGCTAAATTAAACGGAGAATGACCATTCTCCGTCTTAATTAGGACGGAGAATGCCATTCTCCGTGTAATTTATTACGGAGAATGGTCATTCTAGTGTTAAAACGCAGGAGAATGACCATTCTCCGTGTTAGAAACACGGAGAATGCCATTCTCCGTATTAATTAGGACGAAGAATGCCATTCTCCGTCTTAAATAAAATGGAGAATGCCATTCTCCGTCCTAATTAAGACGGAGAATGACATTCTCGGTCCTAATTAAGACGGAAACGGAGAATGGCATTCTCCGTCTTAAATAAAACGGAGAATGGCATTCTCCGTCCTAATTAAGACGGAGAATGCCATTCTTCGTCCTAATTAAGACGGAGAATGGTCATTTCCAGTGTTAAAACGTGTAATTTAGTTTTTTCAGGAATAAAGAGTTTCGTTCTTCTTTCAAAGCGATGATAATTCTTATGGAAAAGAAGAAGAAAGATCTTTTCTCCACAATTGAAGATCTGAGTTCAAATGTCTCCACGATGAAGATGATGATGATGGTGATGATGATGACGAGCGATTATCTGAGTTTGACTGAAGAAAAATACACCGAACTACGAACGATCTTTGCGATCTCTGCTGAATATGAGAGCAATGAAATTCAGATTTTCCGTGAAGAAGAAGAAGACGAAAATCGCAATCAAGATCTGAGTTTTTTGAATTCAAATACATATAGATGACCAATTCGCGCGGAGGGGTAGTTTCGGTATTATAAAAATAGCAGTTTCTAGCGGGTGGCATCTAAAAGGGAATCTTGGAATATTTAACGTGAAAATACTTAATTCTGGGTATTTCATAAAACTTATCCAGCGGGTGGGCATTTCATAAAAGTCCACCCCGAAATTGGGTTTCTCAGCAATTTCCAGTTGAGTTTAGATATATAACATAAAATGAGAATAAGCATTACAGTGATAGTTACTTATGGAAGCGTAAGAGATTACGGAAAGTTAGAGTTCTCAATGAAACTATATATAATTGGATTGACTACAACATTAACCTTTAATAGTCAAGAAATCATGAAAGAATAAGAAGCTTTTTGGGTCAGAAATTTTGAGGATAAAGTTAGTTCATAAACGAGAGAAGAATTTTGAAATTGAATTTTAATTTATAATTGTTGATGATTGATAATGGTTAAAGTTAACAACATTGATGGATTTTATATTAGAGGTTTAAAAATTAAGACTATGTTTTGAGATCTCGGTGAACCTAGACTATATATTTTGATGAAGGTGTTCACCGGTTATCGATGAAAGAGTGCTTTGGACTTTTAGGATCAAGATGTTTACGTTATGATTTTGAAGATTAAAAAAGTCATGAAATAGTATTAAGTTTTGGATATTAAGGAATTCGAGATAAGAAGTAAGAATGGTCGAAAATATAAATTTGGGTAGCCTTACTGTAAGGTATCACCTTCTTATTAATACAAGCCATATTTACTTCTTTTTTATATATACTAGCATACGTGCACGTGTCTTGCACGTATTTTAACATTTCTAAATTAGTTTAGGAAGACTCTTTAGGAAGACCAAAGGGTAGTCTTCCTAATTACTAAGTTGTCCTTATTAAAATTAATGAACTATTTTTAATTTGTATAAGTATGTAAGAATATTTTTGGAATTCAAAAATTTCACCATCTAAGTTTTCTTATTTTATATATATATATATATATATATATATATATATATATATATATATATATATATATATATAGAGAGAGAGAGAGAGAGAGAGAGAGAGAGAAAAAGGTAATTTTATTAATGTATCAGACAATCAGGTGGCGCTCTTTGGCGATCGCATACATGAGACATTGTACTCGATGTTGTATAGAATCCCTCGAACCGAAGCGTATTTACAATCAAAAACTCGAGCGTTCCGCTTCCGCCATACGTGCCAAACGGCTGCTGCAAACCGAATTATGGCATCAGTATACCACTCCAGACCCTTGTGTTTCCCGTTCAAGATGAAACTAATCACCTCCTCCGCTTCCACGCTCCTTGGCGCAGTTGAATGCTTAATTTCCTCTCCTGCGCCTGCCATATCCCTCTGGAGATCTCGCAATCGAAGAATAGATGCCTTAATGTCTCATCTTACTACCAACAGAGTACGCAACTCTCATTCGAGTTCAAGATGTTGAATCTAGCAAGTCTATCCTTAGTAAGGAGCCGTCCCCGCGCCAACTTGTACAGAATTAGCTGCATCTTCCGAGCAATATTTTTGCACCATATCACATCAGCGAAATCCCATTCGTCGCTAGAGACGCGTTCCTGATTGTAAGCGACACTGGTGCTAAAATCCCCGTTGGGCGAATCCTTCCAAGCCCATACATCCGCCTGAAGTGTGGGATCAACATGGGTCTGCTGTATAAGCAGCGGCCTCAACGAACTCGCATATCTATTTCCCTCGATCGACCAATTTTCCCGATCGATAATGCTAGCTACCTTCGTCCCTTTATATGCGTCGTGGACGGCATGGGTACCGACCCACTGCAACAGACCTTTGTGAAGTAGAAGGGTCTAGCCACATATCTGTGTTTTGGCCGTCTTTGAGAATGCGAACCAGCCTTAAGCATACTTTATCTCTATGTTTCAGTAACTTCTTGAACGGAATCGATTCGTTGTTGGTAGTCTGATAGGTCCCGAAATTTGCCCCTTTTAAGTATCGATTCTGCATCCACGATGTCCACATGGAATCATGTTGAAGGAATCTCCAAACTAATTTCCAACCTGCCACCTTGCGCATAGTGCGCATAGAACGAAGCCCAACTCCTCCTTTCTTCGGACGACATAAACCCTGCCATGATATAGTGTGTATACCCCCACTCCAAACGAAATCAGGGCACAGTTTATCCAGCTTCTCGATGATAGATATATACTGGTAGTATAGTAGATTGTAACCAGAAGCTAGTTAGTGAGAGGATGACGGATTGTACCAGTTCGATTCTCCCTCCGAAAGAGAGGTTCTTAGCCTGCCACCCTTCTAGTCTTTTCTGAACGTACGGGAAGGCCACCGAGGACGGCACGGCGTACGTCTCGCTTTTCGTCGCGCTCGCCGGCGAGGGCTCCACGGACGTCCAGGCACTCTTCGAGCTGATGCTCGTCGACCAGAGCGGCCGGGGGCGGCACAAGGTGCACTCGCACTTCGCCAGGGCGCTCGCCGATGGTCCTTACACGCTCAAGTACCGCGGAAGCATGTGGGGTTACAAGCGTTTCTTTAAAAGAATGCCTTAGAGGCATCGGATTATCTAAAAGATGATTGCCTCTCAATTAAGTCAAGCTATGCGAGGTTGTGGCTATCAACACAGTAGCAACCACTTTGGCTTTAGCTGAACAACACCACTGTTTTCAAATTTGTAGCTTTGCCTGAAAATTTGAAAGCGGTGATGCAAACTGAGGGGTTTGAGCATTTGAAGATCAGCTGCCCCACCATATTGACAGAACTTTTGAATTATGTCGCGCGGATTGGTGAACATTCGGCCATCTCCTATTCCCACGCGACATTTGATGGTAGTGATGCTAACGGTAGACGCGTGAAGGCACGGTTAATATAGCAGTTGCTTAACTAGTTTTTGTTGTTGTTGTTGTGTAAATTGGCATTTTCTTTAGTTAACTAATTTGTGCACTTGAGCTGACAGTATGTCAGTTAATTTTATTGTTCACCGTTAACTAGTGCATCGTGGAGTTTATATATCAGTGGGCATGCAGTGTTGTTGTGTAAACAAAAAAAAAAAAAAAAATATATATATATATATATATATATATATATATAATCCGGATCAAAAGCCCCCTAGCGGGAGCCCCCCAAAAGGCCCTCCTCCCTACTGCATCGTTGGATCAAGTGGGCTGCGTGGGGCCCGCGGGTGCATCCCCTTGATCCAACGGTGCAGTAAGAGGGGGACTTTTGGAGGACTTCCGCTGGAGGCTCTCGATCTGGACTCATATATATATATATATATATATATTTGTTGATCAAGTAAAAAGTTACTTTGTACTATCATTCGCATACCTAATTCAATCACTTGATTCACTTCCATCTCGACACCGTCTCGACACCGGTGACCAATCTCTACCATTCCAGTTGACGGCTTTGATTTAATTAATTGATACATCCTAGTCAAACATACTCTGCTTAATCATATCCTTACTGAACAATGGAAGTGCTCGCAACAAGGTACATTGTTGGATTCACAAATAATTAGTATTAACAAAGAATAAGACTTTTTTTTAGGAATTCTCGTGAATTGGAGCGGGAGGTACTTGTCTCAGTATGTAGAAATGAATAAGGCTCATTTCATCCATAGTTGGCAGTATCGGTTAATATCAATCCGATACGGCTGATATCAATACGGTTTGGCATGTTAAGATTTGATATCAACCGATACCAAAATTGGGGGTTTCTTTTTCGGTCTAGTCGGCAAAAAAAGTTTGGACGAAAAAAATTAATCAACAAATGTCTAAAAGCGTAGTAAAGTTGTAAAAGAAGAAAACTTATCTACCGTATGTAAACCAATCGACAAGGGGAACCACTAGAAGTTGTAAAAGAATGGACAAGAAGAAAACTTATCTATAATAAACTGAAATATGAGAGGAATCCGTCTAAAAGACCAATGTGTAAGGTTAGTTATGCAGACAACCTTCTTGTCTTTACTGAATAAGCATGAGACCACAATATTCTTTTTCACATAGTATTTATGTATGCACTTTCATCAGACTGGTTTTCTTGGACTTTGTGGGGACAAGGTTGATGCGATTGAATATTATACATCTGAGATCGATAAGTTATCTAAAGAAGTAAGTATTTCTATTTTTAGACTGTGTTTGTACAATTAAGTTCTATTTGCCTGAGATCCATAAGTTATCTAAAGAAGTAAGTATTTCTATTTTTAGATTGTGTTTGTACAATTAAATTATGTTTGCCTGGGATGTTTGTTTTACTGTTTGCTTGTAACATCTCCATTTTATTTGTATTTCCTTAGCAAATACGTGGTAGTTTATTTTATATTGCACCATAAGTTGTTCTGCATTGTACTTGGTGATTAAAAAAAAGTGTACAGACAATTGATATTTTTCATAACATTACAACCCATTCTAGTACGAGCACTGTTATTACTGATTAAACCAGATTTATTAGAAACATATACATTAAGAATCACTAAACCAAATTTCCGAATGTTATCATGACGGCTGTCCTAATTTGTCATTATTAAAATTTAGTTATTATTATTATGAAATTTGGAGTATTAATATGAGTTCTATTAGTTTCTTGTTATTTATGGCTTGGTAAGCAATTCAATGATTAAATTCTTAATTTCTAGTCCTATTTAGCTTGGAATAATAGTCAGTTGTTAAGAAATGTAAAGAAGGTCGGTATTATTGTATTGTAGTCATAAAGAGTTGGGAGTCATCCTATGGCACATTAAAAGGTCGAGTTTATGTTGCTCAAGGGTGATTCTTGGCCATCAGCTACAACGGATAGTTGAAATGAGTTTCTGAATAAAATTATCCTTCTACTTATTCTTTCTTATTATTCTTCTTCATATACAAGGGTTCTTTGAAAAAAAAAAATACAAGGGTTCTTTGAGAACCATCAAAGATGTCAGTTAAACGAAAAAGTTTTACGTAGACCTTACTAAACCACTTTACCATTTGTTGACTTCATATATTTCCTTGGTACCATAACTTCAGCTCAAGCTTTTGGGCACAATCTCAATGGTTGTAACATGGTATTATAGGACCTGGTCCTATGTTGTAATATTCTCCTAAAAATTGTTATTTATTACTTAAAAATGTTATGTTTTCCATTGAGCTCTCCATGTTCATGATTTTCTTTAGATGCTCTTGAAATGACATCTGTCATGCAGGTAGGTTTTTTCTTTGTATGTATTTTAAATAAAGATTAGGAAGGAGTGGGTCGATGCTTATAAGATGGCTCGATCCGCTTTGCCTTTGCAGCTTGTATACCCATTTGTCACAAACTCCACTCGAAGTACTTTTTGCTCATTATCTTACCTGAAACAGACATGTTATCTTGGAGGAAATGTTTGTCATATAACTGTATTGGATTATTTTGTATGATGCTAGCTCATCTAACTATTGTATTTTTTGCAGAAAGATACAAAAGCTATAAGATTCATTCTTTTAAATCAAAGGTTCACTTTGAGAAACTTGAGGTTGTGCAAAACAAGCATCAAAATGCTTGGCAACAGTTCCAAACAAAAAAGGGAAAGTATAGTAGGTAAGTTTCAGCACTGTGTACTTGTCTTTTGTTCATGTTCAATATCAATCATGTCACTTAATCGGGTAATGTGTTAGCACCATCTGGGACTAGGTATGTGTAGTCTTAAGAACTCTTATCATCTATTGCTTCTCACATATGTAAGATTGCAATTGCTTTGTGTGGCTTCCTTCTCACTTGTTTGTCTGACATTTTTTAGTGATCTTGACTGATTAATTTTTGTAATGAGTCGCTCCTTAAATTTGTCAAAAGAACATCAACCACACTATATAACTTACTATGCATGATCCTTAAACATTATCCGAATAATTTTGTTTCATCTAACTCTCTTTGAAAATTTACTATATACTCATGATGTATATATCAACCAACTTACTATGAATTTAAGTTTGCAAGTTTTGATTATCTTGATATTGAGAACCTAATGCAGTCCATACTGTATTTACTTGGTTTTGTGAACATTTAGTGCTTTGTATGAAATGGGATATTCAGTTTTTCATGTATGAAGACGAATGTATGGCCTGACCTATACTCGTTTCATGCTTATTTTCCTAACCCATGTTAATATCTGGCCTAATCTACTAACTCAAGTTTTCTTTAGCATTTTATTTGCTTGAACTGTAGGAACATTCACCATGCAAATAGAGTTTTCAAAAGTAGGTCGACATCTCCATGTAAGATAATTGCAATCTTTTGGGGACCTAGGAAGAGTACCTAAGAGCCATGCATAATAGATTCATTCGTAGGGGCACATACTCTAATATCGCCAGGATCAGAGGTACATTTTCACTTTTCAATTTTGCAAAACCAAAATTCTGAGGAACAACTCTTGCAAATTATATATGTTTTGGTAATTGTTTCTTGGCACATGCATGTAGGATAAGCCATGCAATGAGATAAAGCCTAAGAAGATAACTTTTTTTTTGTTGTTTCATCAATTTCTAAAATCTCACCCAGGGATTGGGATGCATGTGCACTTGATGCAACTGGGCCTGAAAAGTTTAATCCATTCCTTGCCCATGGTTTCTTGTTGAGCTTAGAGGAGACAGGTTGTGCAGTCCAGGTTAGCCATAACGCCGATAACCTTCTTTTTATTGTTCTTTTACTAATTATTAATTACTTACTTTTTGGTCATTGTTAACTTTTATTTGATACAATATCTTCACTAAATCACTATTTTTTCATTGTGGGACATTCTATGATCGGCTAAGACAAGCTATGAAAATTATTTGTTTGATTGTAAATCATAAATTAATTCTGAAGATTCTCGTATTATATTGTATGTTTATACTTTCTACAAGTATTTTTACAAGGCACCTGAATTTCACATCAAGTACATATATTGTACTTGCTTTCCGTGTTATTTTCTATTGTCTTCTCTCTTGACATAGCATTATATTACTTGTTGCCTCATTCATGTAAACCTAAGACTTCATCTTAATGCCAGATATGCGTATATCTAAGTCTTCTTCTTAATGTCACCATGGACTCCTGGTACGGAAAACACCGCGGCCTCGACATCCACATCAGCTTCGTCTGCTCCGTCACCATGGACTCCTGGTCCGAGATCCAGCTCAAGAAGATGGAGGCCGGCAGAAACAACAGCCTCAACTCCTTCCTCTCCCAGTACGGAGTTCCTAAAGAGACCGACAATATCTCCAACTTGCCAGTGAATGAAAGCCTGGATCTTTCGGAGAATGGAGGCCTGTTTGATTGATTTCAGTAATAGGTTATTGAATCTGTGATGGTTGTGGTCCTTTTCTTATAAGATCATGGGGACTGATTCTTTTATGTCTGGAGTTATTTGTAACATTTTGGAATTATACACCATCACAATATAGGGTTATGATTTATTTATTCCATAGACAATACTTCTGAAATGAAATATTTTTTTGTTGGTGTTAAATATTAGTTTTCTTCTTTGTTCTCTTCAATGTGATATTGTATCTACATTTCATTGTTTTGAGCCATCATTATTGTATCCTCGATAAAAATCATCTTTTTATAATAATGATGTGTGTTGAGTGTCATTATTTTCTAATGTTAAATGTCATCTTTTATAAGTCATCTTTTGTATATATAGATGACACATATAAGTCATCTTTTGTAAATAACAATAACGTATATAAGTCATTATTTTTAAATAATAATGACGTGTGTTGAGCTGCCATTGTTTTTCCACGATAAATGTCATATTTTATAAATAATGATGACGTATGTAAGTCATCGTTAGTAAATGAAGATAACGCATAAAAGTTATCTTCATAAACAAAGATGATGTGTGTTGAGCTGTCATTGTTGTCTTACGATAGAAGTCATCTTATGTAAATAAAGATGACATATAAAAGTCATCTTTCTAAACAAAGATGATACATAAAAGTCATATTTTATTAATAAAGATGACGTGCATTGAGTTGTCATTGTTGTCTCACGATAGAAGTCGTCTTTTGTAAATAACGATGACATATAAAAGTCATCTTTTCTAAATAAAGATGATACATAAAAGTCATCTTTTATAAATAAAGAAGATGTACGTTGAGGTGTCATTGATTACTAATAATAAAGATGACCCCTTCATAGATGACGGCCAAACAAATGTCATCAATTAGCATATTTAGCCGTCATTGTTATCTATTTTTGTAGTAGTGAAAACTCCTAAAAATTAACATGAAAAATACTTAAAATTATGTCCAAATGTATAAAATATATATTCTAAAATGTTTTGACACTCCGATCCGAAACTGTCGATCCTGATACTAATTTGATACTAATATTGCGAACCTTGGTTTCATCTTTAGTGTGATCCGTGCAATTACCGATGTGACAAAACCGTGAAAAAGTCAATCATCAAGTCTAAGTTCATATGATCTCTCTCTCTTTCTCACTTTAAGCTGGTTCACAAAACATTATACAAATGTAGAAATCTAGCTCTCAACCAGTAAAAAGAAAGTCTTAAACCAATCATGCAATCCAATTCATAATTTGACATGGTGTAAGAAAATTGTTGGGATGGAGAAGACTTTCACACAGAATGTGAAAGCAAAAGATTGCAATCGAGCCCCTCACGCAGAATGCGGAAGCTATAGATAGCAAGTGAGTCCACCCACAGAATGTGGAAGCAATAAATTGCAAAAACAATACAGAAGATAAGAGAAATAATGAGGTTCGGCAACGTGCCTACTGTTAGAGGATCAAATCAATTACAAGTTCAATATTCAAGCTTATCAATTCAAACCTTCAACTCATCCATCTCAATCATTATGGATAAAGAGGATTTTTTTTTTTTTATTATCTCTTATTGTTATCTTAGATTATTTTGTTCTATCTTTATTGTTACTAAATTTTTTATAAATAAGAAGGTCATCCATGTAATCGGTGTGGTGAGGTTTATTGCTCACCTCCATATAGTGAGATTTCCACCGACCTGTTTTTTTTTTCTTCGTTTTTTTTTTTTTCGTTTTTTCTTCTCCTACGTCTTCCGACAACTATAGTTATTTTCTTCTTTCTCCACTAAGAATAGTGGACAAGTTACAATGACTCTCTTGAAGTCACTCAAGAGGTTCACCAAGTTCTTTCCCTCTCATACAAAAAAGTATGGACACATTTTGGTGAAGAACATCACCGGAATAAACACCACTAGCAAGGAGCTCAAGGAAGGAACCCTCAACAATCTCCCAATCATCCTCCTTATATAGCTTCATGGAAGGTAGAAGCTTCTCCTCCAAGATTATTTAATCCAAAGTTCGTTAACCATGGCAACTCCAAAGACCAAAGTCTTTTGCTAAGGTGAATGACCTTGAGAACTCCACCACTTATGAAGGGACCACCCATCAAAAATCACTAGGCTCCTTGTTGAAGGAGTAATTGGTTTCCCATTACTGCCTTGGCCCCTACCTACCATCATGGTGTTACAATGGTTATTTCATACAACTAAAGGAATTAAAAGATGAACAAATTAACCTTCTTCGCATAAAAGAATCTATGACCAATAATCTTAAAGACCTTTTTAATTTCAAGATAAGACATTACATGGGAAAGGAAAGGATAGGTAGATAGGTATAGAGGAAGAGTACTGTGAAACAAAGTGTAACAAGGAAGCACACGCGTATCAAACGTAAGTTATTACCAACTTAAAGAGTAGAAGAGTACATTGATGATTGAATCTACTTGTAGAACTCGAGCACCCATGAACTGCCATAAGAACAAAAGGCTTTGATCCCGGAGAAGCCGGCTTCCTTCGCCAAGGATTCGAACTCCTTCTCGGACCTCTCTTTGCCTCCTGTAGTAATAGCCAACATGAGAACGTCGATATTAATGACACCTTGGGCTGCTGTAGTCGACTCGGGGTAGGCTGGGAGCAGGCCCTCCATTATGATCACCTTCCCGCGGGGCGGCAGCGCCTTCCAACAATTCTTCAACACCTTCAAGCAGTGCTCGTCGCTCCAATTATGAAGAACAGACTGCATACATACATATAGTTCATTTCATTTCATTTACATTTAGATTAATTATTAATTAGATTAATTGACACAAGCCGAGGTCTCAAAACTGGACCAGACAAAGAAACTTGGTCCAAAAACTTTAGATTTGCAAGTTCGATATTCGTATCTATTTTCCACAAGGTTAGTCGTGCCAATGTGTCGATCTATTTTCCACAAGATTAGAGCAACGTACGCACCTTCATAAAAATGGCATCTCCACTAGGAACACTTTCAAACATATCCCCGCCAATATGCTCTACTCCTGCAACAACAACAGTCACGTTATACTTATAGAAATAACCTCGTTAGACTAATGCTTCTAGGAAGAAGTACGGATATTACAAAAATTACTATGGTATTTGTACCGATATCTTGTCATATCAGACACCTATATACTCTTAAAAAAAACAAAAATTCTTACAGAGCATTAAAATTATGTAAGATTAAGCTGAGAAAATAAAGTTTGTAAAATTTATAGAGAAAGAACAAAAACATCCATCCATACCACGTATTTACTGAAAATATTAATTTAAAAAATTAAATCAATGAATATGTCCGTCAGATGAACGTATCCGTACATAAAAACGTCCTTTCTATGGACGTTTCCATTACAAAATATGTGAAAAAAAATCCGAGTGCAGAAAATACCCTTCTGATTGGTTTTTTTGCATGGACACGTCATTTAGATTGACATTTTTTAAGTGTGTGTGTGTCTATATATATATATATATATATATATATATATATATATATATATATATATATATAACATCAGTATACATGAGGATTTCTGATTAGCTTGTGAAGTATAAAATTTAAGAGGAGGTTGTGGCTTTGAATTTTTCCTTACTCATTTATTTTAACAAAAAATATGTGACATTTTTGTGTTGTACATGAGGATTTATGGTTAGTTTGTGAAATATAAAATTTAAGGGGAGGAGGATGTGGCTTTTTCCATACTCATAGTTTGTGAAAAATTTAGGATTATTTTTTATAAGGATACCAAGTTTATGACATGATTAAACTTTGGATAATGGGTTTGCCCGTTTTAAACTTCAGGTGCTCAAATTTTTTTTAGTGACGAACATTCGTCATTAAAAAAAAACTCATTTTGCCGCTGAAAGTCCTTACTAAAAAATTTCGAATACTCAACATATAAAACACATAAACCCAGTACCCCAAGTCTGATCAAGTCTAAACTTGGTATCCTTATACAAAATAATCCAAAATTTTAACAGGAGGTGAAGCTTCGAATTTTTCCATACTCACTTTTTAACAAAAAAAATGTGTGATGTATTTTATGTTAAGAAAATGAGTATGGAAGTATTTGAACCCACAATCACCACTTAAATTTTTACTTCACAAGCTAACCAGAAATTTTCATAAATCCTATAATATATATATATATATATATATATTATATATATATATATATATATATATATATATATATATATATATATATATATATATATATATATATATATATTTTATCCTATAATATATATATATATATATATATATATATATATATATATATATATATATATATATATATATATATATATATATATATATATTTTTATATATATATATATATATATATTAGGATATGAAATCCTATAATATATATATATATATATATATATATATATATATATATATATATATATATTAGGATATGAAATCCTATAATATATATATATATATATATATATATATATATATATATATATATATATATATATATATATATATATATATATATATATGAAAAATAAATCAAAAAAAAAAAACGTCCATAGAAAGGATATTTTTCAACCTCAAAAACAAAAACGTCCTTGCAAAGAACGTTTCTTTTCTTGACAAGCTTAATTATTATTTTTTAAAGACAGATAATGAAAAGAGCGGAAGAATTAGATGCTTAAATAATTCTTGACAAACTTAAAGATTTTTTTTTTCATTGAAAACGCATTTTTAAATGACGTATCTACATAGTTTCAATAAAAAAAACGTCACTTTTTGAAGGGCTTTTTAATATCCATATCAGACTTTTTTCCAAACTTTGATTTTGTGAAAATTTAATGGTTTATATGAAATTTTGTGTCCAAAATATACTAGGGGACACACAAATGAACCAAGATATACCCACCTGGAATAGCAGGTGCCACCGAGATGACATGGGGCAGGTCGAAATTGATCCCCTTGATGTGAGGGTGCTTCCTGAGGATCATGTCGATGATTCCTCCGAATCCACCTCCGACGTCGACGAGCACCTTGAGGTCGTCGAAACCTTTGTAGGTGTCGAGGATGTTCTTCATGGTTAAGAAGGAATGGTTCCTCAGGCCCTCGTTGAACACCTCATTGAATCTGGAATCCGTGCCGAAGTGCTCGTATGCCATCGCACCGTAGGCTTTGTTGAACGGGATTCCCCCATCCAACACAGCATCTTTCAAGTAGTACCTGTTGCAAACAAATTCATTCATATATATATATATATATATATTCTCTAATCTTCTGCTTTCCTTTCCTTCTCATGACAACTTGTTCTTTAACTAAGTTTAGCTAATTAAATATACTATCATTTTGCTATTAGAGTTTCTTGCAATGCGGTTTTTTTTTGTTTTTTTTGTTTTTTTGATAACGCACACATCTATACGTTTTTATTGTTGGGGACCTCGAATCATGTCGGTTTCGACTGGTGTCCGTGCTGTTTTCCGTTTAAGTTGCAAGTGCTAGACAGTTTCTTGCAATGCGTTGTTACATTCTACTTCCAGATAGTTTATACATCTATATACATGAGAACCACGTTATCCACATGTAGGTCTGCTTTGAGAAGAGCTTCCTAATATATATATAAACTAGTCATAACCCGTGCCCATAGGGCATAGTTCATTTAAGGTATTTCCCCTCAAAATCTTGGACCTCCAATTTTAAACGAACAATAATAATTTTGAGGCCCCAACCACTGCTGGATGTGAATTTTATTTGGATTTTCCATAAAACCACACTCTCAATAATGCTCATCCACAACCATTATGAGGCCCCCATCAAAATATTAAATCCCAACCATCAAAATATTAAATCCCCAACTTTGGATTCCCCATAAAATCCCACTCCCAATAATGCTCTTCCCCATAAAACCCCACTCCCAATAATGCTCTTCCCCATAAAATTCCACAACCGTTGATTCACCAAGATTAAATCCCAATCACTCTTTATCTTGGCACAGTCAGCCCTAGGATTCAAAAACCTTTGTGTTTTGTATAATATATATATATATATATATATATATATATATATATATATATATATATATATATATACATCTCTTATACAAAACACAAAGGTTTTTGAATCCTAGGGCTGACTGTGCCAAGATAAAGAGTGGTTGGGATTTAATCTTGGTGAATCAACGGTTGTGGGGTTTTATGGAGAATCCAAAGAGTGGGGTTTGCACTCATAATGGTTATGGATGAGCATTATTGAGAGTGGAGTTTTATGGGGAATCCAAACAGTGGGGTTTGCACTCATAATGGTTGTGGATGAGCATTATTGAGAGTGGGGTTTTATGGGGAATCCAAAAAAAATTCACATCTGGTTGGAATTTAATATTTTGATGGGGGCCTCATAATTATTATTGTTCGTTTAAAATTGGGGGTCCAAGATTTTGAGGGGGAATACCTTAAATGAACCATGCCCTATGGGCACGGGTTATGACTAGTATATATATATATATATATATATATATTCTTATTTTTTTGGGTGTCCACTTCTTAATGGAGCATGGAGGCTCGAACCCATGCCGGGGTGTCTCGCCGTTCCCAATGGACTACGGCCTCGGAGACGAGCTTCCTAACATATATATATATATATATATATATATATATATATATATATATATATATATATATATATATGGGTTCAGATCGCCAGTCCCACGGAAGTCCCTTCCGTCCCTCGACCGTTGGATGGAGTGAGCGTGCGAGCGCACCACCCCCCACTATTCGATGGTGCAGGGGGGTGGGACTTCGGCAGGGCTCCCGCGACGAAACTTTTGATCCAGACACTCTCTCTCTCTCTCTCTCTCTCTCTCTCTCTCTCTCTCTCTCTCTCTCTCTCTCTATATATATATATATATATATATATATATATATATATATATGGCAAATGCTAAGGACATAAGTTTATTAGGAAACGATACAGAATAATGAACAACACATTTAAGTTATTTTTTGTTAGAGGCGGTCAAAAATTTGGTACGGACAATACACATCAAATTTTGGATTTTTCTCAATTCTTCCTTAAGTTCCTCTTTCATCTTTCTACGTCTAACCCTAATTTTAGGTTTATTATTCGCCAATAAATATTTTATAAAGTTTCGAATCCAATTTTAGGATTTTCGAACTTCAGATTTCTACACAAAACTCATTGGGGATAGATATATGACTGAGAAAGTTTTGTTAGTGCTGATTACGACGATGATAGCTAAATTTTTTTTCAGTCCTAAGTATAGAAGTATATTTCTAATATACGAGTCTTGGACTATCTGAAATCATATTTTTCTGTCTCCAGAAATGTTAAAATTTTGATTGTCTCGTACATGTCCAGAGGTCATCCCAAAGAAATCTTTTGAAATTTCGAAACTCCATTAACGGGGTTCGAAACTTCAAAAATAGTCTTAAATGATACTATCTACTAAAAAAATGAAAACAATATGAGTTAAGATAGAGATTTGGAAGGGAAGATAAATATGTTAAAAAAATTTACATACTTTAATTTGTGTTGTTCCCTAATAATCTCCCAGAACGTTTTGGATATTAAAAAAAAAAAAGTTGCTCTGCCCTCTGGAAAAGCTCTCGATAAGTGAGAACTAGACAAAAGAAGTACATACTTTAAATTGTATTTTGATAAAGTGCGTATCCAGAGTCATCCCAAACGAAAATTTTGAAGCTTAAAAACTTCAATTTTGGGGCTCCAGCAAAAACAATGTATGAAATAAAATGTTTTTGATAGGGACACTATAAAATTTACTGAGTCTAACCCAGAAAGGGAACTAACTCAGTTTTAAAAAACTTTTACTCAGAGCAGCCAAAAACTTAGGCTACCCCCCTAAACTTCTAATTATTTACTCTCTTTCTCTCTCTCTCTCTTCAAAATTATTTTCCTCTTTCTTTTACTTCAAAATTCTAAACTTCTTTATTCCCCACCACTTCCAATTCCAAGAATAAATCAATCCAAAATTTCATATTGTAGTAGCAACAAAATCAAATTTCAGTTACTGAGTAACTTTTGTTGTGTCTTTATAAAAAAATCAAATAAAAAATTAGAACTTCTTTATCCGACGTTGCGTCCCTACCGTCGCGTCCAATGGCCCCCTGCCGCCGCCCTCCCCATGTCGTCGCGTCCAAATATTTTGACAGTCTTAAAAAATTAGAACTGTAGAAATATTTAATAGTTCTTCCTTACTGACAAATTTTTCACTAGAAGGAAGGACTGTTATATTTTTTTGACAGCCTTGAAAAAATTTGAACTAGTCTAAACTTTTTTTCCGTTGGCAAATTTATAAATAAGTAAAATAAAAAAAAGACTGCCTAAGTAAAATACGAAGTGCCTGTGATGGTTTGCGTAATACGTACCAGCTCTCCATGAGGACCTTATCCTGTATCGTGAGTGCCAATGCACCAATAGACACCCCTACCTCGTCCTTGGTCAAGAACTTCATCACCGGCGCGGCCCCGTACTTCCTCTCACCGGTGCCCTCCACGGAGCTGCAGACGAGCACATTGTAGCTCGCCAGCAGCATGAGGATCCTGTCGAGCATGACGGGCGCCTGCGGGTTCTGCGTGGGCAGCTGGCTCGATATCTCGGCGGGGGACAGGAGCGCCCCGGGGCCGGCCTTGTCGATGATCTCGAAGAGGTCGAGCTCGATGGCGGCCTTGAGGGTCATCGGGAGGACCGAGAGGCTGGTCAGCTGCAGCGCGTAGAGGCACGCGTCCTGCTCGCTCGACTGGTCAGGAACGCACAAGGCCGTCGACGACTTGTTCTGATCTGTAGAGCCCATGGTTGAGTTTGTTTGAGTGAAGAGATCAGAGGAGGAATGGGAATGGTGCAATGAGCTTTTTGCGGGGTTCATACACTACACATATATATATAGGAATATAGCTTGCGCACGAGGTTCACAGACAATGGGAATGAAGCTTGCGCACGAGGTTCATACACTACACATATAAAATTCGTGGTTACATTATTGGGGGAGGTAGGTGAAGCTTGCGCACGAGGGACTGGGAGGGGTAGCTGAGGGCAGTTGTCTAGCTTAAATAGCTTAGATCTCCGCCAGCCTAATTTTCAATAATAAAATTTGACTTTGCCACTTATCTAGAAGAATTTTTTTTGTGGGAAAAAGAATTTGCCTGAACTTCTTTCTACGGTGCCAAGTTTATAAAAATTAGTTATAGAAGTCCAACTTAAGACAGTCCTTTTGGCATTTTTACTTCTTTTTATTTAGATTTTGTTACGAAATGCCAAATCATCTCTCCTTTCTTTTATAACAAAAGCATCCATAATTTATCTAGGACAGTTGTCTAGCTAGATCTCTACGGACTCTAATTTTCAATAAAATTTTACTTTGACACTTATTTTGTAGAAAAAAAAAATTTGTGGGAAAAGGAATTTTTCTGAACTTCTTTCTACGGTGCCAACTTTACAAACATTATTTAGAGAAGTCCAACTCGACAGCCCGTTTGACATTTTTACATTTTTTTTTTAAAATTTTGTCACGAAATGCCAAATCGTCATTATGTTTTTTTATAACGAAAACGTGTTTTCGTAATTATCCTATGACAAATTTGTTTTTGTAGTATGTTCCTGTGATAAATTTAAAAGTGATTAGATTTTTAGCACACGGGACTGATTACCCCATACTCGAAAATTTAATTAGGTTTCGGACACTAAATAGAAAATAACTTTAAACGTATAAAGTTTATATACACACTCTTTACAAAAAAATCCCTAAAAAAATCATTAAACAAAATATGGACACATAAAATTTAGTTACACCAGATCTGAAAATTTGGGTAATGATTAAAGATATATCTCAATATTATTCGTAAAAGTAGATTATTTTTTTTTTATAAAAATAGAATATCCATAAAATTAGATTATCTTTATATGTGAAATATTATTCGTAAAATTTATTAGACCCAATTAAAGGACCTCAATTAATGACACTTTATAAAATAAAATTTTATTCTATTAATGGTCCTTAACATGTCCTTAAGACACATGTTAACCAGACGCTTTTGTTAATTGTTGGATGTAAGTAACCAAGATTTTATGATTCTGATGGTAAGTAATTCTTTCTTGGGGCTTGATCCAACTACAATGTACATTAATTTTTGCATTTAAGTCACTTAGATTTGTCATATTTCACATATATAAGTTCCCAAAACATTGTTATTTGCTTAGAAGTCCGTTAAATTAGAAGAAATTTAAATTATAGTATCTATGTAACGGCACTTAAAAAATAGTTAAAATATTCAATTGATAGTGTAAAATAATATTTTACCCTCGTCTTTTTTCTTCATTCATGCATCTTCCCCCTCCACAATAAAATCCATTGTGCGCCTTCATTTTTTATTTTTCTTCTAACTCTTTCTCTATCCGTCACTTATTCATCTTCCATTTGTTATAGTCTTATGCTACTACTTAAGCCATCACCAACTCCTTCCTCAATCATTCAACCATTACTAACTCATCGTCCCGCCACTCTCAATTATCACAACTCATCATCACTCTCCTTTTCAGCTCTTCCTCCCTCCTATGTCATTATTTTTTTTACTCGCACGTGCTAGCAACAAGCGAGAAAGAGGAGTCAAAAAATATATAGGAGGAAGAAGAAGAAAAAGAAAAGGGACAAAGGATGGATATATATGTCAAAAAAATATGTTCTTCGTTAACGTAACGAAATATTCCTTTGTGTTAACGTAACGAAATATTCCTTTGTTTAAGACTTTAAGTCACGTTGTTGGATGGGCCGGGCCTGGACTGACCTGGTTCGATTTGGCCTAGTTTGACCATTTTTGGTTAAGATGTGGACATATCGGTCAAGAACAACGGTCTGGGCCGGACCGTTAAAACAAATCCTAAATAGTACATTATAGCCCATAACCTGGTTAAAGTTGGACCGAGGTAGGTCCGGATCGACTATCTCACATAAAAAATGCCTTAATAATAATAATAATAATAATAATAATAATAATAATAATAATAATAATAATAATAATAATAGTAATAGTAGAGAAGAAAATAAATAGTAGAGAAAATAAAGGAGTCATTAAGAAAAACAAATAAATTGGTGAATTTAGAAATTCCTAATATATGCTATTCTTGAGGCGTTAGACAAACAATATTTGTTGATATGACTTGTGTTTAACATTTCGGTTGTCAACATCTTTTCGAACTTCTTTTGTAGTACTTGCTATTAGTGGATGATTCCACTAATTTTGTACGACAAAATATCGTTGTCGAACTTAGCCCCTCCGAGAGGCCCATCCGAGAGGCTAAAAACTTAGCTCGAATGCTTAAAACCAAACCAGTCCGAAGGCCTATATATACAACCCTAGGCCCGAAGGCACTATCTCAGCCCGAAGGCACTATCTCAGCCTGAATATGTTACGTCCCGATTCCGTAGAATCGATAGTCGTCCTCCGGACGTGATGCCGTGCGAACCTAATTTGCGATCGCACAAGACATAGTCATAAAGTAATCTGAAACACAGCATCTAAGAGAGTGAGCACAGACAAATTGAATAGCACATTAAGACATAAATAATTTTTGTTTTATTGATAATAGATATCATTTACAGACTCCATTATAATCGTGCCGCGCGGGCTTTACAACATGACTCGATTACAAAAGGAGTGCCGATGAGATAACTGTTCCATACATTCATTCCTCATTTACAACAAAAGTATTCCAGCCATCTGGATTGGGAGGATGCCGAGACATGTTTCTTGGACTGGTAGTCTTAAAAATTTAGCGGCGAGGTCTTTGACGCGCGGTCAAAGCTTCAAAAGCACGAACGTCGCTAGCTAATTGGCACGTTCATCCTGATTTCTGGCACCTGCAAAGAGCGAGGGTCAGTACGATCACATGTACTAGCAAGTGGCTAATTAAGTTAACCCAAGCTCTGTATTTGGTTCAAGCAATTTTATAAAACATGTTAGCTATATTTGTGATCTTTCTAACCATTCTGTTTGATTTGCATGTTAACATATTTGAGGCAAGCATATGAAATTGTATACATTGAGCAGCTATCATATTCATTCCGTGTCACGTACATTAGTCAAGCAGTGAAAGGGTGTGAAGGTCACTGGCAATGTCAAGCCATCATGGACTATAGCTGGGTTAGACAGCGACCCTTTCACGGCGGGTAGCGAGCCCTTGTGAAAGTTTCCGATTAACCCACGCTAATGTAAGGCTGGCGCTTGCTATACTCGTTTCTCCCGGACCGAATCGGTTCTTTGGTCTAGGCAACTGTTCGAGGAAACTACACCTTATCGACAAGTTGTCCAATGACCGTTTTACAGAGTCTTGAAAAATGCTCTCTCTTTTCTAGAACCTTATCTTTTCTCTTTTATGTGCGAAACTTAGCCTTTCTTTTGAACTTAGTCAATTTATTCACTTTAGCCGTACCGTTGCGATAAACGTTAATCGATTCATTCTTATGTTTGCATAGGCTAAGTAAATGGGACATAAGGAAGCATGCATCAGTTTTTGCGTACAATCTATAACAAGAGTGTCATGAAGAATCGTGCCATGATTTCTTTGATTCTACACTATGTTGACAAATATTTCGTTTGTGTTTCATATTTGATTTTGAAACAGAGGGTCGAGGCGAAGAAGGTTAGCCACTCACCTTAGACTTTGCTTCAGGCGAGGGACTGGTTGGCTGCACAAATGTCGCCTACGAGATCACCTGCAATCGCATAAGCAACTGACTAGAATAATGTATTATTCAAGAAGTTTCGATATGAATGCGAAGTTCAAAAATGCAAGCCATGAAAATCCATCGAAAATATTCACGAAAATACATTCACGAAAATCAAAGTCAAAGCCAAATCAAGTGCAGCATGAAAACCAGAGCAACGGAAGGCCTCTTCCGACTCAGACGCAGAGTCAATCCTTGAGGCGCAACCCGCTGAATGTGTAGTGACCCGCTCCGCCCTAGCGGAATACCGATTCAAACGGCAAGTGCAACGACTCAAACGAGACGTCGACCCGAAGAGTTGGCATCGACCTGATGAAGAATCGATGCAAGACTTACATTGGCCCGTCAAAGATGAATCCAGACTTAGACTTTCAAAGGCGCGCTCGGAGTATCGCTCGGCCGATGCGAACATCGCTAAGGTGGGTGGCTCCGATGAACCCGTCTTTGCTTAGCCTAGACACATGATAATACGGACACTATCACTAAAATTGCTAGACGATAACACCGCGTATGCTAATAAATGACCCAACGCACCTAGCTAAGGGATTAATCCCATCTTGTATGCTTGTATAGAATATGTAAAAAAACATGGAAAATACGAGAACTCTCGCACCGCGCTCCACGCTCGTGCTAAGGCACAAGCTTACGTTCAGGTCCCTTATGCGTTCAACAATGAAACAATGAACGGTTTACAACAATGAAACGGAAAGACTATCAACATAGTCGTTCCGAGTAGAGTTTAGCAACATTGAAAGACTATGGGATTGATGGGTCGCCAAGGCGACTCCCGTACGGGAAGTTGCGTAATGTATAAATAAAAGAATGAACGAACAAACGAGTGAATGAATGAATCAACGAAAGGATGAATACGAAAATGAATCAATGAACGAATGGACAAGTGAAAGAAAGAAAAGAAGGAATGAATAAAAGATAAGAAGGTGAAACGAATGGTTAGCGATAGGTGTGACGGGCACGTGCAACGGGGCTCGCTACCCACGCTGTACGGACGCCAACCTGGTCGATAACACATTATGGCTAAGGGTTAGCCTATGACGATAAAATACGAAATGGTCGTGGACAGACCCGTGCACGGGTGATACGGATTCCGCGGCATGATCAAAGGGAGGATCGTGGCCGGCCTAGGCGGAACCAAGTCGAGGCTTACGGGCTGCCTGGGTGCGGACTTGGCTATCCGGGGGACGTAAGTGCTGAGGTATTTTAAGAGACTAACGGGGTGTGTGCCAGTCCTCACCCTATGCTAAGTTGAGAAATACTACGGTTGAAAGTGTCCAAAATGGCTTGTGATGCCAGCGACCGGTACATATAGATTTAAGTGAACTTTGCTGGTGGCAATCCACGTGCAAGTCCTTACATTGAAATCAAAGTAGTCTAAGTAACTGTATAAAGCACTTTCTGAATAGGCTTGAATATAACACACAAAATGATAAGGTGTACTTCGAGCAAACGAGTTAGAAAATGTGCCTACGACATGCTAGAACCCGAGGCAAGGACACGCATTTTACATTGAATACTTTCATAAACTACGTTAAGTTATTTCATATGAATTGTTGACTAACTTGGTTTACGTTGGACAGGGAAGGCCGGACGGTAAGTATGGGTAAGTCGTGCATGTATTTCCATGCGACACTTGAATTTGGCAACACGGGATAGGTTATGACATATGCCATGAAATTGATCCTAAGGCAAGATTAGAAAGACAATGAATGATAGAGATGCACAAAAGTTAATGGAACATGTTTGGTAATGATAGCATTGTGGGCGAGCTAGCCTCCCCACCAGTGCATAACAATGTACTGATAACCCCACAGTCTGCTTGCAGGAAGCAGGAAACGTCGGCGGGTGCGGAGCTTCCCTCGAACGTGCTAAGGCGCAGAGCTATCTCTCGAGCCCTGGAGCGTTGCAAGAAGCTGGAGTACCATATACAGGACATAATGTATTGGAACATCGCCATGAATCATTCCATCTTGTAAGCCACTTGGCACGCCTTCTATGTTTCAGAGAGAGAGAGCTTGAGCGACTTGTAATATCGGCCTAGCGCCGCTTGTAAGCTTCTTGAATATCAATAAAGAGTTGATTCGCTTCAATTTGTGTTCATTTACTTTCTGCTGCAAATGGGGACACTCTGTGCGACTCTGTGGCCTAACTCAAATCGGTCGTTTTTGGACTTAGCCTTACACGGGCACAACCTAGGCCCGTGTGGCATCACGCCTTAGCGAGGACGATCGCTCCTACGGGAGCGGAGCGTGATAGATTGGTATCAGAGCACGGCTTTACGTCCTTGGACTTCATTTCAATTTTTTTTCAGTTTTGAAAGCTCGGTTTTAAAACAAAAGAAGTGTACGCTCTCTCTCGTTGTGCCTTGGGATGTTCCATACAATAAGTCTAATATTTTCAAAAGCTCGTACAAGTGCTCGGTTGAAGGGATCGATAGGCGAAGGCCTTTGTGCCGAACCATGACGTACTTGAGTTGGAAGGAACCGATGCTAAGAGTTAGCAAACGCAGTACGTGCTTGAATGAGCTTGCGCTGACAGCAAACGAGTACACGAGACCAAAGTATAGTTCGAACGGGATGGTTATGCACGCAGCCTTTTGGCTAAGTTGTGCAGAGTATCGTGCACCTAGACCTTTTGGTACAAATGAGTTGCGAGCGAGATCAATTATCGCTCGAACGAGAATAAGTGAGCGTGCAAACTCGAAATAGAGTCCGCATGAAATGGTTATGCGGCACAACTTAGTCCGCATGTCGTGCACCTCGACTTTTTGGTGCAATCGAGTTGCGAGCGATATCAAGTACCGCTCGGTCGGGAGCGAAGCTACACTTAGAAGTGTATATCGATAGGAACGCTATCGAGTTCACGATTAGGCATGCACGAAAGATTGGCTTAGATTTTGAGGATTAATGCGAATGACTTAGTACGTCGAGGCGACGTGAGCGATCACGCTAGAGATTCGTCGAACGGATCTGAAGGATGTCTTAGCGCATAACGCGAACGTGATTGAGGACTAGATTATATGGCTTGAATCCGAGTGGTGTATGTGATAGGTTCGGAGAAAAATAAGAATGAGTGTCGACAACTAGTCGAGTGGCTCGAACCCTGAGTGGTGTATGGACGTCATAGAAATTATTCGAGTGAGACTAAAGGATTTACGGATCATACGAGTATGTCGGCAAGCGATACGATTGCGCAAAGCCTTAGAGCGCGTCACGCTTAGTTGATTGTGACTTCGTGTGTCCCGAACGAGATATCGTTCGGACAACTTGTGAATGTGCAACACGAGTTAGAAAATGATTCGGAACGATGAATAAAAGTGAATGTCATAATCGAGGAAACTTAAAGGATCGTACGTACGATTTCAGATTGATTCAAATGAAATATGACTTGAGTTTTGAACAATGATCTTGAAACGAGCTTGAGGAATAGCGATCGAACTTGATCTTGAATATCGAGAAAATCGTGGAATATAAGTCGATGCGAAGAGTTGCCTTGTCTCGAAAGAATGTATCGAGTTGAATCGATGTAAAGAACCGCGTTGTCCCGAAGGATGAGTTCGTTAAATCGGCTCGAAGATTCTAAGAAATCGAATCGACCAAGGCACAAGCCCCGAACATTGAATGCTAAGTTATAGAACATGGAAATAAGGTCGAAACGTGCCTACGTGCACGGGATAATAAAAGATGGCTTCGTTGCGAGAGAATACAGTTGTGGCATGAATGTGGCAGAACTGTCGGCTCTGACATGGTACCTCAAAAGGTGTTCGAGACTTTCGGGTCGTTCGGTTGACGAGCATTGAGTTGAGGCATGATGCCATTGAACATTGAAACGAAGTACGAAATAAAGAACATAGAAAGTTAAATGAAAGAAATACGAGATGATAAGTCTGAGTCTCGGACTCAAGACTATGTTTGGTTGTTTGAAATTGATTGCTTGAATGATAGGGCGTTACATGGTCGAATGGGATGGGCTCGAGATTAATGTGATAATAACTCGTGCACGAGTGTTTCCCCTAAAACGGTTAAATACCGGAGGAGCGCCCCGGAACCGATTGGCCGCAGAGGGATTCGAATAATCTTTGTAGGCGCACATCTATAAGTCGAGTAGCACTCGTTTATAGTTGGTAAAAGCCGTAAATGATGGCATGCAGCGGGAACGTTTCGGAGTAGGGACCGCAACCCACCCGTTAAACGCCGGGCAGCCCGACCAATATTGAGAAAAGAAGGAGAGAAAAGAAAGTAAGACTCCTTTAGTCCATTCCAGCGCGGTGTCACTTCCCATTCCCAGAATACGTATTTTTAGAATGCATGTACTGTTAAATATAAATATTTTATATTTATCATGTATTGTTCTGTATTTAAATCCCTTTAATTTCATGTTAATTAATTTCCTACAATTTTATTTCTGTACTTTACTTTCTGCTTTTATACTCTGCTTTAGCTTTGCTATGGGTTCAGCTCAGATTGGTTTAATTATGTTGGTTCATCATGAACCGAAATAAACCTCCACCTACCACCATCCCATTTAAAGCCCCAAACCCTTTCTCTCTCTTCATTACTTCTTCTCATGATTACTCTTCTTCTTCCTCATAACTCTCCTACCAACCTAGGAGAGCAAGGCAAGTGCCAACTTGCTTCCTGATGGATCCCCATTATTATTGTTCCATCATCTTCCTTATTTGATTCTAAGCCTCTTTAGTACTTAGCATTTTCAATTTCCATGGCTTATTTGTTGTAGATCTAAGTTTGTTACATTTTCGGGTTTCTTAGGTTTTGATCTAGTAAACTTTGTTATCTTCAAGTTTTGATGGTTCCATGTTGTAGAGAATTTTGTTCTACCCAATTTTGACCTATGGAAGTCCATATTTGGGCTTGGAATGAAGGATTTATGGAGCTTGGAAGAAATGGCTTCCATGGTTCTGTTCTCAGAAAAAAATTCGGAGGGGAAGAACAGTCCCAGCCGCATGAAACCAATCCTTTTCCACAGCCGCATGAATCTCCATTCCTCAGGCGCATGAGATTATTTATTTCCCAATCATTTCCTCAGGCGCATGAGATTATTTATTTCCCAATCATTTCCCACAGCGCATGAGATTATTTATTTCCCAATCATTTCCCACAGCCGCATGAATCTCCATTCCTCAGGCGCATGAGATTATTTATTTCCCAATCATTTCCTCAGGCGCATGAGATTATTTATTTCCCAATTATTTCCCACAGCGCATGAGATTATTTATTTCCCAATCATTTTCTCAGGCGCATGAGATTATTTATTTTCCAATCATTTTCTACAGCGCGTGAGATTATTTATTTCCCAATCATTTCCCACAGCGCATGAGATTATTTATTTTCCAATCATTTTCTACAGCGCATGAGATTATTTATTTCCCAATCATTTTCCATAGCGCATGAGATTATTTATTTCCCAATCATTATTTATTTCCCAATTTTTATTTTCTGAATTTGGCATTAATTAACATTGATTATTATCTTGATTAATTATTGATCATGCGTTCCTAGATGGAACTAAGAGACTGGCTAGTCGTCTTATTAAATTGAATGAATGAGACACGTTCATATTAATTATGAACTATTATAATCTATTGGCCGATCCTGAATATTGACATACAGGCACACATACAGGCTTTAATTTATTTATTTATTTTTCTACAAAAGCAGCATGTGTACTTGATGGTCAAGGCATGATTATTCCGTGGTTAGTTTTGATTGTTGCATTACGCTATGTAAGACCTACAACCTAACCGCACGGGTATCGTTGTAGAGTTGGGCATATCGTACTTGTACGGAAGTACTCATTTGAATGACCATGATCCACGGCATAGGATTTCACTCAACGTAGAGACTATTAAGTTAAATAAAATAATGATTGCATGGAGAGAATGGATTCCCGAGTTCTTACATGGCAGCCCTCTTGGGACTAGTAGTGCCCGACAGGTCGGTTGGTCCCCACAGATACTGCAAATCTGCCATACGGGCAGGAAGCGGTATCTGGTTATATTATCTATTGTATATTGTATATTGATGACGGACATCCCGCTGGGACTCGTCTAATTCATGATTGGCGCAATTGATTGACTGGGTAAACTAGCCTTGCTTGCACATAGTAAGAACTGAGGAATCCTTATTGCATGATTTCAGGATAACTTGGGACTCACAGTAGTAAGCCGTAGGAGTTGGATGGCCGTTTAAGTTGATTTGTTTGTGTACTGTACCTACTCTGTTACCTAACTGAGATGATCAGAGCATCCGGACATGACGGGCCAACTTCTGTCCTTGTTTGGTTGGGAGGTTGGTTTGAAGTGTCGTGATGTTACGTGAATCCCAGTTGCAAGCAGAGATCTATTATTATATTCTCTTAGTTACTGGTTAAATGTCTCATATCGTGCTTCCTTGCGGTACTTGCTATTAGAGTTCTAACCTCTCTGGTTTTGCATGGCCAGATTTAGAGCCGGTCCCCGAGGACTCAGCTTACTTCCACCTCCAAGATGGTCAATACTAGAGGGATGATCGCAGGAGGACTCGAGTGGGTTCCTTACTTCCCCACTTGTTTTGTTATTTACTTAATACCTTACCGTTTGGCACCGACATGTTAGTCGGATTATCTTGTACTTACTTTTACATAATTGTAATTAAGTCAGACTGCAGCTGATAACAATTGTGTACACTTTGCTACATCATCTGGCTATGTTTTGTAAAGTCAGATATCAAGAACATTTTGACTGAGCGTTTGTGATGCCTTACTGCTTTATCTTACATGTTCTCTATTTCTGTTTCTTATTTGAATGATTGAGACAATAGATGTGAAATGACCATAGTGAGACTTTCATGTAGTATGCACCCCCTCGTCTTTTAGACAGCATTGATCGTATTATACGGTATTCATCTACCCGTAATGCGTAGCTGGCTGAGTCATTCCCCTGCTCTCCAGTATTCTGGTTTTGGGGCGTGACACGCGGATACGCCAACGGCCCTCATATAGCTAAGGAACGATGGGTTGAAAGTGTAGGCGCGTATGCGTCCCGCATAGAGATCCTGCTTAGAGATGCACATATAACATGACAGGGAAGAAACGCGGCATACTCACCTTGCGTCGGTGCAAGGGCGAGTGCATCGACTTGGTAAGAAGTCGTGCCACGAATCAAACACGAGATTGCTTGTTTGCTTGCCTATTCAATTCGATAACATGCTGCTATGATAACATGCTTTACGCTTTCAAAGATGCCATGAAATTGACCCTAAGGAGAACATAGAAAGATCATAAGCTAAGTTGCATGATTCAACGTAAATATTAAAGATGTTGGTTTGGAAAGTAGATCTTTGCTTCAGTACATGCGAGGACGAACGTACTGATCCCCCACCAGCTTCATGCAGGGTGTAGGGAATGGATGGCTCGCAGCGAAGCGTTGCTTGAACGCATTGAGGCTTGGAATGCTAAAGCGTATTGAAGCGTGCGATCGCTTGACGCTCGGACTATGCAACTGGATTGATACGGCCGAGATATAGAAGGCATGATGTATGGAACGGTGAAATCCTTTGTGGGCAAGAGAGAACCTGAGTGTTGTAGCCAATCTGGCATATATTGTTAGGCTATCGAAAGCCTTTGTAATCTCTGTTTCGAATATCAATAAAGAGAATTGTTTCGTATACTCTGTTTCCCTATCGTTGTAAATATCGAAACAAAAGATAACCATTTGAGAACTTGTCAGCTTGCCTTGCACGAGCGTAACTCCAGGCTCGTACGGCATCACGCCCCCTGCGAGGACGATGATTCGGGTGATTCTGGGTCGGGGCGTGACAAATTGGTATCAGAGCTCTAGGCTCAAATTCCTCTGGACGCTTGCTTCATTACAATTCAAAAAGTTGCCCACCACCACTTGATATCACTCTTGACTCTACTTGATGCCGCACTGGATGTTCCATACAATAAGTCTAATACAAATCGTGTAATTTTGCTGCATGTGTTTTGAAAATTACATGATGTTTGCTAAGAAAGTTGCGGAGGGTATATTGCATTGAATGCAACGAGCCGTAAAAATGTTAGTTGCTGCAAGCGCAACAAATTATGAAATACGATTTGGGATGTTGTTGTTGCAATGTAACATGTTGAAAGAAAAATAAAATGATGCACGATGTGCAACGAGTTAATGTGAATATGCGTTAAAATGAAAGTGATAAGCCAATGCCGAATGTGTTGAACGGATTGGGCATAGACTTTGAAAAGTCGGGAATAATCTTGCACGAGGTGCAATGGATATTGGAAATGAATCATTGCACGATGTGCAACGCGTGTTGGAAGTAAAATCATTGCACGTGGTACAACGCATATCAAATTAATCGTTGCACGAAGTGCAAAGGAAATTGTAAATAAATCGTTGTACAAAGTGAAATAAAATGTCGGAGATAAATCGTAGCACGATGTGCAACACGTATCAGAAGTAAAATTGTTGCACGGGGTGCAACGTACATCAAGATAAATTTGTTACACGAGATGCAACGTAAGAAAAGAATTGGTAATCGTAAATCGATAGAACGAATCGTTCGGTTGCACACCAAACTTATGTTGGCAAACGAGAAAATTGACCGAATCATGTCAGATTTTGATAGGATCAAAGTTACGGTTGTGATCAAGCACGATCACTGCGGAAATCGTGAGTCGGAAGAGATTGTCGGTTTATACTAAGTATAGTGTGAGGAAAATGACTTGATTCCGAGTGGTATATGCCATACCCCGTAGGCGATGAATGACTCGATTCCGAGTGGTATATGGTATATCACTTGTGCGATAAATTGCATCGACGCATTATGAGAATTGCGGAAGGTTTGTCCGCAACGGACGGGGGAGTACCGAGACTCGATTGAAAATTTGTATAACGATATGTTGGTGCAAGTGTTCTTCGAAAATCGGTTGGGACGATAAGGCGAGACTCGTATCGATGAACGATACGTCGGACGGAAGTTATAAGTTGGTCGGACGACCGAGACTAGCAAAACGATTATGCCTTGAGGCAATAATCGGATCGACGGGAAGGGAAAACTTGAACTTATAAATGAGTCGTACGACTTGCGATCTCGATAGAAAAGTTGGGCGAGGCGAATCGAATCGCACGACTTGCGATTTCGATAGAAATGTTGGGCGATGCAAATTATAATCGAATCGCACGATGTGCGACTTCGGTGAAGAGTTGGTTGACATGAGTAATCGTGCGTAAGAAATAGTTGGTTACGTTACGGCGAAACTCATTTGAGTACGACTGAAAAATATGCGAAACTTAGAGGGCGAGATCGTATAACTCGAGGGTTCGATGTTGGATAATCGGTAACTCAGTTACGCGATCAAAGTATAGCGGGATACGGCGAATCGAAAAATGAGTTAATGTGTATGGAAAAGTTCGTTGCGAACTTGGATATATGCGATGCAAGTTAAGTTGACGTTGAAACGGATTCAAAGTTGACCCTTACGTTATCAAAATGGATACGGCGTATCGAGATCGATACGTAAGGAAACGTAAACGATGTGAGAATACAAAATGGAGTGCGCCTTACGCTATCAAAATTTTGTAACGATACGAGAATGATCGAACTTAGTTGTTCGTAAATTTTGTGATTGATCAGGACGAGACTATAAATCCTCGACGGTTGCTTGATGCGTATAGCATCTCGTGTGTCGACCCGCAAATAAGATAGACTCGAACTCGATACGAGTAGATGTTTCATAAATTATGAAATCATCGACGGTAGTACATGACTGACTCGGAGAATAGTTGCACATCAGTTGCGCCGATAGAAGTGATTTTGTCCAAAATTGGGTAGTCGCATAGAATCGTCAGAACGTGATTTGGCTCCGAAATAAGATATAGCATGGTTCGTAGTAGAACTGTCCTTCGGTGATGATCCACAATTATCGAGCGTAGCTTCGGGACAGCTGACCATAGAAGACTTGACCGCCAAATCGAATTGAATACTGCAGACCGTAAGATGACCCGTGCGATATCGTATATGAGATTGTACCGATAACAAATATAACACGGTACATGTTGACGATAAGTCTAGGCGATCGAGAATTGTTGGAATGGCTTTCGATTGAGAATGATATAGTTAGATTTGAGTATTCGTCGGATGAATGCTCGAATGGTTATGTTTGTCGACGATCGAACTTGAAATTCACCAACGAACTTGGTGATTCGGATAGGCGAGTGCGAGAATCGTGCTATGCACGAGAGAGTAACGATAAGAGAATGACTTACGAGTCATATCATTAGATTCGGATTCACCTTGCAATTGAGCTTGCGTGAATCGAAGTTATATTCGATGATGTGAGATGGATAAGTTGGGAATTTGGCTAGTGAATTCCTACTCGTTAGGAAATCGAATGTAAGACGCATCGTAAAGACCTTCGTGTCAAGGCGATCGTTGCCTTTTGTACCGTCGCCTTGATTTAAACTTTCGTGTCGGATAGATTGTCATGACCCGCACCCGCTATAAGGGCACGTGTACGTAACAACGCCCAGCCCTCACCGTAAAAATGGCGTGGAACGCTGTAGGTTTTCTACTCTAGCAACAGTTTATATATAATATCAAAACCTGTCGAGAATATGGTCAACTCCGAACGGAGGACAAGCAATGATAATATATGAATACTCAATCACAACTCTAAGATAATAAAGTAAAGACTGAAAGATAAAGACAACAAGACGATAAAATATAACCTGTCAAGTCCAAACTCAAATAATATACAAGTCTAAGTCCAAGTCTCTAATACAATCCAAAATATAATATAATAACATAAGTAGCAAGCTGGAGACAAGGTCCAGTCCAAAATGTCTATTCTAACTACACTAAGCTAGAGGCTCGTCGGGCGGAGCTAAGCCCTGCTGAACCAAGGTCTCCAAGTCTACGCCCACTACGTCAACCGGACCGTAGTAGGTAGGACAATCCTCCTCGCCATAATCTGTAAAATTTTGTCAACATATTCAGTCAGGATGGAACGAGCACAAATCTCAAATAACAGTTCTAGTTAGACGATATTGAAAATGTAGCAGTAAATAGAGAGAATATACGAGGTAAATAATGTGTACATGAATCATGGTAAGGCATGTCAAGACTGTAACTGAATGTAAGAACTGGAGAACAGTATAAATCATGTACAAAAATCTGGAACTATATCTATGTGAGTTTAGTATTAGTTTAAACATGTGATCGGCTTAGAACTTGATACAATGTTTGGCTTTGCTAATCATACGTGAGTGTATGATTAACACTATACAATGATGATACAATATAATAATGTGGGATATTGATCACATATCTATGCTAACACCCCCATCCCTGACTAATATAGTGGATCCAGTCATGACACGTCATGATACGTATTCTCTGAGGAGGTCGCAAGCCTACGCAGGAATCGTATCTATACAATGAAAAATAAACAATGAAGACTTGCCCAGTGTATACCATATATAAGAGGAATAACATCTTATGATGGGATCCAGACAAATATCAATCCGTGTGAACAATGTGTCAAGAGAACAAGAATAATCTACACTAAATACTAGAAACAAAGACGATATCATAAAACAGAAATATTATCAGAGAATGTACTCGCCTGTACTGTGATGGATAAGTCAACTGAGTCCAAGAACAGTGCCTCGAGGACCTATAGATGAAATACTGTATCAATATAATGGTTTGGAAGTAAAATTAAGTCATACTGAGTCAAAATAGGTCAAGATACGTCAAACTAAGTCAATCTAGGTCAAACAAGGTCAAACTAGATTGTACATGGTCAATCTAAGTCATATTAGGCCTAACAAAGTCATACTAGGTCAAGACAGGTCTAGTTAGGTCAACCTTGGTCATAGGAGGACATTGGAAGTCAATCCGAATCAAACTAGGTCGAAAGTTGACTTACAGTTGACTTTTGGTCAACGGATCAACTCTGGTCAACTATGGTCAACTCTAGGTCAACTTTAGGTCAACCCTAGGTCAATGGTGACTAATAGTTGACTTTTGGTCAACTGCTCAAGTTTAATGGAATTTGGGACTAAATTGGGTAAAGTGTTGACCCATAGTTGACTTTTGGTCTAAAAAGTCAACCGTGGTCAACCGAGGTCAAGACTAGGTCTAGGCGACTATTTCTAATCATTACCAACCCATACAACCTATATCCAAGTCCATCTTGGATTTCGAAACTCAAATCTTGGCCGTAGGCCAATATCCTAATTTATCCTTTTCTAAGGTAAATTTCTAGCCTAGGTGAATATCAAGTTAGCATACCTACACTTGGTATTTTGACCCATGCTCCCTAGGGTAGTAGGTACTAGCCTATATATACGTTACCTACCAAGATACCTAGGTAAAGTGGACATCCAGTCCATCTTACGGCATATGTTGTCGATTTATCCGTTATCTTGGTAATAATCCCTCTTTAGGTTCTAACTCCCACACTAGGCTTCCTCGCTTCATCCTAAGCTTTCCTCCACCCTCTATTATGGT
>JANAVB010043745.1:120000-240000 GCA_029216955.1 Iris pallida | reverse complement strand
ATGAAATCTGGAGTCCCGTGTTCAAAAATGAAATTTTACAAGTTGGAAATTACGAATTCGGACGGCCAACTTTGGCGTCGAATTCAACCAATCAAACAAGCTCAAACTGAAATGAAATCTAAAGGGGGCAGGAAGAGGGTTATACCAGCTTCGCACCGGAACTGGTAGCACGCCAAACGGAGCTGCGGTGGAGGAGATACAAGTTGACGAAGTTGGCCCCGCGAAACTGTCCAAATTTAATACAATTTAAACGGTCAACTTGGTGGCCGGTTTTCATTTATCAAACGATAAAATTAACGGACGAAAATTGACAGGGATGAAGGTGGATATACCGAGATTACGACGGAGCAAAGAAATCGCCGATCCAATGGTCGGATCTCCGGAAAACGCGTACGAAGTCGCTGCGATGGAGCGCCAAAACGGACTCAATCTCGCGCGCGTCACGACGGGACGTCGTTCAAAACGCTGAAATCGCCTCGACGACGCGTCCCGGAGGACGGTGGCCGTCAGGGGGCTGTTGTCCTGCGTTCGCCGGAGTGGGGGGAAGCCTACGGCGGGGGTCGCCGTGCCACGCCGGCGTGTAGCGGCGCCAGCACTCGCGCTTGCATGCGCGCACATGCAGCCATGCACGCTGCTGTCGTTGCTAGCTCGCACGCGGGGCGGCGCGCTACCACTGCGAGTGGCGGGGGCCAGTGAGGCGGCGGAGGAGGTGGTTGTGGCTCGGGGAGTGGTGGTGGCCGGCCAACATGGCTGTGTGATGGCGGCATGGTGGTGATGGTCGGTTGGTGAAGAAGGAGATGGAGGAGAGAGGGAAGAGGAGTAGGCCGAGGAGAATGGTGGAGGAGGCGGCGGGGGTCGTCGACGACGAGGCCGGAGTTGGGTCGGCCGATCCAGGGAGGAGGAGTTGGGTGTCGGGTTGCATGGTTTTGGGTTGGTGAGGAATGAAGAGTGCTGTGTAGTTTAGAAAGAGTGAGAGAAAAATAATGAATGAATAACAATGTGAGAGAGGAAGAGAGAGAGAAAGAGAAAAAGTTCTTTCCAAAAAAAAGTTAGGGCCGGCCAATGCATGGTGTTGGCTGCCATGAATGTGAGGATAAGTTTTGGAAATGGATGGTGATGATTGAAAGAGGGAAATCAAAGGCTAGAATTAAATTAGGAGAAAATGGCCAATGCATGGGAATTAAATAATTAAAAATTCCCAATAAATATAGGAAAATATGTAGGAGTGTGGGACAATAAATGGTGGAGATTTAATTAGGTGATGAATGGCTAGATTGGAATATAGGAAAAAAAATAGGAATTTCTAATAGGAATTAAATAAATGGAATTTCTATTAAATATAAGAAAATAGATAAATTGAGTACTTGATATTTTGGGCAAGAAATATTAGGGTGCTCCGATGGAGGGTAGCACGAAGCTGGACTGGGCTCGGTGGAGCCAGATTGGGTCAAAACTGGACATTGTACAAAAATCGAATTAAAATTAGATGTTGATGATCATGAGTAAATAAGTTGCACATGGGGATTCCAATAAATGGGACACAAGTGGCGGACGGATAGTAGGCTCAAAGTGGGCCATATCCATAGTTGGGGCTGACAAGTTTTGGTCGACAGGGGACCCACAAATCAAGTTGGAAAATGAATGTGACGCCGTGGCGTGAATAAAATCGGATCACGTGTCGGGAAAGTTGTGCGAATCAAATGGAGCCCAAAATGACATGAATGAGTGGGAAACGAAGGTCATGGGTGACGAGCGTCTCGAGTAGATCATCAATGAGGAGTTGGTTTCAAGGAAATGACTGGTCTGGCGCTCCCAATTTAAATGTCATGGTAACGCGCTGAAAATGATCAAGGAAAAAAAAATGGAAAAATAAATATCAATCAAATGGTCTAAACCGACCCGAAGTTCAGCGAAGCAGAAAGAGCACAAGAGAACAAGTTTGGATGGGACACTATATACCGTCATGAAGGTAATCGTGTCCACTCCAAAACTCGTGAAGAAGATTTCCAGAGTTGAACATCCCTGATACTCCAAATATCAATGGCATGAAAAAGTACACTAACAGATAAATAAATAGAATGAAATATTTAATAAAACCAAACAATCAGAAAATAAATAAAATAAAAAAAAATCAACCCGAATTTCAGGGTGCTAACATCCTACCAACCTTATAAAAATTTCGTCCTCGAAATTAAAATGTCCCTACTCCCTCTAGGTCAAACCCCCACAATAAAAGTCCCTGAACTTAAATAAACATACCATCAAATAAAAGAACGGCATACAGGGTCATGGCATACGGTGACAGTGAAGTCTCATCTAGGTTTACTAGTCATGCTAATCAACGGTCATAGGTATCAAACACACAAATAACCCAGGGTGCTAAAAATAGAAAGATACAAAAACAACAACCATCAAAACTATAAGGCGGTCTACCATCCTATATGAAAACTGGTACTTATCAAAATAAAACAAAGGTAACTACCAATTATCTGAAAAAGTACTATCCCAAAAAAAAAATCAAAATCACAAGTTAAAGAATTGAAATTTACTTGCATTGAAATCCAATCACAATATATAATATAGAGGGCACTAGAGGGGAAAAGCTAACATTATGTGTATGGGAGTATGTGAACAGATTTATATGGTTAGATAGTAGACGTGTGTGTACGTGAATATACATGAAAGTGTATATGGGGATTCGGGTTTCAAACAATAACTAGCAAGTTATACTAATTATGGCATATGGGTTAAACAATCTACAATACGCAACTTATTTAATCATAACATGCATGGTTAACCATTATATCTATATAAAGAGGTAGAGATTTAGTTATGTATCTATACAAATTATAACATGTACGTATAAACTCTACATATATCTATCTAGGTATAATCATAACATAGAGAGGAAGATTTGGTTACATGACATGGTATACTAAGTTAGAGTATGTGTGTGTGTCCTTGTACAGGGTTATAGCTTAGTATTGAAAGGTTAAATCCAGTTTTAGTTCAGCATTTACATTAAAAAAAATGAAAACTAAGCTAACATTCAACCCATGGAAAAATATGAACATAATGCAGTCTCAGATTTTACAATTTTAACATAACTTAACCAATTTTTTTGAATTGAAACTCTATGTATAACATACATGTGCAGTTATGTAAACCTAAATAATAACATGAAATTTATATTTAAATTACGACTTTAACTGGAAAAGCAGGGAGCCATAATTATTGTGGTTTTGAAAATTTAGCATCAACAACATATTAATAGTATCTAGATATGTGCGAATCAAGTGTAGCATGCATACGTGTTAGGCAAGTGTCTGATATATATATTCACATACATATTCTCATGTTCCAATAAAAATTTTAATTCTAAGTTAAGACTAACATTTAGATTCCTACCAAAATTGCAAGCAGGTGATCGACGAAATCAAGACAGTTTTATTATCATTATTATTTAATACGAGAATAATAACAAGAATGAAACAACGAGAAAATTTGTTCTGCTTATCAGTTTAAAGAAGGAACCGTTTTAAAATCCAGACTTAATATCAAATTCAAGATAAAGTCTAGCAAAATCATCGACTCATGGTATTATGAAAAACTCATAGCAAGAAATTTCACAAGGTTTATAAAAACAACTAAACCTACTCCTAAGCTAATAATTAGGAACTAAACAAAACAAACAAATTAATAATTCATTTTTTTTGAATAACTGAAACAAAAGTAGAGAAAACATGTTCAAAATATTCAAGGTGCAATCTGATAATCATATGCGTTTATCCAGAATCATGGCACTCTAAATCCTCGTCATACTAGTAAGCAGGGCTACGATAATCACAGAGCCCTTGACTTATGCACATATCTCTAGAATCGTGGTATTTAACATTTTTGCGATGCCGCTAGCTTGGCTGCGAAAACCTTAAATTCCCACACCCGAGAAATACATCCAGAGTCAGACTATATGTCCTCACCATGCTGGCTAATGTGACTATAGAAGACTAGATTCCATAACATAGATGACCTAGACCATATAATTTCATCTTGCCAAAAATCAAATTAAATCAACAATGAATACTCAAAAATCAAATCAAAATTTATTAACGAACATCAAAATTCAAAAGTGAACACAATCCCTCAAAATGCAAACTCGAATGCAACAGCTATCATCAAAATTCAAAATTCGAGAATCTTCCATCGAAATAAATACAAACTCAAATTCAACAATAATCCGTAAAAATCAAATTTAACAACAAAAGTAAAATAAATTAAATCAAGGGAAAAAAAGAGTTTTCAAATCGAAGTTAAATAAGATTCTCCAGGGTCGTCCCAGGAATCTCTCAAGGGTTCCTATCTGTGATTGAGTACCTTCAAAATATATCCTAATCCTACTGCAGGCTGTAGTGGTACTCTAGTTCGAATACCACTACACTTTAGTCTCGACCTGCATGGGCCACCACTAAAAACGTGTCACGACCCGCACCCTAGAGTTAGGGCACGAGAACGTAACAACGCCCAGCCTACGCCGCAGTGTCGGCGGTAGAACGCTGTCCTAGGTCTCAATGCATCTAACAGTATAAGACTAAACAGTTTATACTCCCCGAATGGGGGTGACATAGCAGATACAACTCAATCACATCTAAGGTAGAGCATGATAAGAATAGATAAAACATGAAATCCAAAATAAATACAGGAGATAGAAGTCTAAGTGTCTAAGATACACGAACCCAGAAGTACATCTCAAAACTCAATAAAGATACAGTAATCCACAAAGTAAATACAACTCCAGACAAAAAGAAATAACTACCTAAACAACCTCTAATGTGTCTCCTCTAGGCTAGCAGGCACCTCCAGGCTATCTGTAAAATTTATCAACAGGTCCAGTCAGGACTGGAGCGAGCACAGTACATCTCAACATATCATAGCAGGTTAGAAAACATATAACATGCAGTAAAGTAAGATACGAGTACTGAAGAAATACGGTATGTAAACAGGAAGAGAACTGTAATGTAAATATCTACTATACATAGAGAACTAACAGTGGCTAGTGAGTCAGAGTACGAGATAGCACATGTGAACAGGACAGATTTGCACAGGATGTCGAGGTGCACAGGAATCTACACTACAAAGGAATTGTTCACACGACTACTAGCACTCCCCCGTATCCCCAATCAATACACAAGGATCTAAACAGGTTATGTTATTGCACAGGATATCACATGGGGGCCCATATAGGGTGCACATGATAGTATACATGGGGCTCCGTGAACATGAGAGTACAAGATTCACAGGAGTGCACATGTAATGAAAGCACAGAAGTACATGATGTAAGTGAAACGCACAAGCACAATGTACCCGATGCTCCCGAGGGGGATAACATCGCATGTAGAGATCCATATAGTACCAATCCGTGTGACCAACGTGACAGTACAAGTAAAGTAATCTACTGCAGGTAATAATTCTAAGCAGGATATGAAATGATCAGAGAATGTACTCGCCTCGATAACCTGAACAGCTGATAAGTATAGGGGGTCCCACTGAAGCCACAGAGTCCTATTTAAAGCAACACAGGTTACAAGGTGTTTAAGTTAAATAAATGAATCCCTACAGGCAATCTATATTATTCTAGGTTCTTCTAAGTCAAAATAACTCTAGGTCGACTCCGGTCAATAATCTAGTCAAACTAGGTCAAGTGTTGACTTACAGTTAACTCTGGGTCAACTGGTCAACTTAGGTCAATCAGGGTCAATTCTAGTCTAATATAAAGTGTACTTCGTTATTTGTACGTTGAAACTTACGACGCGTAAATCGAGATAAGAAGATTATCGATAAGGTTGATAATCTTATTATAGTGATCCACGTATCCAACTTGTCAATTTCAGTGATGTGAGATCACTGGAATTGGCTGATCTCAGTTTCGTTGTACTAATCCCGAAATACAAACATTATATGAATTAATTATTAATTAATTATAAAAAGGTTAAACTCAGAGAAATTATCAACAAACATTGTCGGACGATGAAATGAACATCGCCAACGTGTCCAGAATGGTCAAATTAGCTAGGATAGCCTACCCAACGGTCCAATTTGGACACAAGGGCAAAAAGGTAATTTCGGGTCAAAACGGTGTCCGTGTCGGAGCCGTTTTGCACCGAAAAACATGCAAGAAAACAAGTCTATAAAATATAGGAAATTATATGTCCACGCAACCAGAATGACAATACGAACCCAACGGTATCTCCAGAATTGGATTCCGTTGACCCGATCTCAATTTGGCCCGTTGACCAGAACTTGGAATTCTGGTTTGCACGGAAATGCGTGCCGGAGCCAAAGTTCTCAAAACTTAGCAAACTACCTGTCAACGAGTCCAAAATGATGATACGAACTCAATGGTATCTTCGGAATTGGATTCCGATGAGCCGATCTCAAAATGACCCGTTGGCCCGGATATTGGTATCCTGACTTGCACCGAAATGCGTGCCAGACTCAATGTCCACAAAAACCTAGCAAATTATATGTCAACGAGTCCAGAATGACGATACGAACTCAACGGTATCTTCGGAATTGGATTCCGATGAGCCGACGTCAAAAAGTCCCGTTGACCCAGAATGTGGGACCCGTTTTGCACCGAAAAACGTGCCCGGGCCCACGTTCTCCAAATCTAACAAATTTTATATGAAAACATGCCAGAACGATGCCACAAGTCTAATGGTGGTGTCAGAAATGAAATCTGGAGTCCCGTGTTCAAAAATGAAATTTTACAAGTTGGAAATTACGAATTCGGACGGCCAACTTTGGCGTCGAATTCAACCAATCAAACAAGCTCAAACTGAAATAAAATCTAAAGGGGGCAGGAAGAGGGTTATACCAGCTTCGCACCGAAACTGGTAGCACGCCAAACGGAGCTGCGGTGGAGGAGATACAAGCTGACGAAGTTGGCCCCGCGAAACTGTCCAAATTTAATACAATTTAAACGGTCAACTTGGTGGCCGGTTTTCATGTATCAAACGATAAAATTAACGGACGAAAATTGACAGGGATGAAGCTGGATATACCGAGATTGCGACGGAGTGAAGAAATCGCCGATCCAACGGTCGGATCTCCGAAAAATGCGTGCGAAGTCGCTGCGACGGAGCGCCAAAACGGACTCAATCTCGCGCGCGTCACGACGGGACGTCGTTCAAAACGCAGAAATCGCCTCGACGGCGCATCCCGGAGGACGGTGGCCGTCAGGGGGCTGTTGTCCTGCGTTCGCCGGAGTGGGGGGAAGCCTACGGCGGGGGTCGCCGTGCCACGGCGGCGTGTGGCGGCGCCAGCACTCGCGCTTGCATGCGCGCACATGCAGCCATGCACGCTGCTGTCGTTGCTAGCTCGCGCGCGGGGCGGCGCGCTACCACTGCGAGCGGCGGAGGCCAGTGAGGCGGCGGAGGAGGTGGTTGTGGCTCGGGGAGTGGTGGTGGCCGGCCAACATGGCTGTGTGATGGCGGCATGGTGGTGATGGTCGGTTGGTGAAGAAGGAGATGGAGGAGAGAGGGAAGAGGAGTAGGCCGAGGAGAATGGTGGAGGAGGCAGCGGGGGTCGTCGACGATGAGGCCAGAGTTGGGTCGGCCGATCCAGGGAGGAGGAGTTGGGTGTCGGGTTGCATGGTTTTGGGTTGGTGAGGAATGAAGAGTGCTGTGTAGTTTAGAAAGAGTGAGAGAAAAATAATGAATGAATAACAATGTGAGAGAGGAAGAGAGAGAGAAAGAGAAAAAGTTCTTTCCAAAAAAAAGTTAGGGCCGGCCAATGCATGGTGTTGGCTGCCATGAATGTGAGGATAAGTTTTGGAAATGGATGGTGATGATTGAAAGAGGGAAATCAAAGGCTAGAATTAAATTAGGAGAAAATGGCCAATGCATGGGAATTAAATAATTAAAAATTTCCAATAAATATAGGAAAATATGTAGGAGTGTGGGACAATAAATGGTGGAGATTTAATTAGGTGATGAATGGCTAGATTGGAATATAGGGAAAAAAATAGGAATTTCCAATAGGAATTAAATAAATGGAATTTCTATTAAATATAAGAAAATAGATAAATTGAGTACTTGATATTTTGGGCAAGAAATATTAGGGTGCTCCGATGGAGGGTAGCACGAAGCTGGACTGGGCTCGGTGGAACCAGATTGGGTCAAAACTGGACATTGTACAAAAATCGAATTAAAATTAGATGTTGATGATCATGAGTAAATAAGTTGCACATGGGGATTCCAATAAATGGGACACAAGTGGCGGACGGATAGTAGGCTCAAAGTGGGCCATGTCCATAGTTGGGGCTGACAGGTTTTGGTCGACAGGGGACCCACAAATCAAGTTGGAAAATGAATGTGACGCCGTGGCGTGAAATAAAATCGGATCACGCGTCGGGAAAGTTGTGCGAATCAAATGGAGCCCAAAATGACATGAATGAGTGGGAAACGAAGGTCATGGGTGACGAGCGTCTCGAGTAGATCATCAATGAGGAGTTGGTTTCAAGGAAATGACTGGTCTGGCGCTCTCAATTTAAATGTCATGGTAACGTGCTGAAAATAATCAAGGAAAAAAAAATGGGAAAATAAATATCAATCAAATGGTCTAAACCGACCCGAAGTTCAGCGAAGCAGAAAGAGCACAAGAGAACAAGTTTGGATGGGATACTATATACCGTCATGAAGGTAATCGTGTCCACTCCAAAACTCGTGAAGAAGATTTCCAGAGTTGAACATCCCTGATACTCCAAATATCAATGGCATGAAAAAGTACACTAACAGATAAATAAATAGAATGAAATATTTAATGAAACCAAACAATCAGAAAATAAATAAAATGAAAAAAAATCAACCCGAATTTCAGGGTGCTAACATGATGTCCCTCGGTGCCACAGTATAGGCACACACCCAAACGTCTCCTGCAAACCTCCCAGAGATGTTCGGACCTCTTGCAGTAGTGGCAAGTAGGTGCCTGCTGCATCGGTCCCTACTGCTGTTGCCGGGGCACCTGCTGAACTGGTGCCCTAATCGGAGCAGGAATCTGTTGTGAGCGTTGCGGAATAGAATGATGCTGGAGTTGAGGACGCTTAGCAGCCCCCGTGCTGCTAGTAGTCCCCAAAAATAGATCACGGTCCCTCTTGGGCTTCAGGCCCCACTCCCGCTCTACCTTGCGGGCCTCCGTATAGATCTGGGTATAAGTCTCATAAAAGGAGCGAATGAGGATCTTGATGTCCCAGATCAGCCCCTCTCTAAAACGGCTCGCCCTGATCTCCGGGTCACGAACCATGTACTCCGCGTATCGGCTCAGACGGCCGAACTCTGCGGCGTACTCCTCCACAGATAAACTGCCCTGTTGCAGATCCTGGAACTGCCGCACCAGGTCCATCTTGTCCGTGGGGAAAAAGAACTTCTCCTTGTAGAGAAGCTTGAACTCTGCCCAAGTATGGCCCTCCCCAGCAAGGGCTAGCTCGTTCCTGAATCAGGTGCGTGCAATGTCTAGCAACTACAAACCCACCGCCTCGACCTTCAGGTCGTCTGCCAGGCGGGAGGCCCTCATCTGTCGCTCGATATCCTCGAGCCAATCATCTACATAGACCACACCCTCGGTCCCGCTAAAGTCACGGGCCCGAGCTTCTTGAAGTCCTGGATATCTCTGTACCTCGGTCGCGTCCCCGGATGCGGAGCCCTCTGCTCCACGGCTTTAAGGGCCAACTGATGGGCATCCTCTATGCCCTGACGCATCGCGTCTGTCTGCTTCTGCTGAGCCTCGGCCTGGGCTCTCTGAGTCTCCAGCATCTGCTGGAGGAAAGTAAGCATCTGCCCAATATCTGTAGGCAGAGGAGGTGGAGGTGGAAGTATGTCTACAACTAGCGGAGGAATCCGCTGCGCAGCAGGAGGATGAGCGCCCGTATCAACCACTGGTTCGGCGGCCGGAAAAGTCGTAGCAACCCTGGGGTCAGCCCTCGTAACCAGCGGAGGAGCGCCCCCAAGATCTGCTGCTGTCGACACCCCGACTGCAGCAAGAAGTGTCCGGATCAGGTCCGCGAGTCATAGCAGACCTCTCCGCGTCCGCGGACTCAGGATACTGGGACCTGGTCTGCACCATCCTGAAGATAGATTGAAAGAAGATATCAATATGACACAAGAAGGATTATATCAAAGGAGGACAGCTAGAAAATAGTAAATCAATATCAAAGACGGTAAGCAAGATAAGCAAGGAAAGATCCTACTGTGATTGAGTACTCTTAGCCTATAGCCTATCCTAGATACGTACCACAGGCTCGTAATAGCACTCTAAGTCGAGCGCCACTACGACATTGCACTAATTGCGACTTCAGGACCTGCGTGGGCCACCACTAAAACGTGTCCCGACCCGCACCCGCTATAAGGGCACATGTACGTAACAACGCCCAGCCCTCACCGTAAAAACGGCGTGGAACGCTGTAGGTTTTCTACTCTAGCAACAGTTTATATATAATATCAAAACATGTCGAGAATATGGTCAACTCCGAACGGAGGACAAGCAATGATAATATATGAATACTCAATCACAACTCTAAGATAATAAAGTAAAGACTGAAAGATAAAGACAACAAGACGATAAAATATAACATGTCAAGTCCAAACTCAAATAATATACAAGTCTAAGTCCAAGTCTCTAATACAATCCAAAATATAATATAATAACATAAGTAGCAAGCTGGAGACAAGGTCCAGTCCAAAATGTCTATTCTAACTACACTAAGCTAGAGGCTTGTCGGGCGGAGCTAAGCCCTGCTGAACCAAGGTCTCCAAGTCTACGCCCACTACGTCAACCGGACCGTAGTAGGTAGGACAATCCTCCTCGCCATAATCTATAAAATTTTGTCAACATATCCAGTCAGGATGGAACGAGCACAAATCTCAAATAACAGTTCTAGTTAGACGATATTGAAAATATAGCAGTAAATAGAGAGAATATACGAGGTAAATAATGTGTACATGAATCATGGTAAGGCATGTCAAGACTGTAACTGAAAGTAAGAACTGGAGAACAGTATAAATCATGTACAAAAATCTGGAACTATATCTATGTGAGTTTAGTATTAGTTTCAACATATGATCGGCTTAGAACTTGATACAATGTTTGGCCTGGCTAATCATACGTGAGTGTATGATTAACACTATATAATAATGATACAATATAATACTGTGGGGTATTGATTACATATCTACGCTAACACCCCCATCCCTGACTAATATAGTGGATCCAGTCATGACACGTCATGATACGTATTCTCTGAGGAGGTCGCGAGCCTACGCAGGAATCGTATCTATACAGTGAACAATAAACAATGAAGACTTGCCCAGTGTATACCATATATAAGAGGAATAACATCTTATGACGGGATCCAGACAAATATCAATCCGTGTGAACAATGTATCAAGAGAACAAGGATAATCTACACTAAATACTAGAAACAAAGACGATATCATAAAACAGAAATATTATCAGAGAATGTACTCGCCTGTACTATGATGGATAAGTCGACTGAGTCCAAGAACAGTGCCTCGAGGACCTATAGATGAAATACTGTATCAATATAAGGGTTTGGAAGTGAAATTAAGTCATACTGAGTCAAAATAGGTCAAGACACGTCAAACTAAGTCAATCTAGGTCAAACAAGGCCAAACTAGATTATACAGGGTCAATCTAAGTCATATTAGGCCTAACAAAGTCATACTAGGTCAAGACAGGTCTAGTTAGGTCAACCTTGGTCATAGGAGGAAATTGGAAGTCAATCCGAATCAAACTAGGTCGAAAGTTGACTTACAGTTGACTTTTGGTCAACGGGTCAACTCTGGTCAACTCTAGGTCAACTTTAGGTCAACCCTAGATCAATGGTGACTAATAGTTGACTTTTGGTCAACTGCTCAAGTTTAATGGAATTTGGGACTAAATTGGGTAAAGTGTTGACCCATAGTTGACTTTTGGTCTAAAAAGTCAACCATGGTCAACCGAGGTCAAGAATAGGTCTAGGCGACTATTTCTAATCATTACCAACCCATACAACCTATATCCAAGTCCATCTTGGACTTCGAAACTCAAATCTTGGCCGTAGGCCAATATCCTAATTTACCTTTTTCTAAGGTAAATTTCTAGCCTAGGTGAATATCAAGTTAGCCTACATACACTTGGTATTTTGACCCATGCTCCCTAGGATAGTAGGATACTAGCCTATACATACGTTACCTACCAAGATACCTAGGTAAAGTGGACATTCAGTCCATCTTACGGCATATGTTGTCGATTTACCCGTTATCTTGGTATTAATCCCTCTTTAGGTTCTAACTCCCACACTAGACTTCCTCGCTTCATCCTAAGCTTTTCTCCACCCTCTATTATGGTATTTAAACCCTCTCCTAGAACCTCGATACCGTATCACGGTATCTTGATTTCCAAAAGTCGAAAAGGGTAAAATCCCATTATCTTGAGTATCGCGAGATACTCAATGATTTCGCGTGATACCCTCTTCCTAATCCCACATGAAACTCTGATTTCAACTTCGGAGCCTACCCACAAAATCTAATTTACATTATCTATGTCTCATCCAATTTTGGACGCGTTCCGACACTCGGAACTCAAAATCACCCTTCTACTCTATATCCAACTATTCCCTTTTTCTCTCTTTAGCTAAACTCTAACCCACTATTCTAACCCACTCTTATCTCATTCTACAAACCCACTCATAGGCTATTTTTAGGGGGATATATATGGTTATATATATAGGTATATATGTGGATATATATATATATATATATATATATATATATATATATATATATATTGGTATATATATAGGGGGTTTTGTGGGGGGGTTAAAGGGGGCTAAATGGGCTCATTTGCTGCTGCTATTGCAGCTGTTACTGCTACTTTTGCAGCTGCAATGGCTGCTGTTTTTGGCTGCTATGGGGGGGGGGTTTCCTGCCCACAGCAGGCCCCCAAGGAAACAGGGCTACTGTCCCTGTTTGGGACAGCCATGGGGGGGTTTGGCTGTCATTTGCAGCCCCAAACTCCCTCCCTATCCTACTATAACTCTCTTCCTCTCTAACTCTCAACTCTCTATATATATATCTCACTCACACACACAAATCTATATATATATATATATATAGGCACACATACACACATACACACATATATATATATATATATATATATATATATATATATATATATATATATATATATATATATATATATATATATATATATATTTTATATATATATATATATATAAAATATTTTATATATATATATATATATAAAATATATATATATATATATATATATATATATATTTTATATATATATATATATATATATATATATATATATATATATATATATATATATATATATATATATATTTTTTTTTTTTTATATATGGACACACACACTCACACACATACACACATATATATATATATATATATATATATATATATATATATATATATATATATATATATATATATATATATATATATAGACACTCACACACACATATCTATATATATATAAATATAGACTCACACACACATATAAATATATATACCTATATACATATATATGGACACACACACTCACATACATGGACACACATATATGTGGACACACACACACACACACACACACACACACACACACACACACACACACATATATATATATATATATATATATATATATATATATATATATATATATATGGACACACACACACACACACACACACACACACACACACACATATATATATATACATATGGACACACACACACATAATTATATAAATACATATATATATATATATATATACATAGATACACAAACACAAGGACACAAACACTAATCCTAATCCTCCTAGGAGTCTCCCATAGGCCTCTAATCTCTTCACAAATGGACACAACCATGGTGTGGTTCCTATGGGTTCCAAAATCAATAAAATTTATAGGAAATTGAATTAGAGAATAGGTAATTACCAATTAGGAGTAAATCCTAATGAAACTCTCTCCGATTCGAAGATTCTCGAAGAATGGACACTTCCACCTTGCACTTCTCTCCCAAACTTAGGTAGCTCCCTCCCTTGGTGATATAGAGAGGTTCTATGGAAGAAATTTGGGGAAAAATGGAAGATTGAGAGATCAAAACTCAAAATCTAGGTTTAGGTTTGGGAGAAACTCAAAATTGGGGAAGAACTTTGAGTGGAGAAGAAGTAGAATGAAGAGGGAGGTCCTCCAAATCTGGCGGGCCATGTAGGGGGGCTTGGGGCATTTGGCAAATGTCCAAAATGCCCTCCAAGCCTCCTTTAGGCCAAATTTTGACTTAGGGATTTTTCGGGTTCGGAACGGCCAAGTTAAAATCTACAAATTGGCCGATTAAGTCACGAAAAAATTATCTAAAGGTACCAGACTAATTTGTGGGATTTTATGGGCCATATCTAACTTAAGTTTGGGTCCCGATTAGAGTCTAAGCTACCCCGGGTCTCCGATACAAGTCGGAATGAGCTAAAATTTGAACCGGACTCTAAAAATCCCCAAATAACAATAAAATTAAATAAAAATTTCTAAAATTCCTAAAAATGCAAAAATTACTATTTTACCCTAAATTTTGAAAACAGGCAGTTATATAGATTGTTGCCTTTGTGCAATGTCAATTTAAAGTTACGACGGGAGAAGTTAAGCAAGGTGCCTGGGAAAGTAACCTAGCGGGCGTAGCCCTGAATGTTGATGCATTTGCAAGTCAACAAAGGAAATCATATTGAGATAAGTGCATAGCGAGACTTCGAAAATAAGTTGGGTAGCAGCATCGAACGCAAGGCGTTGCGGAGACTCGTTGTGATCGGATGTGCGACGGCTCGACGCGACGTATAGAATTGATAGTCCATACAAAACATACGAAACGAGAAATGCGATTTTTGAATCGCGTAGCGTGCAATGACTTTGTTGAATGAATCACGTATATATCGAATATACGTATGCGATAAAATTTCGAGAACGGTTGCTAAAGATAAGTTCGATCGAGAGTACGAGATGGCAAGCATAGGATTGAAATTTACCTGTCAGCTTTGTTCCAATTTGCTACGACTGGACTTGGTCGAAATACATATATCTTCGGGACGCCTTGAATATAGGTATGGATCCAAATCGAGTTGTATACAAAAATTCAAATCGAGTTGCAGGGATGACTTTGAAATGTTAGTGAAAAGCTTGCGAGATAGTGTGAAACTGAACAACATTGGTGGGACAAGATCGTGAAACGATCTGTAAAATACTTAGTCGGAGTGTTGGTTTTGGTTCGAGGACGAACCTTGTTTTGAGTGGTATATTCTGTAATGCCCCGCTCCACACGGTGCATTACGCTGAGACATTGACTCGGCGAGACGCGTTGACCGAATGAAATGTATCGATGCGAATCGATATGAGAGTTATGTAGTCCCGAGCATGCGAAGAGTTAAGTTGTCCCGAGCAACGCATCGAATATAAGTCGATGCAAAGAGTTGCCTTGTCCCGAAAGAATGCATCGAGTTGAATCGATGCAAAGTGCCGCGTTGTCCCGAAGGATGAGTGCGTTGAATCGGCTCGAAGATTCTAAGAAATCGAATCGACCAAGGCGCAAGCCCCGAACATTGAATGCTAAGTTATAGAACATGGAAATACGGTCGAAACGTGCCTACGTGTACGGAATAATAAAAGATAGCTTCGTTGCGAGAGAATACAGTTGTGGCATAAATGTGACGAAACTGTCGGCTCTGACATGGTGCCTCGAAAGATGTTCAAGACTTTCGGGTCATTCGGTTGACGAGCATTGAGTTGAGGCATGATGCCATTGAACATTAAAACGAAGTACGAAACAAAGAACATAGAAAGTTAAATGGAAGAAATGCGAGATGATAAGTCTGAGTCTCAGACTCAAGACTATGTTTGGTTGTTTGAAATTGATTGCTTGAATGATAGGGCGTTACATAGTCGAATGGGATGGGCTCGAGATTAATGTGATAATAACTCGTGCACGAGTGTTTCCCCCAAAACGGTTAAATGCCGGAGGAGCGCCCCGGAACCGATTGGCCGCGGAGGGATTCGAATAATCTTTGTAGGCGCACATCTATAAGTCGAGTAGCACTCATTTATAGTTGGTAAAAGCCGCAAATGATGGCATGCAGCGGGAACGTTTCGGAGTAGGAACCGCAACCCACCCGTTAAACACCGGGCAGCCCGACCAATATTGAAAAAAGAAGGAGAGAAAAGAAAGTAAGACTCCTTTAGTCCATTCCGGCGCGGATATGCCAACGGCCCTTATATAGCTAAGGAACGATGGGTTGAAAGTGTATGCGCATATGCGTCCCGTATAGAGATCCTGCTTAGAGATGCACATATAACATGACAGGGAAAGAACGCGGCGTACTCACCTTGCATCGGTACAAGGGTGAGTGCGTCGACTTGGTAAGAAGTCGTGCCACGAATCAAACACGAGATTGCTTGTTTGCTTGCCTATTCAATTCGATAACATGCTGCTATGATAACATTCTTTACGCTTTCAAAGATGCCATAAAATTGACCCTCAGGAGAACATAGCAAGATCATAAGCTAAGTTGCATGATTCAACATAAATATTAAAGATGCTGGTTTGGAAAGTAGATCTTTGCTTCAGTACATGCGAGGACGAACGTACTGATCCCCCACCAGCTTCATGCAGGGTGCAGGGAATGGATGGCTCGCAGCGATGCGTTGCTTGAACGCGTTGAGGCTTGGAATGCCGAAGCGTATTGAAGCGTGCGATCGCTTGACACTCGGACTATGCAACTGGATTGATGCGGTCGAGATATAGAAGGCATGATGTATGGAACGGTGAAATCCTTTGTGGGCAAGAGAGAACCTGAGTGTTGTAGCCAATCTGGCATATATTGTTAGGCTATCGAAAGCCTTTATAATCTCTGTTTCGAATATCAATAAAGAGAATTATTTCGTATACTCTGTTTCCCTATCGTTGTAAATATCGAATCAAAAGATAATTATTTGAGAACTTGTCATCTTGCCTTGCACGAGCGCAACTCCAGGCTCGTGCGGCATCACGCCCCCTACGAGGATGATGATTCGGGTGATTCCGGGTCGGGGCATGACACGATGTAGGGATGGGGCACTACACCATTCCATACATATTAGTCCCGACCGAATCGATATCGACAGTATTTGTAGCGCCCCGCTTTCGATAGGCGACGGAACTTCATAATATGCTTGCGCCTGTTTGCTATTAAAATTGTTTGATTACAAATTTCAATACAAACAGAACAGTGTTACAATATAGGACTTAGATGTAGTCCTAGGAGTACACTTTTGTTTATCTGGGTCCCTTGTGCCGATGGAGCGAGTGGTAATGCGTTGACTCCGTTGACGAGCTGACGACGGTTATCGGTTCTCTGAAGGTTTGGATTGCTCTGGGTGCTGAAGCTTGCTGAGAGGAGGAAGACGTTGAGTGTCTGTATCTGCCTCTCTGGTGATATGTTCCTTCGTTGGGTGTTCTCTGTGTTGTCCGTGGGTGAGAAGGAAATGATCCCTCTATTTATAGCTGGGCAGGTTGGCTGCTCATACGCGCATATGTAGGATGCGCCGGTGCGTGGGGACGCCACGTGGAGATTACTGATGGAGGCGCATGGATAATGTGCCCTGATCGAGGGGTTGAATTCTTCATACTGCTGTTGTGAGCCGGCACGTAGCAGAGAAGAGGAACTTTCTGTTGCTGAGATCTTGGGTGAGTTGAGTCAAAGGACACGTGTCGTCGACTCAAAGCTCGGAGATCTCGGATTTGATGGGGAATGATCTGGTGGGATGCGCCTAGGACTGGGCGTATGAGGAGACTTTGGCTCGTAACCTTTATGAGTCACGAACCATTCTGGGCGCATGGCTTTTGAGGCGCATACAGGCGACTTTTCTTCTGTCTTTTGGGATCAGAGAGCAGTCTGGGGCGCATGGCTTTTGAGGCGCATACAGAGCTTCAAATGGAGACTTTTCATCTGTCTTTAGGGATCAGTGAAGAGTTTGAGGCGCATGGCTTTTGAGGTGCATACAGATTTGGACGCATGGCTGCAGAGGCGCATGCGGGTGGTTGAGTGGCCACGTAGCAGTAGCCGTCGGAGTAAAGTCATGATGATGCTGACGTTGCCGACGCTTTGTTTTCTGAAAAAGCTGTCAACTGTTCAGACTTTGGGAGGTGTGCTGCCAACTCTGTCAGTTCAGCATTTAATGTTTCTGACATTCGATGGACAACTGAGGGGGCGCGTCGATTGGCGTTCCACTGGGTATGGGGACGCATGGGGGCACATCCTCTGTGATGCGCTTGGTACTGAAAGGCGTGTCTGTATGATGCGCCTGAAGTCGAAGGGCACGTGCGGCTGTTTCGTTCCTCGAGTGTTTTAAATAGCCGTTTGGCTGAATTCGAGGCGTCCGATTCATCCATTTAATGCAAGTTTATTGCACGGAATTCGGAGAGCTATCTACCTGGCGCGTGGGTTTGATCTGTCCGGCCTATAAATAGTGGATGGAGAGAAGGTTTGCTTCTCATTCTCTTACGTACTTCCAACACGAACTTGGGTACTCGAGTGCATTCTGTTGACGAAGTGCTCCCGAGGGTGAAGATGAGACGCCATGTCGTCATTGATGCATTTAAAGGTGACTGTTACATCCAAAAGACGGAGTCGAGGGCTTCCGAGGCAGGCGAAAGGTGCATGTTGCATCCAAAGATAGGGATGCTCGGGCCTCGTCTTTGTTGTGCAGGAAGAGCCGTAGATCGGAATTGTGGGGCTAGGCTCTTTCTTCCTTCAAAGTGGGTGTTGCCCACTCTGGTTGTGTTGTAAGCTGCTCCTTTAGCCGTATTTCGATTACGATCTTCCTTGGTCTTTAGAGGCTCTTTCGAAGCCTCCCCTGGCCACAGACTTGCGGTGCTCTTCTCTTCCTTGGTTTGAGGAGACCTGCCTCCAGCCAGAGGGTTAAATGCTTCATTAGTCATAGCATTTATCAGGTGAGCCTGGCTGGAAGAGCGGCACATAACTGGGCTGCTGAAGGGATACACATAACTGGAGATGCACATAACTGAGCTGCTGAAGGGATGCGCCCTACTGAGTACGCATGGCGGGATGCACCCGGTTGAAGGTGCATGGTGACTGCTGCGCCTGTCTTGAGGCGCGTGGTGGCTGCTGGCCGTAGACTTAGGATCTTTCCTTTGTAGAAATTCTCTTTTGTACAACCTTCTCTAGACATGTAATAGACTTTTATGTATAAATAAAAAATCCTCTTTCAAATGTCTATATTTGTTGATTTTGCTGTGAAGTATTTTGTCCGAGCTCTGGCGTATGTAGTGTCTGGTGCATGGGCTTTCTGGTTGTGAAATTCCATGCTTCTACAAGACCCCCTTCAAAGTTTTCAAAACTTTTGGATAAGTTTTGGAATACTTTGAATAAGAAGCATAGAGGTCAGGGCACATGACTGTTGGGGCGCATGCCTGTTCGGGCGCATGCTCCTCTCAGTTAATGCATATGATGATGCCTCGGTAACCGAAAAGATTAATGATGATCTTTTGGTTTTATTTGCTGTTATCTCTTCACAGAACTCGAGGCGACGGCTGAGATCACTCGTCATCGGTTCACGCGTGCGACCAAGCCCTATAAATAGGTGAGAGATGGAGAGAGAGAGTTCTTTTTCTCTGTGCCTTTGCTTTCTTTAGAGTCCTTCTTCAAAACCCTAACTTTCCTCTTTGAGAGAATGGCTCCCAAGACTCCTCGCAACGGTGCTGGCAAGGGAAAGAAGAAAGGAAATGAGCCTGTGAAAGTTGTGGCGGCTGACGTCCCCCGTCGGCCTGTCGAAGTTCGGCCGGAGGTGGTTGGTGAGTCTCATTTTACGTACACCAACGCACATAGACCTTGAGTCTTTGATGATGTGCCGCGGTCTTTGCCCGCCGACGCACATGGGTTTAAACCCTGATGATGCCCTGAGGCTCTACCGCTGACGTGCATGGGTTTAGACCCTGATGATGCGCCGAAGCACTGCTAACGCATATGGGTTTAAACCCTGATGATGCACCGAAGCACTGCTAACGCGCATGGGTTTAAACCCTGATGATGCACCGAAGCTCCTTTTTCTGACACACTATGTGCTTTTGATGGGTCTTAGACTCTCTTGTTACTTCTAACATTTTCGAATCTTTGCTAGTGTCAATGACTATCCCGCCTTTAAATGAAGTGCTTTTGGAGGTTGCCCTCAGTCAGACGGGGGTAGATTATGACGAGGAAGTGGGAAACCCTGCTCAAGATGTTCTTATGCTGGATCAGCATCCCGAGAGAATGACTCAAATCTGGGAACAACAGTATGGGTTCCTCAAACGGATGATGGAGCGTGGAGTTTTAAAATCTGCCACATCTGATAAAGTGACCTTCTTGAAGCCTGAGTTCCTATTCGGGGACCGCCTCACTTCCACTGAAGCGACGGTGTTGAAGGTCAAGGAGGACTGGTTCTTTGCAGCAAATGGGGTGCATATGACTGTTAAGCAACTTGAACGTCAATGGCCTTTGACGTCCTTCTGTCGTCTTGCTTCCAAGAGGAGGATGTCTTGGGATCTTACCCCCTCTCAGGGGGGAGCGGTGATTGGCATCATCCAAATTGATTCTACCTCCGACCAAAGGGATACTCTGACCGCCGTACGGTCTGGGTCTTCTTTCACCTGGCGGACTCTACGTCCTGGGAGCCTTTACAGTGATGTTCCCATTGATACGTTTGCTTATAGTGCTTCGACTTTTACACACCGTATGCTGTTGATGGAACGCTCATACCCGAAAGGAGAGTTTCGGGTGGAGGGTTGGTGCCATTACATTTCCAAATGGGATAAACTGACACTCTGGATCTTGTCGCAGTTTTGGACTGAGCTCCGAGAGATTGGGTTGACTGCCGCGATCCGTGCTACCCAGGCGGATGTTGACATCAATAGGCATATGTTCCTCGCACTCTTGGAGATGTTTGATATCCATACCGGGACCTTTTTTACTCCGGTGGGGGAGTTAGGGCTCGCACTTCATGAGATGTATGAGGTGTCAAAGCTCCCTTGGGGGTCGGAACCCTATGAAGAGTACTTTCCAACCAACGAAGAGCTTCAGGTCCTGGGGGACAGAGCTGAGGAAATGACGGCCGTTTTCAAGGAAGTGGCGAGTCATCATTACTACATGCAGAAAAGGGATAAAAGCGGGTCGCAGCCCCATGTGACCGCTTGGAGAGATTATGTCTTTAGACAAGACAAAGAGGATCCCTCGCAATTTTCTACTCCGCCAGCGCTCTCTCGTAGTGAAGTGCTCTCCGAAATGAGCAGTTTAGGTGAGAAGAATCCCCGAGGGAATGAAGACCAGCAGTCGGACGAACGCTCCTACAGCTGCTTCTGGCATCTTGCTTATCGGATGTCTTCGAAAGCAGTATTGGTCGCGTACCTCATGGTTTGGCTTCGAGATTACGTCTTCTCAGGTGGATCAGGCTCTGTAGAGAGGGTGACGCGGAACTTAATCCTGCCAGCCGTGAAGTTGGTCTTTGGCCGGCGTTTGGCTCTACTTCCCGCAATGGTATGCAACCTGCAGCGAGGTTTGCGAGAGTTTGCGGGAAATATGATTCATGACCGAGGTAGAAACAATAACTTTCTACATGCCGAACTGTCGTTTCACTACTTGATGGGGTGGTTAATTTTACACCATCCCAATATGATGAGTCCAGGTTCAGAAGAAGACTACAGGGCCGGAGATGCATTTCTTTACCGTTTTCACCGGAGGAGCTGGTCGTACACTGGCGTCCCTGTTTGTAGAAAGGTTTTATCCCGTCTTCAGGGTTGGGAGATCACCAAAGTTAGTCCAATCTTCTTGGGTTTTGAGGCCAACGAAGACTTAAAGGATTCGGGCGAAGGTGCCACCACTCTGCCTCCATAGGGATTCCGCTGGTTGTAAAGTATCCGGCTATCCCATCTGGTGTACCGGAACAAAAATCAGTGCTACCTGGAACCGTATTTACCGAGCCGCTTTGCACGGTAATTCGGTTATGCTCAGCTGATATTGGATAACCCCAGTATCACTCTGGGGTATGCTGGAAGTTTGTTGGATGGTACACGAGCTTGGCATTACTATAATGCCGGATGTACCGGGGCTCGTTTCACGTTGCTCGTCCCAGATCCGCGGCCGCCCATTCTTTACTCGGCTGCCAAATTTTACTGTGTTATGGCTGCCGCGCCTCCCGGATATGATAGGGAGACCAGTCTTATCGCAGGCACTCAGTTAGCAGTGACCGGGGACATGCCAGCGAAAGCCCGATCGTATCATCCGCCAGGGACGGGTTATCGGGGTGCCTCTTTCATGTCCACAGGGGGTCAGACAGAACCCTCGATCGATCAATCAAAACGACGTATAGATACAGGGGCTGGATCTCCTGTGCCGAAGAAGCAGAAGAAGGCGTCGTCACCGACGGTGTCATCGGATTCGGCATCCGTGGAGGTAAGGATGTCCCACATAGTCTGGTTTAGGTTCTACATTTTATGTAACCGATGCTTCCCTTTTTTGTAGGAGCCGCTAAAAAGAAAGCCTCGTACTCCAAAAACGAGTGGAAGTAGGCCAAAAGAGATGGCAGGCTCGTCTGGAGTGCGCATCCCGCCGACTATGATGTCTCCCATGGAGGAGAATCCGGTGGATGCCGTCGTTATGGAGATTCCAGTATCTCCAGATTACGTCAGGAGGGAAGCTGAGGGTGTAGCAGCTTCCGAGGTGATGAAGGCCACAACGGGGGCTTCAAATGCCGAGGGTTTAGCATACATGCGGCTTTCTGGTGGTGAAGTGGAATGGAGTTCGTCGTCTTCGGATGACGTTGCTCCAGAGTTGCAGGAGTCTGTTACGAGGGCAATAGAGGTGGTTGGAACAGAGGAGAGGGTTGATTCCCCTCCTTGTCATGATGAGGGGAGGTCGGCTGTATCATTGCTGAGTCCTACCCCAGCCTCACCCGTGGAAGTTGAGGTGGCTACCGATCAGGAGGTAGCGACAGATCCTGTCCCTGTAGAGGGACTTGAGAAGGATGAGACTCATCTGCCAGTCCTGTCTCCCGGGGTGGGCCATGAGATGAGTGTTGATCTCCCCATTCTACCAGGGGAGGTACTGACCGCTGATAGGACGTTGGAGGCAGAAGAGGTGGCCGTTGACGTCGGTGGTTCCTCCGAACTTGAGAAGGGTAAGGGTGTGGAACCCTCTGTTGCTCCTCCTACTTGGGGTACTATCTCGACGCCTGTGCCGGCTTCCTCTGTTCCTTCGGCTCCTCGGGCTAGCAGTCTGGCCCATGTTGATGAAGAGCCTATTGATACCGAGGTTCCAGTCTCGCAGGTTGAGGTTGGCGGATCTTCTTCCGGTCCGCTAACTACAGTAGCTCCTCCAACTCCTGCTATGACGCCGCAGGTGCTGGCGAACGCAGATGAATATGTGAAATTCATCGTCGAGGGGGTGTATAAAATACTGCAGAGGGGTGTATCTGCGGTGATGGATGCCAACGGGAGCTTTGCGATGGCAAGAACTCTGGCAATGCCTTATATCGAGCTGATCCGCGTTCACCAAGGCCACGACCATATGGCCGAGATCCTGGAGGCTTCGGTGATCGAGCTGGACCAGCGGCTCACGGAACTTCAGCGCATCCAGCGAAATGACCTTTCCGTCTTGATAGATGCGGAAAAGGGGAAGTTGATCGTCGAGATTGAGTCTTCCTACCAGGCCACTGTGAGCATCTGGGAGCGCGAGGTGGCTGAGACTGAGGCTGCGGTAGAGCATTTGTCTCAGTCCATGAAGGAGACAATGGAAACGCGAGCTGCGTTGGACGCTAATATCGCGGAGATCAACGCCCAAATGCGCCGCCTTGAGGACCAACGGGCCCGACTCCAGTTAGATGTCGAACGTGTCCAGGCTGAACACGTAGCATTCAAGAAGGAGGAAGCAACTTTCACTCATCGGGCTCTTGCCCTGGCTCGGCAGCGACAACAGCTTGATGAGAAGCAAGAGAATGATACTTCCGTTGAGGCTGTTGAATTGATGCGTCAAAAAGCTGAGCGTCGAGTCCTGGCGACTGTGGAGACTCATACAGCCAACTTGAGACGTCGAGTTAGAGAGCTCTCAGCCAACCCTGGAGATGTTTAGGGACTGTAGCCTCTCCTTTTTATGTTTTTGCATCTCTTGCTGGGGGATAGTGTAGTTCTGTACTCTCTCTTTTTTAGAAAATAAAGAAGTACGCAACTTTTTTGTGATGTGTTCATTTTTGTTATCATGAACTTGATGATTTGTGTGGACCAATTATCTTTTGTGCACCTTGGCTTTTAGGTACAGATAATAAGTTTGAAAGAACCAACATGTTTGCTCAGAGGTAATGTGGACGTGGCAATCATTGGGGTTCAAATGATAGAATCTTCCTACTCAGAGGTATTATGGACGTGGTAGGAATGATCCTGGGGGATACGCTGAACAACTCAGAGGTGATGTGGACGTAGAAGTTCTGCGATCAATGTACGACAACGCAGGGGTTGTTTGTACGAGATGTTTACTCAGAGGTAATGTGGACGTGATAAACATGAAGGATAGCGTAGGCTTACGAAGTGTAAGATTCCGCTTTGTAGGATGTAGAGGAACAACTCAGAGGTGATGTGGACGTGGTTGTCTTTTTACTGGAGGATACTACGGAACAGCTGGGTTCCGGAAGCGTATAGTTTTGTTGGAAAGGAATTGTCTGTGAATCCTGATGATTGGGTCCATAGATCCCCTTGTGGAAGCACATATCTGAAAGATGTCAAGAGTAGTACTTCTTCAGGAACTTGCCATTGATGGACATCATGAACAAGTCCCCATTGGGTTTGGCGAGGCGATAAGCACCGTTTGAGTATACCGTCTCAATGATGAAAGGTCCTTCCCACTTGGGCTCGAACTTTCCTGGTGTCTTGTGAGTTAACACCATCGGCCTCCTGACTGCCAGAACCAGGTCGCCAACTTGAAAAGTTCTCTGTTTGACCTTCTTATTGAAAGCCTGTGATACACGGACTTGGTAGAGTTCGATACGTTGTTGAGCTAGGAGACACTTTTCGTCAAGTGCCTCCAGCTCCCGCAGACGACGACGTTGATTGTCCTCTTCTGTGAGTTTGTTTGTGATTGCCACGCGGAGTGAGGGTATCTGGATCTCGAGAGGCAGTACCGCTTCACTCCCGTAGACCAGGAAGAATCGTGTGTTGCCTGTTGGGGTTCGTACCGTTGTGCGGTAGGCCCAAAGACATTCACCAAGCTTTTCGTTTCAGTCGCGTTTGTTGGATGACACGACCTTTTTGAGCAGCCTAACGATAGTTTTGTTGAATGCCTCGGCCAATCCGTTTGCTGCCGGATTGTAGGCGGTTGAGGCCACGTTTTGAATGCGACTCTTGTCACAGAATCTGCTGAAAATATGGCTGATGAACTGAGGACCATTATCATGGATGATCCGCCTGGGTACTCCGAAACGATAAATGACATAGTGTTTGATAAATCTGACCACCCTGGAGCTCTTTACTTCCGCCAATGGGACCGCTTCTGCCCACTTGGAGAAGTAATCGGTAATAGCCAGGATGAAGCGGTGCCCCCTTGATGAAGAAGGGGTGATCGGTCCTACAATGTCCATGCCCCAGGCTTCGAAGGGCCAGGAGGCGACTGTAGGATGTAGTGGTTCTGACGGTGTATGAATGAAGTCTGCGTGAATTTGGCACGCATGGCACTTCTTAGCATAGTCGACAGCATCAGCGGCCATGGTTGGCCAATAGTAGCCCATGCGTCGCAGTCGATCCTGCAACTTAGGACCAGGTTGATGAGCTCCGCAAGTTCCGTCATGAGCTTCTCGAAGAGCTTCGGTCACCTCTTCGTTGGACAGGCATCGAAGGAGAAGCCCATCATAGGAGCGTCGGTACAGCATTTTAGTGGCTGTATCATAATAGAATCGAAGAGAACGTCTCCTGACTGAGACGGCTTCCTTCGGGTCCTCTGGAAGAATTCCGTAGATGGCAAAGTCGATGAACGGGAACCTCCAGTCTCGGACATTAACACCAGTACTTGTCGGCATGGCATGGGCCACTCGTAAGCATAGGTTGTTTCTAGGACAAACCAAGTCTCGGCCAACTACCGTGACGTAGTGTTGAGTCCCAAGGGGTGCTGCTAAGGAGGTCGCGAGGCCAGCCAGAGCATCAGCATCTAAGTTTTGTAGATAAGGTACGTGTTCGATGAAGAACCCGGTGAAGGTTGAAATGATGTTCAATGCAACTTCGTGGTAAGGGATCAGATCTTCATGGCGAACCTCATATTGCCCTTGGATCTGATTTACGATGAGTTTCGAGTCGCCGTAGGCTTCCAGATGATCTACCCCCAGCTGTTGTGCCAGCTGGAGTCCCATAATGAGCGCGTTGTACTCGGCAACATTGTTGGAGCACGGCTTCGAAAGAGAGTAAGCACGCTGGATGACCAGCTGATCGGGGGAGACTAAGACTACCCCCACTCCTGCGACGATCTGGCCTTTGGGGCCTGTTCTTGAAGCGCCATCGAAAAATATCCACCAAACGGAGCTTCCTTCGGTGACGTTTGTTTCTTGAACCTCATCCGGGATATCTTCATAGAGTCTTGAGGACTCCAGGATGGGGTGTGCAGCTAAAAAGTCGGCCAGGGCCTGACCCTTAACGACTTTTTATGGCACAAACACCATGTTGTATGGTGTTAGCAGGATCGCCCATGTAGCTAGCCGGGAGTTTAATGACCTTGGCTTCGTCATGAGGACTCTGAGTGGATTGACTCGGGAGATGACATGAATTGTCTGGCCCGAGACATAATGGCGAGTCTTCTGGATGGCAAACACCAAGGCCAAGCACTCCTTTTCAACGGGGTTGTACCGGTGTTCGGCTTCGATGAGCGTTCGACTGAGGTAGTAGATCGCTTGCTCGTAGCCTGTATCGCTGTTTTGAGCCAGTAGAGCGCCAAGGGAATGATCCATGGCACAGACGTAGAGGAGAAATAGTTTGCCGGCGACAGGTGCTACCAGGACTGGCGGGCTTGTCAAGTAAGCCTTGATGTCGTCGAAAGCCTTTTGGCACTCCTCTGTCCAGACGTAAGAGACTCCCTTCTTCATGAGCTGAGTAAAGGGTTGACATTTACCGAAAAGGTTTGCTATGAACCTCCGGATGTATGCCAGACGTCCCTTTAAGCCCCGAAGTTCTCAAAGATTCTTCGGAGGGTCCATGTTGAGGATGGCTTTGGTCTTCTCGGGATCAACATGAATGCCTTTCGTCGTGATGACAAAGCCTAAGAATTTTTCGCTAGAAACCCCCAGAAAGGATTTAGCGGGGTTCATCTTGAGTTGATGTGCCCGCATGAGATCGAAGACTGTCTTCAGGTCCTGTAGGTGATCTCCTTTGAGGCGGCTCTTGACTGCGATGTCGTCAACATAGCATTCGACTGTCTTGCGAAGATGTTGACGGAAGATGGTGCTCATAGCTCGTTGGTATGTCACACCGACGTTCTTCAAGCCGAAAGGCATCACTGTGTAGCAGAAAACACCCTTTGGAGTCCTGAATGACGTGTGTTTCGTGTCATCGGAGAACATCTTGATTTGATTGTAGCCTGAATACCCGTCCATGAAAGACATGCGTTAGAAGCCACACGTGTTCTCGATCATCACGTCAGTAATTGGAAGCGGGAATTCATCCTTCGGGCAAGCAGAGTTGAGATTCCTGAAGTCGATACAGACTCGTATCTTCCCATTCTTTTTGGTGACAGGTACGACGTTGGCTACCCAATCTGGGTGTTGTTCCTCACGGATGAAGCCGCTGGTCAAGAGCTTGTCCATCTCTTGATCGATGGCATTCATGATGTCCGGCCGAAAGCGTCGCTGTTGTTGTTTAATAGGTTTAGCATCGGGTAAGATGTTCAACCTATGCATTGCGATCTGTGGATCGAGTCCCGACATGTCTTCGTAGCTCCAGGCGAAGACGTCGATATACTCCTTAGCCAGTTGGATTAAAGACTCTCGGTCTTCTCCTTCTAGGCTTTTGCTGATGAAGATGGGTTTGGAAGAAGACCCGTCGATCTGTTCGACTTCGTCTTCGGTGGGAGGTTCACGTAACTCGAAATGAGACTCCCATTATTCTCCTAGGCGTTGAGCCCAGGGTTCTTCTTCGAAGGGTTCCGGCGCTTGGTCTTCGCCTTCATCTTTTTGAGGTTGTGCTGATGTCATGTTAGCTGACAGCACTTTCCTGAAGACTGATCCGATACTGGTATCGGAATCCCAAGTCGATGCTTCGGATGAGTGGGAATGTTCTACGTATTCTGCGTCTGAACTCTCTGGAGTTGATGGCGGCGTGACATAGCCTACCCCCCGTCGAGTCCGATTGTAATAGTCCTGCGGCTTTCCTTTAGGTGTTGGAAGCCGGAGAGGGAGACGTCGACCCTTGTCGTAGTTTAGGCCTTTGTTGCTTTTCAGGTCGTAGCCCATCTTTTAGATGATGTGCTTTGCCGTATCCGTGTACCGATAGACTTGTATTCTGCCGGTATCAGGTTCTGGCTCGAGTGGCGGAAGGTCTTGATGACGCTCGACTTTGCCAAAGATGATGGATCCTTCGTCTCGACTTCGTGGAGGGACTATATAACAGACTCCTTGAGACGGGACTACTCGATTTACATGATGGACGGTCGTTATTTGTGTTTGCAACGACTGTAGAGCGTTATCTAATGTATACATGGCATTCCAATGTGGAAGACAAGAATAATTAAAAGACACTCTATTATTGATGAAATACGAGATTTTATCCCGTGGGATTACATTGTCTAAGGAGGGTGCATCTACATCAGCAGAGATATATTCGCCAAGCTCCTCATCTGTAAGCACTGGGGTTAGATCAGGAGAGTCCACCACAGCTTTGATTTTGGGGTCCGAGAGGGTTATGTGAGCCCTCCCTGGCATCTTGGATGACTGCGACGGCTTGCCCTTAAGACGCACCTTCAGAGGTACCTCAACTGCGCCTCCAGTGATTGGTGCCTTCCCCTGTAATTTTGCCACCAGGGGAGCCGATGTTTGAGGCGGCTTTCCCTTGAGGCATATCTTCAGGGGAACTTCAGGAGTTGGTGCTTTTCCTGGTAGCTTGATGCTCATTGGAGGCACCTTCTGGGGCGGTTTGCCCTTGAGTCGGATCTTCAAAGGGGCATCGGAAGTCATCTCAGGCTCCATGTCTGGCTCAGCTGCCGTCTTTGCCTCGTCATCAGCATCATTGGCTTCCTCCTCGTCAAGTGACTTGTATAAGTCGGAATCGGTGAAGTAGGCTTCAATCCCTTTGAAAGGATCGATGTCTGCGAACTCCGTCCGGATGACGCCGTTGGTGGATACATATTTCATGCATTGGTGGAGCGTGGATGGCACCACCATGTACTCATGTAGCCATGGTCGACCGAGCAGGATGTTGTAGTTGACCTCGGCATACACAACATAGCAGGTCACCTCAGTTCTGAGGTTACCGATGTGACACTTCAGTCGAATTTTGCCCAGTGGCTCACTTTTGCTAGCGTTGAAACCACTGATGGTTGTGTTGGAGGGCGCCAGCCGGTACATTGGGATCCCCAGTGTTGATAGCAGCGCCTTCAGAATGATGCTGAGAGAAGACCCCGGATCGATCTAAATCCGGTTCACCTTGACTGAATCGATATACCCTGTATAATACAGCGGCCGGTTATGTCGGTGGTGCTTGAGCAGCATGTCTTGTTGGGTGAAAGTTATGTTTGGGATAACTTCATCCGCACAATGACAGTGCGCACAAGTAGTTGGGAGGTCTTCAAGCTGCTTGACCTGACTGAGAAAGGATTTGGCATCCTTCAGAGCTTCACAGAGAGCTTCTCGGGAGTCTTTGGAAAGACGCAGGAGCTCGAACAAAGATAGGCGGGCAGGAGTACTGGCCAGTTGTGCCAGTATGTCGAAGTTGTGGGGCTTGGCTAGCCCCGAAGCATTCTCTTTTCGTAGAGGTCTGTCGAAACAAGCCTCCACCTGCTTCTGCTTATTGGCTGCTGAGGGCTTAGACGGGCCCTCTTCCTGGACAGCAGGGACGGTGCAAGGAGGCACCACCTCGGCGGCAGCTTCGTCGGGTTGGGCATTCTGTTGTGCACGCGTCTGCACAGGGAGTGCCTTTTCCGTTGAAGAAGAGACCATGCAGCAAGACTTGATCTTCCTGCCTTTGGATTTGGAGGTAGGACGTACCTCCGGTTGAGTCACCTCGGAGACAAGGTCGGGGTGGACCCATAGGACCTCTCCTCGAGATGTGGTGAGTGGGATGAGTCCACTCATATTGTCACGGGTAGGTGGTAAGTTAACCACCTCCATTGTCGCCTTAGGGATGGGGACGACGCCATCTTGTGTGGTAGTTGGCGGCAAGGTGCCGAACTGGAGTGACACCACATTGGCTGACACCGTTTTCTCTTCGTAGTCGACGGAGATTACATCCACATTGATCATGCGCTGGATGTAATTTTTGAGGACATAACAGTCCTTGGTCGGGTGTCCGACAAACCGATGGTAGTGACAGTACCTCGGGTTGTCCACTTTTCCAACTTTATCGGGCCGCTTTGGGTCCGGTAGCTTGATCTTGTCACCCTGCTTCAGTATTTCAAAAAGTTACAGGGTGTCTTCGTCGTTGAACGAATAAACCTCCTTGGGCCTTGGTGCAAGTGGAGGCTTCTGAGTAGGCGCAGATGCACCTTTTGAGGCATTAACAGTCAATGCCTGCTTCCCCTTTGTCTCTCGTCCGGGGTTGTTGGCTGCAGACCTTTTTCCCGTGTCATCAAAGGCAGGGAAGCTGACCCCCAGAAGACGTGCATTGGCCGCCATCTTTTCTGCGGCTTCTGCTTCGATGATCAGGGAGCTCCAGTCGGGAGGAGGAGTAGAGTTGAGCCAGAGCTTGACTGCAGGCAGCATGTTCATGCTGCAAGAGGAGAGGAGCGCATGTTCCGGCATGCCTGAAGGTAGTCTGAAGCAGGCATGTCGGAAGCGTTCGATGAACACCCGAACCGTTTCCTTCTCCTTCTGGCGTATCTCTATGAGGGACGCCATCGTCATGTCCTTCCCGCCGTCGTAGAAGCGGTCGAGGAAGAGGCGCGTCAAGTCGTCGAAGGATGATATGGAATTATCGGGGAGGCTGCAGTACCAGTCATACGCCACTCCCTTCAATGCTCCGACAAATATGCTAGTGAGGAGTGCATCCTCCTTCGGGAGATATTCTGTTTGGGACTGGAAGTACGTCAGGTAGCGGCGCGGAGAGTCCTTCCCGTCGTATGGCGTCAGTGTTTGTGGTTTATACTTTGGAGGATAAACCACCTTATTCCACTCGAGGGGATAGGGTTGGGGGATGCCCATCTTCTGGCGCTCCTTTTGCCTGTTCTTGGACTCAAAGCGCTCCCGCAAGTCCTTGATCATTTCGACCACATCCTCCATGGAGCTGGGAGTCGGGGAAGGTGGTACCACCTGGAGTTGAGCGTTTGAGGGCTCAGACGTCCGGGGTACTTCTCGGCGATCTGTGTCTGAGGATACCCGTTGAAGGGGTGCACTCGACTCCCCATTGGCCCCTGGGTCGGGACCGGTCGAAGGTGTTCAGCCGACCGTATTTCAAACACCGCCTGAGTCAGTGTTTGCATAGAAGCAGAGAGGGTTTTGAGTCCTCCCTCTAAGGTGTCTATGCGCTGGACGATGTCCTGCGGCGGCGCATCAGACTCGGAATCACCCCCAGCCATGTATACTGTCATGACACGGCCGGGAGTGGATGGATTAGTTGAGGCTTCGCTCTCGGCCTCACTCTCATGTAGGGGAGTCGCCTCTCCTGGAGTTTCATCTTGGCCACCCCCAGCCACGTTCTGGAGGTCATTCTCGACGGGCGCATCTGCAAGGGTCTGATTACCCTTAGCTCCGTCTTGAAGGGCCTCTTCGTCTTCGGAACTACCCCCAGCTGTGTTCTGGGGGACATCCTCGTTTTGAGGGGCTTCTGGGAGGCTGACTTCACCTCAAGGATGAAGATCCGCCGCAGTTGTGCTTTGGACATCTTCGTCTTCGGAAGAAGGCTCAACAAGGGTCTGACTACCCCCAGCTTCCTCCAAGAACTTTTTCCTCGACCGAGTGCCTTCGAACACTCCGGAGGACAAGACAGCTGCCTTGGTTTTCCTCGGCTGGCTTTTGGATGAGGACGAGGAATTGCCAGTCGTCTTTCGGACTGACGAGGAGTTGGAGATCACGTTGCATGAAGCAACCCTTGGCCCCTCTTCTGTTGACACCTTCATCCCAAGGCGATGTCGGAGGGGTGTCGATGATTGCAGCCGCTGGAAGACTGACTACCTTGGTGGTACTGCCGCCTTGCAACAGCAGTTGATGGTGACCACCGCACAAGTATGCCCTGTGGGAGGCGCATCGTGCTTGTTGGTCGACTCTCCTGACCGGCGCTTGTGAGTGATCACGTTACGCAGGTCGTTGGAGGAGAGTGCTACCTTCACATCCCCTTCAGGCACATGGCAAGGCCAAACGCCGGGGTGGTCAGGTGAGTGCTGCGCCCCCTGATCTAATACCAAACAGGCATCCCGATCAGTAGTGGAGGAACCACAACATTTGAAGTGACTTGAACGGACCTCAGACGCACAACCAGAGGAGGCACGGGAGTTCAAGACCACTGAATTTGCCTCACTCGACTTGGTTGTGCACGCAGTAGATGCGCCCAAGTGAGATGAGGGCTTTGAAGGTCGGCTCGTTTTTGGTGCAGAAGCACCTGAGTCGACCTTGTACAGCTTGCCATCAGCAGCGCGCATGATTGTGAGCGCATGCTTTTGGCTTGCTGCTGGCATAGCACGTTTGTGGCGCATGGCCCGTGCCGCCTTGGATTTCTTCGTACTAGCCCGCTGGGGCGTATAGTACTCAACATCCAAATTCTCCTCGCCATTACAGCGAGTGAGTCTGTCAAAGACAGAGACTTTTTGTGTCGCATCAGAGATGCGCGGGGCATTGGCTACGCCCCTGCTCCGTCGACGTATCTTCCTCGCCTGAGAGAGAGATGGCTGGGGAATGTGGTCAGCCGCACGCTTCCCCGAGAGATGTGCTGCATCAGCGGGCGCACCTTGGTTGCTGAGGACGTCAGCAGGAAGGGAAGGCTGGATTAGCACATCCTCTTCAGTGGTGGTGCCCGAGACGTCGACCTTGCACACCCAGACTTGGCGGGTCTTCTTCGGCTTCGGCAGCCGCTTCGAAGGACTCGCACGTCCTTCAGAAATGAACTCCTCGTACGCCTGTTGATTGAGGCGCACGGCAGCATCTTGTGGGAGGAGCCCACCTTCACGTCGTCGGCTTGCGACACGATTTTCTCGATGGAGGAGAAAGAGGTCCCCAGCAGAGTCGCCAGCTTGTTTGTCATTAAAATTGTTTGATTACAAATTTTAATACAAATATAACAGTGTTACAATATAGGACTTAGATGTAGTCCTAGGAGTACACTTTTGTTTATCTGGGTCCCTTATGCCGATGGAACGAGTGGTAATGCGTTGACTCCGTTGACGAGCTGACGACGGTTATCGGTTCTCTGAAGGTTTGGATTGCTCTGGGTGCTGGAGCTTGCTGAGAGGAGAAAGACGTTGAGTGTCTGTATCTGCCTCTCTGGTGATATGTTCCTTCATTGGGTGTTCTCTGTGTTGTCCGTGGGTGAGAAGGAAATGATCCCTCTATTTATAGCTGGGCAGGTTGGCTGCTCATGCGCGCATATGTAGGATGTGCCGGTACGTGGGGACGCCACATGGAGATTGCTGATGGAGGCGCATGGATGATGCGCCCTGATCGAGGGGTTGAATTCTTCATACTGTTGTTGTGAGCCAGCACGTAGCAGAGAAGAGGATCTTTCTGTTGCTGAGATCTTGGGTGAGTTGAGTCAAAGGACACGTGTCGTCGGCTCACAGCTCGGAGATCTCGGATTTGATGGGGAATGATCTGGTGGGATGCGCCTAGGACTAGGCGCATGAGAAAACTTTGGCTCGTAACCTTTATGAGTCACGAACCATTCTGGGCGCATGGCTTTTGAGGCGCATGTAGGCAACTTTCCTTCTGTCTTTTGGGATCAGAGAGCAGTCTGGGGCGCATGGCTTTTGAGGCGCATGCAGAGCTTCAAATGGAGACTTTTCTTCTGTCTTTAGGGATCAGTGAAGAGTCTGAGGCGCATGACTTTTGAGGCACATGCAGATTTGGACGCATGGCTGCAGAGGCGCATACGGGTGGTTGAGTGGCCACGTGGCAGTAGCCGTCGGAGTAAAGTCATGATGATGCTGACGTTGCCGACGCTTCATTTTCTGAAAAAGCTGTCAACTGTTCAGACTTTGGGAGGTGTGCTGCCAACTCTGTCAGTTCAGCATTTAATATTTCTGACATTCGATGGACAACTGAGGGGGCACGTCGATTGGCGTTCCACTGGGTATGGGAACGCATGGGGGTGCATCCTCTGTGATGCGCTTGGTACTGAAGGGCGCGTCTGTGTGATGTGCCTGAAGTCGAAGGGCGCGTACAGCTGTTTCGTTCCTCGAGTGCTTTAAATAGCCGTTTGGCTGAATTCGAGGCGTCCGGTTCATCCATTTAATGCAAGTTTATTGCACAAAATTCGGAGAGCCATCCACCTGGCGCGTGGGTTTGATCTGCCCGGCCTATAAATAGTGGCATGGAGAGAAGGTTTGCTTCTCGTTCTCTCACGTACTTCCAACATAAACTTGGGTACTCGAGTGCATTCTGTTGACGAAGTGCTCCTGAGGGTGAAGATGAGACGCCATGTCGTCATTGACGCACTTGAAGGTGACTGTTACATCCAAAAGACGGAGTCGAGGGCTTCCGAGGCAGGCGGAAGGTGCCTGTTGCATCCAAAGATAGGGATGCTCGGGCCTCGTCTTCGTTGTGCAGGAAGAGCCGTAGATCGGAATTGCAGGGCTAGGCTCTTTCTTCCTTCAAAGTGGGTGTTGCCCACTCTGGTTGTGTTGAAAGCTGCTCCTTTAGCCGTATTTCGATTACGGTCTTCCTTGGTCTTTGGAGGCTCTTTCGAAGCCTCCCCTGGCCACAGACTTGCGGTGCTCTTTTCTTCCTTGGTTTGAGGAGACCTGCCTCCAGCTAGAGGGTTAAATGCTTCATTAGTCATAGCATTTATCAGGTGAGCCTGGCTGGAAGAGCGGCACATAACTGGGCTGCTGAAGGGATGCACATAACTGGGGATACACATAACTGAGCTGCTGAAGGGATGCGCCCTGCTGAGTACGCATGGCGGGATGCGCCCGGTTGAAGGCGCATGGTGACTGCTGCGCCTGTCTTGAGGCGCATGGCGGCTGCTGGCCGTAGACTTAGGATCTTTCCTTTGTATAATTTCTCCTTTGTACAACCTTCTCTAGACATGTAATAGACTTTTATGTATAAATAAAAAATCCTCTTTCAAATGTCTATATTTGTTGATTTTGTTGTGAAGTATTTTGTCCGAGCTCTGGCGTATGTAGTGTCTGGTGCATGGGCTTTCTGGTTGTGAAATTTCATGCTTCTACAGCGCCGAGTCAGATCGGCCGGGAACTTAGATGGTCATCTGACTCGATCGCTAAGCTTGGTAAACGATAACGCTTTGCGGCATCGATTCAAATCGATTTGGACGGAAGTTACGAGAATCGATCCAACTAATGGAACGACTTCTGTTGGAATAAGTCCTAGATGCAGCGGGCTACGTCTCGGCGAGTGAGCTCTCTATAAGAGTCCCTTCGACGGAACCGGACCGCTGTATGGTTTTCTTGGAACTTTGCCGCTGGGCTTGATGAAGTGCTTTCGCGTCGTTTTCAAGGATGCAATTACAATTTCGATGCAAGGGGGTAAGAAGGAATTCTAACAAAGCGTTGGTGCCATTGTAGGAGCTCGCATAACTAAGGATTGACGTTGCGTAGCGCTTCGATGACCGGCACAAAGCAAAGTAACTGGTGGGTGATTCGGCCTTCTTTTCTATTCTATCCCGCAAACTTATTCCTTGCTTCGAATTTATTCAAATCGAACGATGCCAAGTTAATTACATGCCAATCCACTAAGTCAAGAACTCGGGAAAACGTATCGATTTACTCTGAAAAATACAAGTTTCTCACATAGTCGAAAAAGTTTAAGGTTCTCGTAAAAAGATAGACTATTTCACGTGCTGTAAAATATTATGAAACGTCGATCGTGGGTTATGATGCCTCGGACAATTTGGTGCCTACGGGACGCTAAATCAGAGTACGGCTTGGGGAAAATGAAACGTTGCATGAGTTGGGGGAAATGATAATGTCGTTTAATACGGTCCGCGCTATACAAAACTGGTTGCATATATAAACTGTTCACGCATTAGCATGGTCATGGACAACTTGTGCACAAGTTAATATTTTCTTCGAATCGATATCCGGGGCATCGGAATCGACTCGACCTAGGGGGAATGATTAATCGTGCTTCGGCACTGATGCATTTCGGACCGTCTGTCAGGCTTGCAACCTAGACTGAGCGGGCCCAAATGCCATTGAGATAGTCCCATGTGATGTGTAACATCAATGACCGCATATAAGATAGTAGCATGCTCACCTATTGTCTTATGCAGGTGTAAATATTATCTCTGTTTTCATGCAGGGACGAGCACGGCCGTGGTAAGAAATATGATAAACTGCTATGTTTCACTGTATGCTTCATTTCTCAAATGGCTATCGAATTTGAACTGAATTCATTTAGTTCTAATAGAAAGACAACTCTAAAGCATGTCTACCCTAACAATCAGAGTCGGTTTAGACGAGTGGGTTCGTCTCGTCCACTTAGCAAGTGTGCTAATCCCATTCCCCCAATTTCCCCAGGTGCGGCGGGCGTTCCCAACTAAACTGCAGCTGGAGTGCGGAGAGGCATTTTGAAGCTCTTCCTATGCAGAAGTATTTTGAAGCCAATTCAAGTCGACGGCTTTGTATAAAGGGGCGAATGTATGGGACGACAAGCTTAGTTCAGGCAACTTGTCGAATGTATTTTCTTTCTGTTTTTCAATCAATGTAGCCGTAACGGCATCCAATGTAATTACGACTTGCACTTCGTTGCAAGCTATGAATGAAATGCATTTCTATCTTCCTATACTGCGTCTTATATTCTGATGTGATTTGTGAAGTTTTGACTTGGCGTATTAATATCAAAATCAAAAGATAACCATTTGAGAACTTGTCATCTTGCCTTGCACGAGCGCAACTCCAGGCTCGTGCGGCATCACGTCTTAGCGAGGACGATCGAATCGGCAAAGTAACACCGGGGACGAACGGTTTGTCGACTCGGGGCGTGACAAATTGGTATCAAAGCACAGTTATGTTTCCTCGGATTTTCGAAAGATGTTTCATTGTTGGAATGTCCGTTGCGATGGCTTGATTGAATGCTTGTCGGCATACTGCATGAAATACAAGTTCCATACAGGTAAGCCCGTAGATATTTTTGAAAAATACTAACGGGTTTACACTATTTGTAGGAATGACTAAGCGAGATAAGAAAATCGCTGGCCCAACAACCCAAACCGTAGATAGTACGTCGAGCACAAAAAGCACTGGCCCTAGCGAGACGACTATGGAGAATATGCTACAGTTGATGGAGCTGCAGCAGCAACAGCTTCAGACACAATTCAAAGCCCAATTTGAGGCGCAACAAAAACAGATGAATGCCCTGACTCAGATAGTGAGCAGAATGGCGGGCGATACCAAGACGACAGACGAAGAGCCTGAGGAAAAGCAAGGTAATCAAGAAGAAGACGAGGAGGAAGATGGCTCCCCGCAAATGATGAACTCACCTTCCATGTTTAAAGTGAAGAAGTTTCGCAAAATGAATCCGCCGAAGTTCAACGGCCGAGCAGAGCCCAACGTGATAGTAGGATGGCTCGCAGAGATGGAGGACTTGTTCGATCTCCTCTGCATCGAAGGGTCCCAGAGGGTGGCCTGTGCGGTGCTGCAGTTACAACTATGAGCACATGACTGGTGGGCGGCAAAGAAACAAGAGATCTGTGAAACCGATGCCAACAAAAAGATTTCTTGGGAAGTGTTCAAGACAGCCTTTCTTGAGCAGTACGTTCCTCGCGCCATCCGTCGACAAAAGGGGGATGAGTTCATGATGTTGAGGCAGGGGAATATGAGTGTTGAAGACTATGATGCAAGCTTCTCGAAACTTGCAAAATTTGCCGGCGCCTTCCTGCCCAACAAAGAAGAGTGGTGCGAACATTTTCAGCAAGGCCTCAACGACGAACTGCATAGGGACGTCATGAACCAACGATGCCAAACATATCGTGAATCCTACGAAGCTGCACTTGATAGTGAGCGAATCTTTGGCCGCATATCACAAAGGGCCGTGCTTGTCGTTCGTAACAACTTCAACAAGCGTCCTAACGACGCCGGGGGATCGGGAATATCTAAACGTCCGAACACATTTGATAACCGAGGCCATGGCGGACCACATTGCAGTAGATGCGGTAGGCGTGGGCACCGAACCACCGATTGCTTGACAAGAGCCTGCTTCAAGTGTGGCGAGGTAGGCCACATAGCAACGTATTGCCCGCAGAAAGTTTAGAATCAACATAACCCACCAAGGAACATTCCGAATCCGCATAAAGCGCCGATACTGCAAGGCGCGAATGCGGTGCCCGTCAACCAACAGAACCAACAGAACCAATGCCACGGAGCTCAAGGCCGAGTTTATGCCTTAACTCGGGACGAGGCGCTTGCGTCCGATACGGTTGTCACAGGTATATTACTCTACAAAGATATACCTGCTCGAGTATAATTCGATTCGGGTGCGACGCATAGCTTTATATCTGCTGATTTTGCAAGCGAAAATAAAATAACCATGAAATCACTAGATATAAACATTAGCGTTAGCACTCCGTCGGGAGTCGATATGCCCGCAAACTTTATTTGTAGGGATAGCCACATTTGCATCGGAGGAAGATATCTATCCTTGGATACTGTCGTACTAGACATCAAAGATTACAACGTAATCCTGGACATGGATTGGTTGGGCGCTTGTCGTGCAACGATCGAGTGCGCGAAGAAGAGAGTGGTGTTTCGTCTTCCTGGCGAGACAGAGTTCTCCTATTCGTGTGGTACGGTCTCGAAGACGGCAATGATGATGTCGACAATCTCGACGAGGCGTATGCTGCGTTCCGGCTGCGCGGAATACTTGGCATCAGTCCGAGACATGCGGAAGGATAATACAAACACAATACAGACTGATGTTGTGGCAGATTTTCCCGACGTTTTTCCTGACGAGATGCCAGGAATGCCGCCGGATCAAGAAATTGAATTCAGCATCGACACCTTTCCGGATACACGGCCGATATCCAAGGCGCCTTACCGAATGGCTCCAGCAGAACTGAAGGAACTGAAGGTGCAATTACAAGAGTTGCTAGACCGCAGATTTATTCGTCCTAGTGTCTCTTCGTAGGGAGCTCCCGTACTGTTCGTGAAGAAGAAAGATGGGTCGTTGCGACTATGCATCGACTATCGGGAACTCAACAAGGCGACCGTACGAAACAAATGTCCTTTGCCGCGAATCGATGACTTGTTTGACCAACTGCAAGGTGCGGCAATATTTTCAAAAATCGATCTTCGTTCAGGCTATCATCAATTGAAGATCAAGTCCGACGACATATCGAAGTCTGCCTTCCGCACTCGATATGGTCATTACGAATTCCTTGGCATGCCGTTCGATTTGACAAATGCCCCTGCCGCGTTCATGGATCTGATGAACCGAGTCTTCCGATCTCAAATAGATAATTTTGTAGTCTTATTCATCGACGATATCCTTGTCTACTCAAAGAATCGGGAAGAGCATGCGGAACATTTGAAGACGGTGCTGCAGATTCTGCGTGAAAATAAATTGTACGCCAAACAGAGTAAGTGCGAGCTCTGGATGAGTAGCATGACATTCCTCGGGCACGTAATATCTGCCGAAGGTGTCGCGGTGGACCCAAAGAAGATTGATGCGGTGGTGGATTGAAAACGACCTGCCTCGGCTAGCGACATTCGGAGTTTCCTGGGCTTAGCGGGCTACTATCGTAGATTCGTGCGAAGCTTCTCAAAATTAGCGTCGCCTCTGACTCGCCTCACCCAGAAGGGAGTAGTATTTGAATGGAGCGACGACTGTGAATCCAGCTTCCAAGAGTTGAAGCAACGGCTCGTCTCAGCTCCAATCCTTGCACTTCCAGACGGTCCAGAAGGCTTTCAGATATTCAGTGACGCGTCGGGAACTGGCCTCGGGTGCGTACTCATGCAGAGAGACAAAGTCATCTCCTACGCTTCACGGCAGTTGAAGCAGCACGAGAAAAACTACCCGACGCACGACCTAGAATTGGCGGCGATCGTCTTTGCGTTGAAGTTATGACGGCACTACCTCTATGGTGTGGCATGCAGAATCTACACCGATCACAAAAGCCTGAAGTACTTATTTACGCAACGGAAACTCAACCTACGACAGCGACGTTGGCTCGAACTCATAAAAGATTACGAGCTAACGATCGAGTATACACCGGGCAAGGGAAACGTGGTAGCCGACGCACTTAGCAGAATGTTTATGGGAACACTGGCCATAAACAAGGAGATACGGCGGGACCTTGAAGCAATGGGTATCGAACTCGGAATTGAGTATCGACACCTGCACCTAGCGCAGCTGAAGTTAGGATCGAGCCTGCTTAGCAAGATAAAGACCGCACAGGAGGATGACTCATTCCTGAAGAAAATACGCGAGCTGATTTCAACGAGAAGGGCGACTGACTTTGCGGAAGACGGAGACGGGACGATGCGACTAAAGGGAAGGCTCTGTATTCCTGAAACTGTCGAACTCAGAAAAGAAATTCTGACGGAGGTGCATTACGCAAAGTACTCGTTACATCCTGGAAGCACCAAGATGTACAAGGACTTGCGCATAAATATTTGGTGGCACGGCATGAAGAAAGACGTGGCTACGTTCGTATCGCAATGCATGGCATGTCAGCAGGTGAAGGTGGAGCACCAAAGGCCAGGCGGAGAGCTGCAGAACATCGCCATTCCCGAGTGGAAGTGGGACAACATCTCGATGGATTTCATTGTGGGATTTCCGAAGATGCCGTGGGGGAATGATGCGATTTGGGTCATTGTTGATAGATTGACCAAGTCGGCTCACTTCATCGCATTCAAAGTAGGATGGAGCGTCGATCGGTTAGCACAAATCTACGTCGATGAGATTGTTCGACTACACGGGGTACCGGCCTTAATAATTTCGGACAGAGACGGACGATTCCTATCGCATTTCTGGACGAGCCTCCAAGCGGCGATGGGGACCAAACTGAACTTTAATTCGGCGTACCATCCCCAAACAGACGGCTAGACGGAGAGAGTCAACCAGATCTTAGAAGATATGTTGCGTCTGTGTGCGATCGACCTAAAGACTAGTTGGGATACGCATTTGCCGCTTGCGGTGTTTGCGTATAACAACAGTTATCAGTCGAGTATTCAGATGGCTCCATACGAAGTACTCTACGGGAGGAAGTGCCGTTCGCCGATATGCTGGGATGAAGTCGGAGAGCGACAAGTGCTGGGACCGGAACTGGTGGAGCAGGCCGTCGAAAAGGTCCGCTTGATTCGAGATAGACTCCGCATCGCGCAAAGTCGACAAAAGAGCTATGCAGATCTTCGTCGGCGACCGCTAGAGTTCTTTGTCGGGGACCATATGTTTCTGAAAGTAACGCCCATGCGCGACGTAATGCGGTTCGACGTTAAAGGCAAGTTGAGCCCAAGATTTGTAGGCCCCTTCGAGATTATTGAGCGAGTTGCGACGGTTGCTTATCGGATCGCACTACCTCCTGCCTTAGAGGATGTGCACGATGTTTTCCACGTTTCACAACTTCGAAAATATGTGCACGATCCAAGTCATGTGGTTAGCTTCGATCAGTTAGAGCTACGTACTGACTTGTCTTACTCGGAGGAGCCTATTCAAATTTTGGACCGCAAGGAGAAGGTGCTGCGAAATCGGTCGATGTCCTTGGTCCGCGTGCTTTGGCGAAATCATTCAGTCGAGGAGTCGACGTGGGAGATGGAGGCGGAGATGAAGGAGAAGTACCCTGTGTTGTTTCTCTAAATTAAGGTCAGACCCTTGTTCTTAAGTTTCGGGACGAAACTTTTTCTTAGTGGTATATTATGTAGCGCCCCGCTTTCGATAGGCGACGGAACTTCATAATATGCTTGCGCCGAGTCAGATCGGTCAAAAACTTAGATGGTCATCTGACTCGATCGCTAAGCTTGGTAAACGATAACGCTTTGTGGCATCGATTCAAATCGATTTGGACGGAAGTTACGAGAATCGATCCAACTAATGGAACGACTTCTGTTGGAATAAGTCCTAGATGCAGCGGGCTGCGTCTCGGCGAGTTAGCTCTCTATAAGAGTCCCTTCGACAGGACCGGACCGCTGTATGGTTTTCTTGGAGCTTTACCGCTGGGCTTGATGAAGTGCTTTCGCGTCGTTTTCAAGAATGCAATTACAATTTCGATGCAAGGGGGAAAGAAGGAATTCTAACAAAGCGTTGGTGCCATTGCAGGAGCTCGCGTAACTAAGGATTGACGTTGCGTAGCGCTTCGACGACCGGCACAAAGCAAAGTAACTGGTGGGTGATTCGGCCTTCTTTTCTATTCTGTCCCACAAACTTATTCCTTGCTTTGAATTCATTCAAATCGAACGATGCCAAGTTAATTGCATGCCAATCCACTGAGTCAAGAACTCGGGAAAACGTATCGATTTACTCTGAAAAATACAAGTTTCTCACATAGTCGAAAAAGTTTAAGGTTCTCGTAAAAAGATAGACTATTTCACGTGCTGCAAAATATTATGAAACGTCGATCGTGGGTTATGATGCCTCGGACAATTTGGTGCCTACGGAACGCTAAATCGGAGTACGGCTTGGGGAAAATGAAACGATGCATGAGTTGGGGGAAATGATAATGTCATTCAATACGGTCCGCGCTATACAAAACTGGTTGCATATATAAACTGTTCACGCATTGGCATGGTCATGGACAGCTTGTGCATAAGTTGATATTTTCCTTGAATCGATATCCGGGGCATCGGAATCGACTCGACCTAGGGTGAATGATTAATCGTGCTTCGGCACTGATGCATTTCGGACCGTCTGTCAGGCTTGCAACCTAGACTGAGCAGGCCAAAATGCTATTGAGATAGTCCCATGTGATGTGTAACATCAATGACCGCATATAAGATAGTAGCATGCTCACCTATTGTCTTTTGCAGGTGTAAATATTATCTCTGTTTTTATGCAGGGACGAGCACGGCCGTGGTAAGAAATATGATAAATTGCTATGTTTCACTGTATGCTTTATTTCTCAAATGGCTATCGAATATGAACTGAATTCATTTAGTTCTAATAGAAAGACAACTCTAAAGCATGCCTACCCTAACAATCAGAGTCGGTTTAGACGAGTGGGTTCGTCTCGTCCACTTAGCAAGTGTGCTAATCCTATTCCCCCAATTTCCCCAGGTGCGGCGGGCATTTCCAACTAAACTGCAGCTGGAGTGCGGAGAGGCGTTTTGAAGCTCTTCCTATGCAGAAGTATTTTGAAGCCAATTCAAGTCGACGGCTTTGTATAAAGGGGCGAATGTATGGGACGACAAGCGTAGTTCAGGCAACTTGTCGAATGTATTTTCTTTCTGTTTTTCAATCAATGTAGCCGCAACGGCATCCAATGTAATTACGACTTGTACTTCGTTGCAAGCTATGAATGAAATGCATTTCTATCTTCCTATACTGCGTCTTATATTCTGATATGATTTGTGAAGTTTCGACTTGGCATATTAATATCAAAATCAAAAGATAACCATTTGAGAACTTGTCATCTTGCCTTGCACGAGCGTAACTCCAGGCTCGTGCGGCATCACGCCTTAGCGAGGACGATCGAATCAGCAAAGTAACACCGAGGACGAACGGTTTGTCGACTCGGGGCGTGACAGTGTTCCTTTCTTGCGCACCCCATCGACGGAAATGAGGTATGATGTAGGGACGGGGCACTACACGATTTAGAGGAAGAAGTTGTTGAGATATTATGCTTGTTTGAAAGGTACTTTCCTCCTTCATTTTTCGATATTATGATTCATTTACCAATTCACTTGGGACGTGAAGCAAAATTAGGTGGCCCAGTCCATTATCGTTGGATGTATCCATTTGAAAGGTGATTGTTTGTTTTTCTTTTTATTGATTTTTATTCATTAATTTGCTTACTTTAAATAAGAATTGTTTTTTCGTCTCCAAGGTATATAAAGATGCTGAAAGGATACGTTAGAAATCGTGCAAGTCCCGAAGGTTGTATAGTAAAATATTATTTTGCTGACGAAAGCATGAGATTTGTTAGTGGGTACATGAAACAAGTAGCTGAGATGGATAATCGTCCAAATAGAAATGAACACATTGTAGCGTGTCGAATCGGTTCCTTGGCCTAGGCAACCGTTCGAGGAAACTACACCTTGTCGACAAGTTTTCCAATATATGACCATTTTGCAGAGTCTTGAAAATGCTATCACTTTTCTAGAACCTTATCATTTCTATTTTATGTACGAAACTTAGCATTTCTTTTGAACTTAGTCAATTTATTTACTTTAGCAGTACCGTTGCGATAAACGTTAATCGATTCATTCTTCGGTTTGCATAGGCTAAGTAAATGGGACATAAGGAAGCATGCATCAGTTTTTGCGTACAATAGTTCTATAGCAAGAGTGTCGTGAATGTCATGACCCGAACCCAGTGTAGGGGCACGAGAAGTGGGTACGTCCAGCCTACGCCGCAGTGTCGACGGTAGAACGCTATCCTAGGTTACTTTCTAATCAACAACTCACGTAATTATATAATGTACTTGTCAAATCTCAACTCCGAACGGAGGACAAGTATAGATATAATAAAATCTCAATCACAGTCTAAGCACGATATGATAACACAGAAGTTTATAACTAAGACTAAATAACATCAACAAACCAACTACTAAATAATAATAATCTCAAACAATCTTAAAACAAAACAATATCTCAACTTATTACAATTCAAGTTCTAAAACATGAAAACTAAACCAAGTCTACTAGCTAGTCTCCCGATCACTCCTGAGTGTCGGGGCCAAAGGTAGCTAAACCATCTCCTGCTCCAAGGCAAGTAGGGCAAATGTCCTCAGGACAATCATCTGTAATATTTTTAACAGGTCCAGTCAGGACAGGAACGAGAGTAACGTCCCACTCCCAAAATACGTAGGACTAGGATACGTATACATGCCAGCTACGCATCGAAAGGACTCCAGCCCATCTCGAATACGTATAAGCTGTCTGGTTATTCTAGATTAACTATATCTCAATCCACATAATAAAGATTAATATGATGAATCAAGTGCAGTAAGGCTGATCAGGCCATGATACACTGATTCTAGATTAGATAAATATGTTAGAGTGGATCCCCAATAACACATTCATCATGAACAAGCTAGATAAAAATGAAGCTTGTAAAAGACAAGCTATAATAACAATGAGTATGAAATATAGGACAAAATCGAAATACGAAAGATATGATAAAAAAAATACTATGTATACCTGAAGTCTCGGCGTAGCAAACATCATCCATCAGTGTACCGTGCCATCAACTAATACCTGGAGAGATCACCAGGTCCTCAGAGGACTAGCAAGACACATAATATACATGCCTACTGTACAGTAAATCCCATGCAAGAAATATAGGAATAACCAATCGAGGAAAGAATAACACGAAAAAGAACTCTATAGATGGTGACATGTTATGAGAATATAATATTAATCGTGGCTAAAACCGTAGTCCGAGGAGGCACTAACAGTCCTATATCAGGTTCTTTATCGTAGCCCGGGGAGGCACTAACAATAGAGGATAGCCACGGCTAATAAAACATTTTCTCCTAAGGTACTAGGAAGTCAAGCCTATCTAGTCATGTCCAAGTTCAGTACAGGTCAAACAGGTCAGGAAAAAAACATGGAACATGCATATCAATACTATCACTATACATGAACAAGATAGGAAAGATAGAACAAGTAGTATAGAAAGAAAAATCAAAATCTACGTGCACGTGTAACTAGAAAGAATTATGAGGGTAAACAAGAGAGATATGCAACAAAACGAGAAATACTGAAAATATAGGAAAGCATGTAAATACTGTAGAGTTTGGCAAGGTGTACTTGCATGGGTCGTGAGCACTGTGGTGACAAAGATCAGACAGGAAAGTGGGTGGAACAACGGCTGCCGAGGAACTAAGATCCAAACAAACATCTCCGCATGCTAAAAATAGTCTATTATCTAATTATAATTAATATTGTACCTATTAGATTTATTTAGTTAGGAGATGGTATAGATCTTCGTATCAGCTTTCCGAAAAACTAAACGGATTGCATTTTTGTTTCCGAAATCTCCAGGAATCGCGAAAATATCAAAACATGTTTGTTTTTCGGGAATCTAATACTCAAACAATTTTACAGAAATCTACAGAACAAATTTTGTCTATTAAAATATGTATTTGAAAATCTTACCTCGATACGCTTCCAACAAAAAAACTGGGACGCATTTCGAGTTCCGAGCTAGGAGATATGGCCCTTCTAAGTTGCTTTGTCGGGTAAAAAATGTGGCTGACTTTTCTAGCGAATTTGGAGAATATTTTTGGACGAAAAAGAGAAGGTGTGCATGATTTTTAATATAAAAATTATGAGATACTCATATATCCATATATATATAATTAAGATAGATATGTATTATTTAATTTAAGTATGATTAGATTGGACATGTTAGAATAAGATAATCTGGATAGTAGTAGGATTACCAATAAGGCTAAATTTGGAATATAATTTGTTTAAATATTATAATCAATGGTCATTATTGAAGGAGGCTTAATTTAAAATCTATGTGTTGCTATTAGATAAGAAGCATATAAGTTTTAAATATTAAATTTAGATTTAATTAAAATACAAAGAAGATTTGCATGGAGGGTTTCCTAATATGGAACTAGTTAGATTTATAAATATAAATGCAATCTAAATCTGAAGAAATATTAAATATATATGGTTATTAATATATATTAATGCCCAACATGCCTACATAGGTTTGGGTTGGACTTTGGGTCAAATATAAACTAATACCAACAAGGATTACACTAGGATTACACGTAGACACTTCCTATAAATAGAAACTTTCCAAAATTGAAAACATATTAATATCAATAAGATATATATATACAAAATATATATTAACATGAAGGTATTTGAGAGTACTACATGTCTATTTAGATTTGAATTTGGTTCGGGTCAAGTCGGGACTAAATTGGTACAACCGGGTCTCCTAGAAAGTCAATAATCTAATAATAAATCATCGGTGGGGGTTAAGTCACAATTTTACCTGGTTTTTCTACTTGGGACATAGCTATGGCCGGGCCTTCCCTAACAAGGCTAATATACTAGTCAAAGCACACAACTATACTAACCGTACCAAAATTTCTAGTCGCTATGCATCTTAGAACTTAACCATGACTAAGGTCATATCTATATAAAATAGTAGGCTATTATAAATATAATCATATATATATATATATATATATATATATATATATATATATATATATATATATATATATATATATATATATATATATATATATATATATATGCAAAATTGTATATAAATCTATTTGGATGTATAACATCCCAAAATAAATATCAAAATAATTATACTAAGTCGTAGCAACCTATCATGGCTCTATAAGTGGGGTTGGCTAGGTTAGGGTCCAAATATATGTTCTAGTCAAGTCGAAACTCGAAAAGTCAACTAATGAGTCTCTTGTGCCATTCGAAATTAAATAACACATAGAAACTCGATTGAGTGGCACACCCTTAGCATGTGTGTCGTAGACTCAAAATGGGTCAAAACCATATATTTGGTCAAATGGTTTTGATCTATATCGAGTTCCGAACTCACATGGAAAGCTATGTATGGAATTATGGTAAATAATCTAATTGCCTAAATTTGACTCGAAGTTGCGCGAAGTCAAAAGGATGCTAGGGGACAAATTCGGATGGGACATGATATATCAAATTGAAGGTCATCATGTCTACTACAAAACTCATAAAGGACGTTTCGAGAGATGGACATGTCGTGTGCTCCAACAATCAAAGACAAAAAAAGTACATATAAAATCCTAATTAAATATACAATATAATCTAATAATTAGAAATACTATAAAATAAAATTAAAAAATAATTTCCAAAAATCAGGGTCCTCACAATCTACCCACCTTAAAAGAATTTCGTCCTCGAAATCAAAATAAGGACCCTTAGTAACGAAAAACCGCGCTAGTGTAACTATGAATAGTTTAAGAGATGCGCTAGGTCACTACGGTCTCTCCAAATAACTCAAGTAATAATAAATCCTAACTAATTTGATTTTGCAATATCTATATCGTAAAACTATAGGTGGTTATCTTTACTCGCTCTTCTTGGTTTTGGCGGTCTTGCAACGATTAAGTTGAAGGCTTGTCCTCCTAACCATATTATTACCACAACTATATAAGTATCTTTCCAAGCTAAGTGATACCTACCAATATGTCTCATTCTAAATTTATAAGTGATATGGCATAATAGTAATGGGTTAGGTTAGGCTATGCTTAGGTTCTTCTTTTAGAGGGTCAGTCTCTATACTAAAACTATCACTCTATTCTTGATCTAGGGACTACCATAAGAGCATAACCTAGCATGATCATATATTTATTTCTATACAGAGGACGTCTACCCACCTTTAGTTAAACTACCTCATCAAACACATGATGCCCTATGGCATATGTCATCTCTAATCCCCATTATCTATCAAGCAATCACAATACAATAAGTAGACTAACTTACACTATAACTTAAGAATTTCTGATAAATCCTATATAGCGCGATTATTCGTCACCCTGAGATAGGAAGGGACGAGAAGCAATGATACGAGAAAACAAAGGAAGAGTGATCGAGAGCAAATACGAAGTTCAAGGGCGGTAGAGAAATTTCCAAAAGAATTGTCAAGGCAGTTGTGGATTGAGATTCCTGAGATTTTAATCAGGTCGCAGGCCCGCTCGGTACAGTAACGTAACCGAAACGGCTAACTCAACCTGCATGGGCCACCACAAAAACATGTAACGCTCCAGTCCCAAAATATGTAGGACTAGGATACGTATACATGCCAGCTACGCATCGAAAGGACTCCAGTCCAGCTCGAATACGTATAAGCTGTCTGGTTATTCTAGATTAACTATATCTCAATCCACATAATAAAGATAAATATGACGAATCAAGTGTAGTAAGGCTGATCAGGCCATGATACACTGATTCTAGATTAGATAAATATGTTAGAGTGGATCCCCAATAACACATTCATCATGAACAAGCTAGATAAAAATGAAGCTTGTAAAAGACTAGCTATAATAACAACGAGTATCAAATATAGGACAAAATCGAAATACGAAAGATATGATAAAAACACACTATATATACCTGAAGTCTCGGCGTAGCAAACATCATCCATCAGTGTACCGTGCCATCAACTAATACCTGGAGAGATCACCAGGTCCTCAGAGGACTAGCAAGACACATAATATACATGCCTACTGTACAGTAAATCTCATACAAGAAATATAGGAATAACCAATCGAGGAAAGAATAACACGAAAAAGAACTCTATAGATGGTGACATGTCATGAGAATATAATATTAATCGTGGCTAAAACCGTAGTCCGGGGAGGCACTAACAGTCCTATATCAGGTTCTCTATCGTAGCCCGGGGAGGCACTAACAATAGAGGATAGCCACGGCTAATAAAACATTCTCTCCTAAGGTACGAGGAAGTCAAGCCTATCTAGTCATGTCCAAGTTCAGTACAGGTCAAACAAGTCAGAAAAAAAACATGGAACATGCATATCAATACTATCACTATACATGAACAAGATAGGAAAGATAGAACAAGTAGTATAGAAAGAAAAATCAAAATCTACGTGCACGTGTAACTAGAAAGAATCATGAGGGAAAATAAGAAAGATATGCAACAAAGCAAGAAATACTGAAAATATAGGAAAACATGTAAATACTGTAGAGTTTGGCAAGGTGTACTTGCCTGGGTCGTGAGCACTGTGGTGATGAAGATCAGACAGGAAAGTAGCTGGAACAACGGCTGCCGAGGAACTAAGATCCAAACAAACGTCTCCGCATGCTGAAAATAGTCTATTATCTAATTATAATTAATATTGTACCTATTAGATTTATTTAGTTAGGAGATGGTATAGATCTTCGTATCAGCTTTCCGAAAAACTAAACGGATTGCATTTTCGTTTCCGGAATCTCCAGGAATCGCGAAAATATCGAAACATGTTTATTTTTCGAGAATCTAATACTCAAACAATTTTACAGAAATATACAGAACAAATTTTGTCTATTAAAATATGTATTTGAAAAGCTTACCTCGATACGCTTCCAACAAAAAAATGGGACGCGTTTCGAGTCCCGAGCTAGGAGATATGGCCCTTCTAAGTTGCTTTGTCGGGTAAAAAATGTGGCTGACTTTTCTAGTAAATTTGGAGAATATTTTTGGACGAAAAAGAGAAGGTGTGCATGATTTTTAATATAAGAATTATGAGATAATCATATATTCATATATATATATATAATTAAGATAGATATGTATTATTTAATTTAAGTATGATTAGATTGGACATGTTAGAATAAGATAATTTGGATAGTAGTAGGATTACCAATAAGGCTAAATTTGGAATATAATTTATTTAAATATTATAATCAATGGTCATTATTGAAGGAGGCTTAATTTAAAATCTATGTGTTGCTATTAGATAAGAAGCATATAAGTTTTAAATATTAAATTTAGATTTAATTAAAATATAAAGAAGATTTGCATGGAGGGTTTCCTAATATGGAACTAGTTAGATTTCTAAATATAAATGCAATCTAAATCTGAATAAATATTAAATATATATGGTTATTAATATATATTAATGCCCAACATGCCTACATAGGTTTGGGTTGAACTTTGGGTCAAATATAAACTAATGCCAACAAGGATTACACTAGGATTACACGTAGACACTTCCTATAAATAGAAACTTTCCAAAATTGAAAACATTTTAATATCAATAAGATATATATACAAAATATATATCAACATGAAGGTATTTGAGAGTACTACATGTCTATTTAGATTTGAATTTGGTTCGGGTCAAGTCGGGACTAAATTGGTACAACCGGGTCTCCTAGAAAGTCAATAATCTAATAATAAATCATCGGTGGGGGTTAAGTCACAATTTTACCTGGTTTTTCTACTTGGGACATAGCTATGGCCGGGCCTTCCCTAGCAAGGCTAATATACTAGTCAAACCACACAACTATACTAATCGTACCAAAATTCTTAGTCGCTATGCATCTTAGAACTTAACCATGACTGTAACACCCAATTTTCCAGATGAGGGTAATTTTGAAAATTTGTAATTATAATTATTATTTATTGATAATTATTTCATATTATGATTTTTAGTAATTTTTAAATTATTTTAAACTATTTAAATTCATGACTTGTGGTTTTGACGTTTTGCTAGTGAAACCCTAGAGACTGTTTGACCTAGAGCCTAACCATGTGATTATGATATTTTAATGTCATTTTTGGCCTAAGAATATTTTTGCATTTGACCTCTTTGAATTATTTTGATATCATTTTATTATTTATGATATTATTTTGGGGTTATTTGAGTCGGGTTCGAATTTCAACTCAATCCGACTTGAAACGGGGACCCGGGGGTATTTTGACTCTAGTAGGACCCACACACTAGTTAGGCATGGCCCACATGATATTAAATTTAGTCCACATGATAGAAATATTTTAGTTAGAGGTTAGACTAATTATTATGGATAAGGTTAGTGTGATTAGAGACTTTAGAATGACTAATTTAGCCCCAACCAATTAGCCCTTTCCTAATACTCATAGAATAGGTTAGTGGGAGCATTTTGAACCTTACCATAATAGGACAAATAGCCCCATATGGCCAGCCACTTTGGGAGAGGATAGGCTCAAGTTTATTTCATTATTCTCATCCACACTCTCTCTCTTGTTCTTTCCCAAATTTTTAGAGAGCAATCCCTAGCAATTTCTCCACCAAATCCTTCCATTTCGTCACCAAATCTTCTTCTTTTCTTCTCCATTCTAGCCAAGGAGGAAGCTACCCAAGTTTGGGAGGATTCGGAGCTCGTTCGTGTCCTTTTGGAATCTCTACGTGTCGGTGTCGCTCCGGAAAGGCTTTTCTTCAATTCGATCTACCGGGAAGTATAAATCCCTTCTCCTTTTCATTTCCTCATGCATATAGGTCTATTTTGAACCCATTGGAATGACCCCCATGGTTGTATCTCCATTTGTGTCTATTTCGTGTCTATTTGGAGGTCATAGGAGTGTCCTTTGTGTTGTGGTTGTGTCCATATAGGAAAATCCCAAATTTGGACACACTATGTGTTGTTGTTATGTATAAATGAATTATTACATGTTTAATCTCATATTTTTGTATTGGAGATGTGTTCTATAGTGTCTCATATATATATATATATATATATATATATATATATATATATATATATATATATATATATTAGTGTAGAGAGTGAGTTCTTGATATATTATGTTATATACTTGTGTTCTTTTGTCTCAAACTACCCAAATCCGTCATGATTTTTATCCACGTTTTTAATTTCAGCCCTAACTTAGAAATGTCATAACTTCTAGCTCAAAGCTCGGTTTAATCTCTCGTTTTTTTAAAAGAAGCGTATTGAAGTTAGCTTTCCAAAAACATGTATTAATAGGCCTAATTCTTTCTGCAACTTTTTGGAGAATTATTTGAGTGTCAGCTGTACGAAAGACAAATGCGTTCTCGGTGTTTTCGCGATTCCGGAAGTTTTCGGAAACAAAAACGCGATCCATTTGAAGTTTCGGAAAGCTAACACATAGATCTATAACATACTTTAATCCTAAATTTTAATTCATGCTGAGATGGTACAATATTGATTATTAGTAGGAGTTACTATTCGGCATATGCATCTTGTGCACCCTTATGTGTAATATAATGTTCTATTTGATTTTAACCCATGTTAATGTATATACATTATGTAATTAAATAGAGAATACAAGCATGAGTAAATGGTTAAATAAATAATGTATGAGGTGTAAGTATCCTATCTAATGTAAGCATGTATAAGTATGGCTTGTGATGAATATGTAGGTTCCATAATATGTAATGTATGGTGCATATAGTGGTGCAAGAGAATAAATGAATGATGAATGAATGCAAGCATGAATGTAATGTAATAATAGATGTAATATATGTAGCCTTGTTAGGAATAAAACTGGAATTTAGTTTTGTTTCACTAAATAAGAGATACATGAGAACTCATATATGTGAATGTTAACTTCCTATTGACACTTTGCTACACAACTGTCATGCCTCACTATCACTCCACACACAATGCACACTACACTATATAACCCTCACACCCTCACTCATTGACACTCTCACTCACACATTGCCTAACACTCATTCCATGATAACACACACATGTTCTTGTGCACTTTCATGACACACACACACACCCATGAACACATACACATGCTCTTCTCTCTCTCTCTCTCTCTCTATATATATATATATATATATATATATATATATATATATATATATATATATATATATATACTATACATGGCTAAATGTGTTAATGTGGTAAATAGAGTTTTCCTATAGTTATATATACATATATGTGATATAGGGCCTAGTGTTGAATTCTCTTTTCATGTACACCTCCATGTTCACACACACACATAGCTTTACATGTTAGCTTCCTTTCTCTTATGTATAATATTGAATGTGATGGCTTGTGTTTGGCTTGTATAGCCTTGTGATTGGTGTGTGATTGCTAGACTAGGCTTGGTTAGGCCAAGTGAGACTTATTAGACTTGTTGGGCTAGGATTTGACCTAGTTGACCTAGTTTGACTAGTCTAGTTGACTGGAGTTGACCAAGTGTTGACTTTAGTCTAGTTTGACCTAGACAGCATGCAGATGCATTGTAGATTATATTTATCATTCCCTGTGTACATCTTGACTTGTGTTGCTCTAACTAGGAGTCAGGTACCTCATCTCGGACAGTACATTTACTTCAGACATTCAGATACGAGGCGAGTACATTCTCTAACCGTTTAATACTTGTCTGGATTTACATTCTTGCTCTAGATTACTGTACTTGATGCTGACACGTTGTTATCACGGATTGGTACTATACGGACCTTCTTCTGAGATGTTATCTCCTTGTATTCACTAAATACATATTGTGATGTGCGTTTCACTTACATATTGTATTTATTGAATATCCTTATCATTGTACACTCATTGTACATATTGTACTCTTATTATCACATTGAGCCATTGTACAAGCCATTGTACAAGCCATTGTATAAGGTAACGTAACTGAATTGGATCCTTGTGTATTGATTGGGGAGAGAGAGTAAAAATGGTTATGTGATCAATCCTATTGTATAAGAAATTGTATATGTCCATTGTACACCCACGTACAAAGGAGTCCCATTTTATTGTATAACCTAACCCATTTACATAACCATATTGTGCTCTAAATCACATGTTGCTTACAGTTCTTACTTATCATATATAGATATTTTTCATTATCAAATCTCTGCTGTTTTCATATACATTCTTCTTTCAGCGTTTCATGTACCTTACTCTATTGCATGCTTTATATTTCCTAACATGATATGAACTGCGTGAGATATTTTGTGCTCGCTCCCGTCCTGACTGGACCTGTTGAAAATTTTACAGAGGATGATGAGGAACCCTGCACCCTTACTTGGAGTTTGCCTAGTTGACACTCGCGACCTGGACCCCTGGGGAGGTTCAGGCAGCTGCTCAGGATAATACCTTGTATAGTGTAGATAGCTTAGAATGTCCTTTCTTTTCATGTTTAGCTGTTGTCTTATTTTCACAGTTGTATATTTTAGAGATGTTGAGACTTTGTTATTTCTTTCTGCTGTACCTCAGTTGAGGATTTCTTATCCATTTCCATCGTGCTACATTCTGCCTTAGATTGTGATTGAGTTGTACCTCTGTATTGGCCTCCTTTTGGAGAGTATATTTATGTTATGTAGTTATAGTTCATGACCTAGAACATCGTTCTACTGCCGACACTACGATGTAGGCTGGGCGTTGTTACGTACTCGTACCCTCCCGGTGGGTGCGGATCGTGACAATGACTAAGGCCATATCTATATAAAATATTAGGCTATTATAAATATAATCATATATATGTAAAATTGTATATAAATCTATTTGGATGTATAACATCCCAAAATAAATATCAAAATAATTATACTAAGTCGTAGCAACCTATCATGGCTCTATAAGTGGGGTTGGCTAGGTTATGGTCCAAATATATTTTCTAGTCAAGTCGGAACTCGAAAAGTCAACTAATGAGTCTCTTGTGCCATTCGAAATTAAATAGCACATAGAAACTCGATTGAGTGGAACACCCTTAGCATGTGTGTCGTAGACTCAAAATGGGTCAAAACCATATATTTGGTCAAATGGTTTTGATCTATATCGAGTTTCGAACTCACATGGGAAGCTAGGTATGGAATTATGGTAAATAATCTAATTGCCTAAATTTGACTCGAAGTTGCGCGAAGTCAAAAGGATGCTAGGGGACAAATTCGGATGGGACATGATATATCAAATTGAAGGTCATCATGTCTACTACAAAACTCATAAAGGACGTTTCGAGAGATGGACATGTCGTGTGCTCCAAAAATCAAAGACACAAAAAGTACATATAAAATCCTAATTAAATATACAATATAACCTAATAATTAGAAATAGTATAAAATAAAATAAAAATAATTTCCAAAAATTAGGGTCCTCACAACGAGCACAATTCATCTAAAAAACCCAAGTAAATGACAGAGAACTATAAAGCAGTTATAGACAGTTTTATTGATGAACATGGTAGTTTATATTCAGGTGATGGCATAGAGAAACAGTTAAGATACATGAAAAGTAAGATAACTAAAACAAGAGAAGAATCATGACAATAAAGACTGTAAAATAAGATTCTAGCTGAACTAGAGTATATGATAAGTCCAGACAGTAAATGTAAGACAAGTGTAAATCCAATGTAAATCCAGTACGAGACGAATCTAATACAAGATGAATCCAGTATAAGATGATTCTAGTCAGTGATCAAGAATCCATGTAAGACCAGCTATATTCTATCAGTGTATTTTAAAATACCGAGATCGACATGTAAACGGCTATAGGTAATCCGGCACATCACACACTCGGCCGGGTGTGAGATGACTATCATTCCAGTTTGATTCCAGCATTTGGGTGATTCCAGAATTGGGGTATGTCTACATGTATTACTCAATATTTCCCCGTTCCGTAATACAAGTGAATCCAGAATCCGACACGAGAATTGAGATGAGTCTAGCCAAATATGATGATATGAGCAATGATTCCAGAATGATTCCAGTAATAGAAGCCAGACATGATGATACCAACAATGATTCCAGTAATAGAGGCCAGACAAGATGGTATGTGTGTCGCATACATGAATCTAGAAATATTCATACGTGTTGTAACAGAGAATCACATAAAACTAACTAGAACTGAAGTACAGTAATTGATAAGTAAATGAGAGAACTATCACAGAATGTACTCGTCTGATACTCTGAAAAGAGTAGTGTAATATCAGATGTCTGTACCGGAGTCACAATGTCCTAAATAGAGCAGTATGGATTATGATGTATTTAAAATAAGATAAATAAAGTTTATGATGCAATCTACATGATTTCTAGGCCAATCTAGGTCAAAGTCAAACATGGTCAACTCTGGGTCAAACCAAGTCAACATCTATTCAAACTGGGTCAACAATAAGGCTATCCTGGTCAACTGGTCAACCCTTGGTCCATATAGTCTCAATGTTGACTTTTGGTCAACCTATGTCAATCTTAGTCAAGGGGTCATTATCTATGTCAATCTGGTCAACCCTTGTTGGTTTAGTCTAATCTAGGCCTTGGCTAAGTTAGATCATTAGTACTAATGTGGTATCAACCATGCCTTGGGTCTAGGTTCAAACTCATCTAGGTATTTTATATCTTATAGCATGACTATGGGACACTATATATAAACCCTCACCAAGCTACTAAGACAAGCATAAATATATCTTATAGACTTACAATTTTACTCACTACTATATGTTATAATAGCTATACATACATTACATTATATTACCTTAACATATATATATATATATATATATATATATATATATATATATATATATATATATATATATATCATATACATGCATACTTCAGTTCATGCATTATATCCATTCATATATCATTAAGTTGTATACATATACTTATTTTCATTACATACATGTCATTCATGCATATTACATACTTACATGCATCTATACATTATATACATTGTATACAACATGTAAAAATAGAAGAGGGGAAAAAGGGAAAAAAACTGAAATGAAAAGGGAAGGGAATAATGTAAGAAAAAGGTAAAACAGTAGACATATACATGCTTGCATCATATATTCTACATTACCATACATGCTATCATTATATATTGCATTATATTATGTATACATTATGCATTCATATCTATCATTACATGTATACCTTGCATTCGTATCTAGCATTCATTATATACTTTCATGCATTATTGTATATCATTCTTTCATCCATGCATTTATGTATTGCTTACATACATTACATTGATTGCATTCCTACATGCTTGCATTCAACCATATATATACATTAATGTAAAGAGGATACATATCATATATATATCATTTTATTCATCTAACATATCATGCATTACATACTCTACATTCATTTAATATCCATACTACATAGGCTCATAGGTTACACAAAATACCTATGTCGTATAGTCACTCTTCTACTTAAAACCAATACTGTACCAATTAGGCCTTCTCTAAATTCTAGGATTAAAGTATGTTGTAGCCCTTCGTGTTAGTTTTTCGAAACTTCAAACGGATCGTATTTTCGTGTCCGGAAGCTCCCGGAATTGCGAAAACACCGAAACGCGTTTGTCTTTCGGACAGCTGACACTCAAATAGTTTTATAGAAAGTTCCAGAAAGAATTTGGATTATTAAAAATATATATTTGGAAAGCTAACTTCGATACGGTTCTTTTAAAAAAATAGAAGATTAATTGGAGTTCTAAGCTAAAAGTTATGACATTTCTAAGTTGCTTTGGTTAATAAAAACGTGGATGAATATTATGACGAATTTGAGTTGTTTTGAAAAAAAAAACACATGTAGGCCAAGATACTTGGATACCAACATAGGTATCCAAATGAAACTCATTCTAACCATCTTAACTAAGATTAATCCACTCTCTAACCATTCTAAAACTGAATTTAAATATCTATTTAAACTATTATTACATACATATACATGGGGTGTCCTAATTTGGGATCTATCAAGTAGAACACAAGACACATATCTAAAATTCTCAAGAGAGCTCCAAATGGCCTCATATTTGAATCTAAATGGGGTACTTGCATGGGCGTGGATCCTATGGATTCAAAACTAACTAATATGCATAGAAAATTAATTTAGAGGGTTGGTTTTACCTATTGGGAGTGGAATCCCAATGATACTCCCAAGGACACAGCTCCAACACGAAGATCTTTCAAAAAGGACACTCCTTCTTGTACTTTGCTCCAAATCTTTGCTAGCACCCTCCCTTGGTAGTATGAGAAGGTTGAATGGAAGTTTTGGTGGAGGGATGTAAGGATTTGGAGATCAAATCAAAGAGGAGAGCTCTCTAATTTGGGGAAGAACACTTTGTGAAAGAAAAAAGGCAAGATGGAATGAAATGAAAGGAATGGAGGCTAACCTACCTATAGTGGTTGCCATTACATGAATTAGGTTTAGGTTTTAGTTGTAGATGAGTGGCTAGGGCTTGTCCACCCAATTTCAAGTCCTCCTATTAGTCCAATTAGTCCTAAGGCTTTCTTTTTTCACAAATATCCTAAGGAAAATATCATACTACTATAATATCTAGATATTACTAACCTTCGCACTTATAGGAATGTTCTAACCATGATTCTAACCTCAAGACTAATCTAGGTTAGGTTAAACTTCTAGGTTAACGCTTAACTAAAAGATTAGTACAATATTTAATTAATAAAATTCATTTTCATTAAAAGTCATTCTTATATGTCCGAGCCAAATATGCGAATGAAAAAAATTAGTTGTTTAGACTGCATATTGCCGACCTAACCAAACATAAGTATAGAAATATTGAATTCATTTTATATATAAAAAAGAATTCAAAAAATACAAAACTTTCATGCAAACGTGTCCTAAAGTCCGATTCTTGTTTCTAAGAGCATCTCCAACCCTATTGTGAGTTTAGAAAAATGGTTGCCACATAGGAATGACAAACTTTCATTCCAAAAATTCTTCTCCAATGCAAATGTAGAATAAAACATAAAGTTGACATGGCAATGACATGACAAGGAGAATGTGAAGTTGGTTGTCTAGATCTAGACAATGCACTTCACAATGACTTTGTCTCCACATCCAGGGGCGGATCCAGAAATTATATCTAGGATGGGCTGACAAAAATTTGGGTGGGCTGGAAGTAGATAAATCCATATAAAAAAACAAAAAAAAATTTATATGAAAAAAAAATGTAAATATTTTTTTTGGGATGGGCTCCAGCCCACCCCACCCGACCCCTGGATCCGCCCCTGTCCACATCGTCAATTATGAATAGAAATATTTATAAAAAAGTTGAAGAAGTGGAGGAGTTGCCTTGAAAGTTGAAAAAAAATACTTTTTATTGTCTCCTCAATACTTTTGCATTGGAGAGAGTTTTTTCTATCTCATTGTCTTTTGAGATATAATTTTGCCTAGGGGTGAGCGTCGGTATAATCGGTCGGTATTTGGTCGAACTTTTCGGTATTTTTTTAAATCGGTATTTGAAAAATCAATACCAATATCGTACCATTTAGAATCGGTTTTTTCGATTTCGGTTAAATCGGTATTCGGTCGATTTTTGTTCGGTATCGGTATTTTACTAATTAACATTTGATCAATCAACACACTTAATATTGTAGAACCTCTTAACTTATAATATATATATATATATATATATATATATATATATATATATATATATATATATATATATATATATATATATATATAACTTTTTTGGAAGCATTAAATTTCAAAGCCAAACCTCTACCAACCAAACAACTAATCAAAATTATTAGAACAATATGTAACAAACCGCAAACACCTAAAAATGAGCTTAAAAGATCAAACGTGATCAATATGTTTAATCTTTAGTATAAATTTAAGTAACCAAAATTCACTTCAGAATTCTATGAGAACACAGAAACATAAATTCAAAAGATCACAAACTCAATTCTCAGCGTTCTTAACATAATTTCAAGTCCATTAAAATACATTCTAAGTTCTAAGAACACAAAGATGAAAATAAAAATGAGTAGTATAAAATTAATCACGAACAACATTATATATATATATATATATATATATATATATATATATATATATATATATATATATATATATATATATATATATATATATATATAATCGGTTCGGTTCGATATTTTCGGTATGGTATTACACTCAAACCGTTACCACTACCATTATACCTTTTAGTCGGTTCGACAATTCAATATCGGTACATAATTTCGGTTCGATTTTTTAAAATATTTTTAATCGATATTCGATCAATTTTTCTGTATCGATCGGTATTTGCTCACTCCTAATTTTGTCACATAAATAAGACATTTAGGAGCCACTTAACAAGACAATAGGATTGGAGATGCTCTAAAACATGTATCCTGTCTCTACAAATTTTGGCGACACAGACTCCCACCAGGCCACCACACTCGGTGGCAATGAAGTAACACTGGCAGTTAATAACGCAGGACCACTCCAACACCGATCAAGGAAACTTATGGCCACATCTCACTCCCGCATAAAAACATCCCCGTACATGCGCCCGCACCAGCAATCTTATCCACAGAATCAAGCATCCGGCGGGACCCACACCGGCTGGATCCAAAAACTCCCGTTCTGTTCCATCCTTTCACTCTTCCCCACAGCCTCAAATAAAACACCTCACGCTCCGTAGACCCACGTTGTTAAACCCATAAACGCACCCTCTGTAAAGTGTGGGACCCACTTATCCCAATGGTTGAAAAAGTGACTGCTATAAAATCCACGAGAACAGAGCTTGCGGACTACCTCACGCCACGTCATCCAAAAAGCGCACACTCTTCGCCATTCGTCGATGGGTGGCCGCCACGTGTCGGAATCCCCCGGCCCTTTTCCACAAGAAATCTTCGTGGCTGAGGTTTTTTCTGAAAATAAAAAAAGAAAAGAAAAACCAAAAACTAGAATCCAAAACTTCTTCAAGAAGACAGAAGAAGGGCGAGGACGCTACAGAGTAAAGAACTACTTTCTTTCTTCTCTATTCGATCGGTTCTCAGTTCTAAAATTTCGATCATCTTCATCGAATTCCTCGTGGATTTGTAGCAGAAGCGATCCAGAGGTGACTCCGTCGTCTCCGATCTCGCTCGAAAGCTAGGGTTTCCGTGGCAGCCGTGTCGAGCGAGTAGACACTTTCTCAGTGAGTTCACCAATTCCACACCCCCCTTCTTTGTGTGTGTTATTTTTAGTAATGTTTGGGAAGTAATTTGGGTTTGTTAGAGATAGATCATGAGTTACTACTTCCGGAAAGTAGAACGTTCGGTCATCTTCGTCGAAGACCTGAAGGCGAAGTGACCGGAGAATTTTTTTTCTCTCCCTCTCTCTTCTGGATCGATCTCTTGATTTGGAGTTTGGACTTGCGGCCTGGCGAATGGAAGCGAATTCGTCGGGGGAGGATTTTATCGTAAAGGTAGCGCACAGCGCACGATCGAATTTGTCCTTCTGATTATTTTGCTTGATTTCGAGATTTTATTTATTTATTTATTTTTGTTCTTTTTTTATTTAATTGTGGCAGGCCAGGAAGCCGTACACAATCACGAAGCAGCGGGAGAAGTGGACGGAGGACGAACACAACAAGTTCGTCGAGGCTCTGAAACTACACGGAAGGGCCTGGCAAAGAATTGAAGGTAGCAACCGACACCGACACAGACATGGTCGTTCCTAGATACATTAGGATACGCAGCTCGAATTTGCAATTTGAACTTTTTTTTTTACTTGGCTAGCTTTATTTATTTTAAAGTTAGGACTTAGGAGTGTTTATGTTGCAGAGCATATCGGCACGAAGACGGCTGTGCAGATTAGAAGTCATGCACAGAAGTTCTTCACAAAGGTCCAGTGGTTTTCTCTCTTTATTTATGTGTTCTAGAGGTATAGATTTGTTTCATCGCTGTTTGGAATTCGCCATTAAGTAGACTGCTTGCTGGTGATTACTTGTAGTTTCTTAAAAAACTAGAAACCTCATTTGAATTGATTATTAAGTCCTTAGAGAATTGCAATGTGTGATGTCAAGCCTTGATGTAGGAAAGGGTTTGTCAAATTATGAAAAGAATGTAATGAACTCAAATACTTGTGAATTTAACTTATAATTGTTCATCCCGTAGCGGATCTAAGATGAGAACAAGGGCAAGGAACAACAAAGGTTCATGCAAGTCTTATCAGACTGTTCTCTGTTTAATCCTGAAGAATAACTCCAGGGTTTTGATGCAAGAAGCTTGCATTCCGAACTTTACTATTCCAACCACATGTAGGATCCCCAGTTTACAAGCACACAAAGAATAAAACTCGTTCTTTCTTGCAAATGCAGTTGCAATTGGGATAGAACGTTCACATCATAAGAGGATGGAGAAGAAACAAACAAAAGCGTTCTTCTCTTTACGTTCGCAGACGCTGCTATGAGATAGAACAAAAAACAATAAGAGAAGAACCAAAATGAACTCCTTGCTAGGGTAAATAGATCACCATTGCTCAAAGAAATATTCACCCCATAGACGATATGTTCTCAGGAACCAGCAAATTCACCAAAGAACTTATGGAACACTTATGGCCACTCTTGGACGACTTGGAACTCATTTTGAGCTTAAAGCTCTCTGTGGCGCAAAGGTCTGCTGCTACCGCTTAGTCCTTCTGGAGTGGATTTGTAGTTCTCACATTTTCTCTCTCTTGCCCAACCTTGTAAATGAGAGGAGTGGAGCTCTATTTATAGAGCAGCTTAGCACCTATGTACATATAACCATGCACATGCGCGCATACGCGCTGACCGACCAAATCTCACAAAATTCGGATCACATAGTCCGATGCACTGACAGTGCAGCGTGCTGCACGTTAACAATAGACAGCGCCGAAAGCAGCCGCATACCATGCGTACTCTACGAGCATACGCCACGCGAGTACACCGCTTGAGTACGCTACTGCGTACGCCACGCGAGTACGCTACTCGAGTAGGCTATGTGAGTATATGCCTCGTTAATGCAACTCGCGCATAAAAGGAGCGCACGAGCGTCATGCGACGACGCTGATGTGCTAAGTGTAAAGTGTGCCATCAAAGCGCCACTTTATGCCCTTAGTCCGAGCCCGAGTCGGAGTCGGGACTTAGCTCCTATGGTTTCCTATAGTAACAAAACAAAGGCTTGTTCCTTGTGATTTACACTTAACCCTCTAGAAAAATTAACCTACATGGGTCACCTCATTTCATGTGCATACTCCAACACAAGCATAGCTATTATTGTGATATACACCATGGTGGTTTTCCAATATGGGACTAAAAGTTCCTAAAGTAAAAAATACCAACAATTTCCTACATATCACAATATATGGTTGAGCATTCTTTATAGTGACTGCCATCATGCATTAGGAGAGAGATCGCCTCCAACTTGAATCTTTCCGCATGAGTCAAACAACAGTACGATGCAAGAATGTCGCCACCAACTTGAATTCTGCACTATTGCTGCAATTCTTTCCACTCACGCAATGCTATCAGCTGTGTTTTCGGTTGCACTTTAAAGGCCTGCAAGCCTAGTTTCGGTGTATGACTTTTGGGTATCTACAAGTTTTCCCTCAAGAGACGGCATGTATCTCTGTTCATACACTCCAGGTGGGTTCTTTTGTTAAAAGTCCCTACATGAAGCCTTGCGCTTTCCTGCGGTGCTATGTGGCTATGACATGGCATAAAGCCGAGGCTTTACATCTTTTACCTTATAGTGGTGTTATACCATTATATCATGAGGACACCGGCATCTTTGTTGTGTCGCGCTACTCAACATGAAGCCTTGTGCTCCTTTCCACTGCTACAGCGCTGTGACATGACCTGAAGTCGAGGTTTTACCCTACCTGGTACCTTATCGTGGTGCCACACCACTGTAGCATGGGGTCACTGGCCCCTTTTGTAGTGCTGCCTACAACTCTCCATTCTTGAGTATTAGGCTACCTGCTTATATGCGGTGCTACGTCGCTGTGACATGGCCCGAAGCCAAGGCTTTACCTTGTTAAGGTACCTCATGGTGGTGTCACTCCACTGTAGCATGGAATACTATGCTTCTTTGTAGTGCTGAGCTACCCGTGCCTCCTGTCAAGCACGCTGGACATCCATGATACCCGAGAACTTATTAAGGCGTCAAAGCCATCCTCCTACTGGACTTGTTCTTTATAAAGAACAAATTGCAGACCACAATGGTTCTAGGTACGTATCCCACACTGTCCAAAAGTACTACCCACTGTACTTGATACTTTTTCAGTCAATGGTCATCCCTTAAACCAAAAGTTAGATGCCTACTAGATTTCTCTTTGAACTAATAGCATAAAATTTTATGGTATTATTGCAGAGATACAATATCAGAGGTCCGTCAAGCCTGTTTTTCTGCTGAGTCCTCGACTAGCTGGCGCTTGAGGCTTTTGTGAATGGATCCGTCAGATTGTCCTAACTTCGAATATCAACCACTATAATGATCTACGCTGATTGCGCTCATTCGGTGTCTGTGTGCCCTTGTCGTATCGTTCTCTTCTTATCATAGAAGAGATTATCTAATGCCACTGTAGTAGCTACCTGGTTGTCACAGTACATCGACATCATCCAGATTTGCGTACCAACCACAGAAAGATCATGCCTGGTTGTCGTAATACATCGGCATCACCCGGATTTGCGCACCAACCATATGAAGATCATTCCTAAATTTCCAAAGCTATTCTGCATCATCTGCAACTGATAGTGTATAGAACTCGAATTCCATAATAAGAAAAAGGTATGCTTCCTCGACTATCGATATAGCAGTACCATCTATGGATCTACTTATTCGACTTCTATGATATAGTAGAACAATTCATGGAGAAGATGTAATCTCTTCGATCCCTCCTTTTGAGTATTCGCTGGCATCGCTGAAGCCTCCTACCACTGCTGGGTAACTACTGAAGTGCATCCTTCTGAGTCCATGAGAGATATCTCATCACCCTCTTCACAACTTTCAAAAAATCAATATCTGGATTGCTCGTGAACTGACTCGGCATGCCTTTTCCTGGATATAGTTTCAGTTTCTGATCACATCTTTGAAGAGTATCGATCCCTGGAAGATCCTGATATCCGTAGCATGTGATCATCTATCCACGTAGTTAGCTTGTGAAAGAGCAAGCCCAGCTGACGGCCGAATTATATTGATCCCCAGAATGACATCCGCATGTCCCTTGTCCTTCACATTGAACTTGGACCAGAGGAACATATTTATTCTAGTGACACATCTACATCCGTGAACATGATTAGTATGTCGTCTATATAGAGATAAAATATGATACCTCTATCACTAGTGAACTTCGTGTAAACACACATATCAGTTCCGTTGATACTGTAGTCATTTGACTTGTTGACTAGGTCAAACTTCTCATGCTACGGATTGGGAGCTTGCATCTGGCCGTACATAGATTCCATCAACTTGCAGACTTTGTCTTCATACTCATGAACGACAAATCCATTGACAATTGCATGAGAATCTCTCATGCGATATCCCTATTCAGTAGTACTGTCTTGACATCCATCTGATGAAGAATCAGCTTTATGAATAGAATTTCCGGCCATCGTCATCCTGACAGTTGACACCTTAGCTATTAGAGTATAAGTGTCAAACTCATCATTCTCCTATTCTGAGCAAACTTCTCCGGCTACCAGCCTAGTCTCAAACAATGTTCTCCGGAACATTTGCGAGAATAATGTTGTTGTCCATAGCAAACTTGTCTTCAAAGAATTTTCCGAAATACTGTCTTCTTGGTCTTTGTCCCTGGCTTCTGAATCTTGACATTCGGAAGTTTCACGTACACCAAACACCTCCACACTTAAATGATATTCAAGTCAATTCTAATCTTGAACCAGTGTTAATGAGAATCATTGTCAGATATGCGAACGGTACTTTATTCAGCAATAAACGTAGCCGTATATGCATTCTATCCCCGTAAGCATATCGGAAGATCTGAAGTGTAAATATCATCTCTAACAGCGTACTGATCTTCTTTTCTGAAATTCCTTTGGATTAGAGATAATATAGAGTAGTCGTTTCATAGCCAATTTTATGTTCATAACAGAACGATGCGAATCCAAAAAATGATACTCTCCGCCTTGATCAATCCTGAGTATATAAGGAGACTACAGAACAGTCGTTTCATAGCCAATTCTATGTTTATAACAAAACGATACGAATCCAAAAAATGACACTCTTTGTCTCGATCAGTTCTGAGTCTCTTGAATTGTCAACTGGCTAGACGTTCAGCTTCAGTCCTGAAGTTCTTGAACTTCTCGAACGTTCCATCCTTCGACTTGAGAAGACATGCGAATGTGTACTTCGAGAAATACTCCAACCTGGCCTCTGTGGAGAATTGATGAAAATCACAGATGTCCGAGTGACCCAACTCCTGACAAAGTGTACTGAGATTCATTCGCCTGAGCAGCTTCTTGACAGCCTTTATCCCTGCACAGACTTCATATCCCTCCACCTCCTTACCTCCACATTATGGAGATTAAATCTAGACCAGACATCTTGAGTCAGCTATCACATAGCACAACTCTCAGTCCATTCTTCACAACTCAATAAAGAAACTCTATTGCATAAGCAGAAGTTCGAACATCACTTCGGTACTGAACAGCAATCCGAAACATGTTCCTCGCCAAGAAATCACCATCTGGCCAGGACGAATATTCATCTTCAATTCTGTATCGGACAACAGAATTCCTGAGATCAGGTCCTAGGGAATCTCTGAAATATGCTACTCATACTCCAGTGTCCTTGCTGGTGGTCCATAACCATTGTCTTGATCTCCAGCTCTTCTGCTAGCAATATGTTTGCCATCGGGACCTTTATCATTTAAATGCTCGTCTTAGGTGAACAACTCCATATAAAGCACACGTGGCCAAATGCACCAGTATCCGCCCACTAGTCAGCTACCACACTAGATAACTCAACATATACAATAATAGCTACAAAGTTAAGTAATCAAAACCACCAAGTTTAGCCATACCTTGCTATTTTGGTTAGAAATAGGATTTGTCATCCTTCTTCAAATAGTCCTCCGTCCAACGGAGTAACATGTCCAATCAGTCTTGGGCAAAGATGAAGTTGACTTCATTTTGCACTGTTACTGTCTGGAACAATTTAAGAGACATGCTCTGAGAAATGCAGGATCCCACGTGCATATGCTGACCATGCATAATAAGTCATGTGCATCTACCACCATGCGTTTAAGCCTGTGGGGAGCAGATATACATCATGCGCCTCTGTCACAAAGTGCAGAGAGTGCCATGCGCCTCTGGCAATATGCGCAAAGGCCGCCGTACGCCCCAGGCACTATACGCAGAGGCCGCCATACGCCTCTAGCATTATGCGCAGAGACTACTAGGCGTATAATGTGCCATGCGCCAGATCTGTTGGGCGCATATAGAACCATGCGTCTGATCTGCTTTAACACACCGAGTGCAAACTTCACAGCATCATCAGTCCTGGGTAGGTGCCCAAACACACTCCAACACTTTGACGAAGGACTTCATCCTTATCAAATACTAGAAGCGTAGTCCGTCAATCTTTCCAAGTTCGTTAAAACTAGTCACGAGAAGACTTGTATGGTAGTTCTGCATCTTTCTAGGATCTGGTTTTGAGATTGTTGGTTCTGTGGCAGATCTAAGATGAGAACAAGGGCAAGGAACAACAAAGGTTCATGCAAGTCTTATCAAACTGCCCTATGTTTAATACTGAAGAAGAAATCCAGTGTTTCATGCAATAAGCTTGCACCCCGAGCTTTACGTTCCCAACCACAAGTGGGATCTCCAGGTTACAACCACACAAAGAATATAGTTCGTTCTTTCTTGCAAACACAGTTGTAATTGGGATAGAACGTTCACACATCATAAGAGGATGAAGAAGAAACAAACAAAAGCGTTCTTCTCTTTACGTTCGCAGACGCTACAATGAGATAGAACAAAAAAACAACAAGAGAAGAACCAAAATAAACTCCTTGTTGTGGTGAACAGGTCACCGTTGCTCAAAACAAGATTCGTCCCATAGACGATGTGTTCCTAAGAACCAACAAGTTCACCAAAGAACTTCTGGAACGCTCCTGATCACTCTTGGACGATTTGGAACTCATTTGAGCTTAAAGCTCTCTGTGGCGCAAAGGCTTGCTGCTGCCGCTTAGTCTCTCTGGAGTGGATTTGTGGTTCTCATATTTTTTCTCTTGTCCAACCTTGCAAATGAGAGGAGTAGAGTTCTATTTATAGAGCTGCTAAGCACCTATGCACGTATGCCCATGTGCGCATACACGCTGACCGACCAAATCTCCTGAATTCCGGATCACAGAGTCCTATGCACCGACACTGCAGCGTGCCGCGCGCTGACAGTAGATAGCGCCGAAAGCAGCATACCACGCGCGTACACTACGAGCATACGCCACGCAAGTACGCTATTACTCGCCACGTGAGTACATCTAAGTGCAAAGTGCACCATCAAGGCGCCACTTTGTGCCCTTAGCCCGAGCCCGAGTCCGAGTACGAGTCGCTATCGTCCTACGGGACTTAACTCCTATGGTTTTCCGTAGTGAGTGACAAAACAAAGGCTTGTTCCTTGTGATTTACACTTAACGCTCTAGGAAAATTAACCCACATGACCCACCTCATCCCATGTGCATACTCCAACGCAAGCGTAGCTATTATATTGTGATATACACCATGGTGGCTTTCCAATGTGGGACTAAAAGTTCCTAAAGCAAGTGGAAAACATCAACAATAATTTCATAACGCCTAAAACTTACCCTAGAGAACTTATTTGCCAATATTTTCCATGATTCACTTGAACGCCTCCACCCTTGTCAGGATAGACCGGTCAAAACAATAGTAGCCATCAAAAAAAATTTGAGGGGGAGAATTTTTTGGAGATCAAGGTGGAGAATTTTATGGAAGAAGCTTCGCCTTCTGGAAACAGTGAAAATGTTTCTTCAGGATAGTTTAGTAGTGTCGTCAGGGCCGGCCTTGGCCCAGGGCAGCCAGGGCAACCGCCCAGGGCCCACGGATGATGAGGGGCCCCAAAAAAATAGTTTAATAAATATGTTAATAATTTTGTACCTCGAAATAGAACTAGTATATACCATGGGTCCTCTTAAACACGAAGTTATTCTGGTGTAGTGGTCAGTACTTTAGACTTTTATACTAAATGTCACAAGTTCATACCTTACTTGTAGCTATTTTTTTGGATTTTTTTAATATTTTTTACATTATGCATGGGGCCTTATTTTGAAAGTTCGTCCTGGACCCCCCCCATTAGCTCAGGGCCGGCCATGAGTGTCGTCTAATTAATGGGTAGGCGGGTTGCGAGCCCATTTATCAACTCTTTGTATAAATATGAATTATTTCCCCGTAATTGGATTTACAGTAGAAAATCTTCTCTACAAGGCTAACAAACATTAAATGGGAACAGTGAAAATGTTTGTTCATGATACTTTAGTAGTGTCGTGTAAAGGGTAGGCGGGTTGTGATTCCATTTATCAACTCTTTGTATGAATATGAATTATTTCCCCCTAATCAGATTTACACTAGAAAATCTGCTCTACAAGGCTAACAAACATTAAAATTACAGTTGGAGAAAGATGCTCTCATGAAAGGCATTCCCTTTGGACAGGCTCATGACATTGAAATCCCACCTCCACGACCGAAAAGAAAACCAGCCAGTCCTTATCCTCGAAAGACCAGTGTAGTTTCGTTCTCCGCACCTGTTGAAGGAATGGACGACAAAACATCAAAATCTCCTCCTCCACTGAGTGTCTGTAAACAAGCCACATTCATGGATAACAATGCACCATGGAAGGTAAGTGTGCGCATCTTCTACTATATTCCTGTTATTCCTTCTTCTTTTTTTAATCCTTCTGAATCAGATACAAGGAACGGATGATAATTCTGAAGGTGGCTGTCGTTCGGAAGTTCTTAACCTTTTTCAAGATGCTCCATCTGCTTCAGTCTCTTCTTTGAATAAGAGGTCTTCATACGCCCGTGCCTTCAAAGGATTTGTTCCCCTTAGGAAAGAAATTAAAGAGAAAATTATACTGACAGGTTCCTCTGTATTAAATGATGACAAGGATCCAAGAGGAAATGAAACAGCTAATAGAGATCATGAGATTGAAGAAGCCAACGAATTTCACATAGATTCACAGACAAAATCTGCTCAAAATGGGGCAGTTGCATCAAGGCAGCCAGAGGGAGTAGATCCTCCAGTACCGGAAAGTCAGCAAGGAGATGATAGCTTCTCAAAGCACAGTTCTGAACTAGAGCGAAGCAGCGATATAAACATCGAGATGGCAGCGACTGACCAAGCAGGAGTCCGTATTATTAGTAAACCGTCATTTAATCCTACAATGTCGTCGACATCAGAACTACACACCAACTCTGGAATATCTTCCATCCATCAACCTTTCCCATTTTCTCCACCTTTTACCCAATTCCCCAACAACCATGATGCTTACATATCAGCCCTAAATTTCTCGTCCACCTATTCAAGTCTAATAGTATCGAGCTTGTTACAAAATCCAGGTGTTCATGCAGCAGCTTGCTTGGCAGCATCCTTTTGGCCATCTGTAGGCACAGATGCCTCACTTGATTCATCTTCTGAAACTCTGTCTGGAGGAATTCCTGAGAGGCACATGAATTCTTCTCCAAGCATGGGAGCCATTGCTGCTGCTACAGCTGCAGCTGCATCGGCATGGTGGGCTGCTCAAGGACTACTGCCAGTTTTCCCTTCAGTTCACCCTGGTTTTGCCTTTGCTCCTGTTCCTGCTCCTGCTCCTGCTCCTGCCCCCACTAGCACCATTAACACAGCGGATACAACCCTAGCTCCAGAAGAAAGAAAAGAAGAGAACGGTGACACACTTCAAACTTCTAATGGAGCAGATCAGCAAGTTGTTGAGCCCGAACAATCTGAGGCTTTAAAAGCACAATATCCCTCTTCTAAACCATTGGTATCATCAGACTCAGATGGAGGAAACGATATAGAAGGTATGAAGTCGGACAAGTTAAAAACTTTGGCAAATGTTGAATTTCATGATCCTGGAAAGGCTAGTTGCAAGAAAAAGCTTGATCGCTCTTCATGCGGCTCCAACACGTCTGGTAGTGAACTAGAAACCGATGCACTGGAGAAGCAAAATGAAGAGAATGATGAAGCTATGCAAGTTCAGTTTGATGACCTGCTACCTGCAGAGACTAACACTCGGCGAGTTAGAAGCAGTGGGAGCATGAATGAGTCTTGGAAGGAGGTCTCCGAAGAGGTTATCATCTGACAAACTAGTACCATATCACTAGAAAGCTTGTACTCTTGAATAATTGTCACTGCTCCTCTAATTGTACTTTGTTTTGTTAGGGACGGCTTGCCTTCCAAGCGCTCTTCACCAGACAGGTGCTGCCACAAAGCTTCTCGCCCCCACACCTTAAGGATTCAATGGTAAAGACGGGCGAAGGGAAAGAAGCTATATCTGAATTGCCAGGTGATCTCAATACGATGGCATGTCCGAGCGAACCAACCCATCTTCCGCACGTTCAGGGACATAGTGACTTCATCAGTATAGGTTCTTCAACAAGTGAAAATGCTCATGGGAAACTAAAGGTCCGTCGAACAGGATTTAAGCCTTACAAGAGGTGTTCGGTGGATGCTAAGGAGAGTCTGTCACCTGGGGATGAAGGTGGTAACAAGAGGATTCGTCTGGAAGGAGAAACTTCAATTTAATGGTACCAGGCGGATCGTTGCTCTTGGCATGTAACATTAGTACGTTCTTGTTCTAAAGAAAACTTAGGCGTGGAACTTTTTACTCAATAGGACATTGGGCCACTTTACATTATATCTCGTGTTCATTGTTTGTAATTGCGGGATAATTGAGCAGCCATTGTGCTAATATATGGACTGCTAACATGATGACCTTTTCTGGTTAGGCTGGGCGGAACGTCTGGACTTCCAGGTCTAAAGGTCAGATGAATATGTTAATTTATAATCCCTTGTTTATCATACACTAATGATGATCGTAGCATTCAGAATTAGTATTATTGCATGCAATTTCCTACAATAATCCAATGTCATCATACATGGCAGTGGATGAATTTGGGAGTGAATTGAGCGTATATTTGGATGTTTAGTTTTTAGTCGATGCACCTATTGCCGTATTAGAAAATTATCTAAAGACTTGGGGTTTGCTATAATTAGAATGTGAGAGGGGGCTGCGTATGGATTTTTTTTCATTCTGAATGGATGTAGTTTTAGTTATAAATATATGCATGTCGAACAATCAATGGTATTTTTTATTTTCGTGTATTTTCACGTGCCAAGTATAATGAACTCTGAGAGCTCTCTCAGAAAAGTGTGTAATAAGCAATTACATTGTTATCTGGAAATTACATTTTTCTCTACAGTATGAAGGTTTCTTATTTCTTATGCTCCATAGCCAACCATGCTAATTGATGGGAGAAGGATCCGGTGATGTTAGCATTTTATCTTTGTGGTCGTTCACGAAACACCAAAATGGAAAAAACAAGATAAAAACGACGGTGACCTTTACGTTCTCAGAGAAATTCCAGAGTAAAGGTTTAATTCCATTCGATCTTCTTCGGCATGCAAACAGTTTGCACACAATACAAACACACCTGATTTTGAGATCAGACAACAGAATACATCACTGACACCAAAATGGCCATGAACTGTGTCAAGAGCACAAATTTGATACTTGAAGAACAATGCAGACATGACAGGTTTCATTATTCAGGGTCAAAACTGGAGCAATTTAGAAGCCCCGCTGCTCCAAACCATCATCAGTCAAAAAAAGCTAATCTTGTCGAATGAAAGGAAAGAAACAGTTCTGTGGAAAGGAAATCGTGCATTTTGGCCTGCAATTATGAGAATGTGCAAGAGTAACTGCCCTCACTATGTAGTGAGCTCCATGATTGCACTGACAATATCCCCGTTGCTGTTCTTAAGAGCTTTCACAGCCTTCCCCTTAGACACACCAGCCTGCGTCATGACAAGTTCAATGTCCCGAGGCTCTACTCCAGTATCATCGACATCCTCCTCGTCCTCTTCAGTGGGGGCAGCGGCAGCAGCATCAGGTTTGGCCTCTGCGTTGCTCAGGTCGGGCATCCTGAACTGCTGAGCAGCCTGAGTTTGCAGCTGGGAACTCAGATCCTCGATCTTTGCCTCACCAAATATGATGTAGGTTTCAGAGTTCGGGCTCTTGAAGACATCCGGTTTTGATATGACGAACAATATCTATCATGGGCATGCAAAATATTAGTCACCTGGCAGGGACAAACTAAAAAACACCTACTTATACAAGGTAAATTTTCTAAAATCCCGAGGAATGAGTTATATGTTTTCATTCTTGCTTGATATAATTTCATGCTCTTTTCCAAAAGGTTTTGTTCGATGTATTATGCACCAGAACTTGGGAACTTCAGACCGATAGCCATTAATATCAAGTACCATTGAGAATCTGAGACGATGATATAGATTCTTTCGTTGTAAAAACAAAGACAACTTTGAAGCTTGCATAGTGATCAACAGCAAGTAAAGTGAGACTGGCAATATTTAATGATCCCTGCCAAGTACAGATCATCAGATTAAAAACTACAGAAGCAGACAGAACACTGGATACATTTCCTAAAAGGGGAGGGGATATGGACCATCTAAGGTTAGTATCTAAACATGCATTGATGTGGTGGTCCATATGTCATCCCTAATGCATATTCCATGACATTCAGAATAATCTTGCATCGTTTTGAAACATTTACAAATGATCTTGTGTACTCATTTCTATTGCTTAAAACACCATTTACTATTTCAGCGGTTGTCGCATGAGAGTTAGAAATGTCCAAACCCTTCACTGTGAAAATTTAAAGCATAAAGATTAGTTTGAATATAGTGGATAATGGATTATGGATGGTATAGACTATTCATTTATTTGCTCAAAAAAGATTTCATAATGATAATGAGGAAAATATTTCAACTCACATCATCTATGGTATTCAACATTTGTACTCATCCACAAATCCATTCTGAAAAACTATTTATCATGCCATTACTTGATGCATCAGTTAGAAGTCCCCAAATCCAGAACATCATCATTAAAAGTTTTCAGATGTATAAATCATTTTAGGACAGTGAGTCATGCACTGAAACGCCTTCGCAAACCAGATCAGAATTATGCAGATTACATTTCCCAAGGATATATAACAATGATACGAGGAAAAGTTTTGACCCGAAAAGTTGATCTTTTCTGGTATGAAATGTCGCGTTTTAGCATGAACCAATGATGGTTAAATTTATCATATGAAGTTAAACTTTATAGCCAGGCGATGAGAAAAGAATCTCAAGGTAGGACTCCTTTACCAACTTACGGATATATGATTATGAGGGGCGTATATGTAAGAAAATACAAAGAAATATGATCATCTTATATGATAGGACTCCTTTACCAACTTACATTTTTGGATCTCTTTATGGTAACCCGGCTGACACCTGTGACAGATTTCATTCCTAGCTTCAGCATAGCTTTTCGGCTTTTTTTCTCACTCCTGCTCTGCTTAGAGCTCTCATTTGTACCAGACACTTCATCACCTGATGTACAAAATAATACCACACCTTAGTATGAGAAGTTAAGGAATAGAAGGATGTATGTGTGTGATTGAAAAGCAAAAGCGTAAAGCACAATTGAAAAAAAAAAAATTTGCTCTAATCCTGCAAAATGCAAAGGTTTCATCCTACCCAGTAGAACCCTCAGGATTGCAGGAAAACCAAGTAACTTGAGCAATTGGAAAGCGAAATCACGACATTGTCCACTAATAGTGGTTAACATATTAATATAGATGAACATTAAAAAAATGCATGCAAAACTATAGAGACCATATAGAAATCAACTTCTATGATAGTAAAGCATGTTTCCATTTCCTGAAAATTCCTTGTAACCTAAGGCTTTTTTATCTAAGCAAATTACCTTGTGTATTCTCTTGGAGTATATAGCAGTTCAAAATCATTCCACAAATACTAATTAGAGTAATGAGAGTGCTATGTTCTATTTGTGTCTTTTTTTGTTGAAGCTGGACAAACATACAAATGATGCCTATTCGCGTTTGAAGATTTAATTACATTACAAGTACAAGATGATCTTTGTTAAGATGAAACTTATTCTACTGCTATGTGTCCATTGCTGGTACCATTACAAACTAAAACTAAAAGTAAAGAACTTATAGGCCATGTCAAAATACATTTGATTGTCGATAATTAGATAAGATTTGCAACACAGTTATCCTTGACTTCTTCGGTTGGACTAAGAGGCAGGGCCGGCCCTGACCCAGGACAGACCAGGCAACCGCCCAGGGGGGGGGGGGGGGGGGGGGGGGGGTGCCAAAATTTTGAGGGACACCAAGAAATTATATATATATTGCTGTTATAAATGATTTTCTGTAAACTATCTTAACAAGAGGGGACATGTCCCTCAAAATAGTACCAATATATATATATATATATATATATATAAAATATATATATATATATATAGCACAGAATGTTGGGTAGAACAGAATGTCGGCACTGCTGCCACCATCAATCATAATCTTTCAGATCTCCCAGTCTCCAATCTGCATGGAGACCACCAGAGCATCATAGTTAGGGCTTTACTCCCACTAGGCTTGAAGAGAGCGTCAGAAAAGACCATCAACGAATCCAATCCATGAACGAGCTAGCAGCATGGCCCAACTCGCTTTCCTTGGAATACAAATCCAACCAGACCTGATGAGCTCGAGGACACTGCTGGAATACATGCTCCAGTGTTTCAATCAATCTCTTAAAACCATCGGAAACAAGTACCAATCTGACACAAATGCCTCCTTAAATGCTGCTCATTGGTAAGCAGCCAGTTCCCAACAACCACAAGAAGGACTTCCATCTTGGTAGAACGGAAGGTCGCCAAAGCCACATCCAATTGCTGTTGTGTTGAAAATCATAGCCTTTATAAAATAAACGAAGCTGACTTTACAGAGAAATTTCCAGTCGCTCCTGCCCACGTGAGAGTGTCAGGAAAAGAAATTGTATGCGATACACCCTCTCAGGACGTTGCATAAAGACTGTGAAAGTTTGCCCTGAATAAGAGACCAGTTCCAGCCTCCCATAGGTGTCAAATAATCTCTAACAGTCCATTGCTTCTCCTCCTCAGGGACATTTACATCCTCACGCGATATAAAAGGCTCGTGAAGAGCCCATTTGTCCAGCCAGAAACGTATAGACTCTCCATTCCCAACACTCAACTGTAATCCCAAAAAGAGAATATCTCTCCCGCGAAGGATTGAAGCCCATGTTGATTCCAACTTTAGGAACGGCTGAAAACAGATCCTGATTATGAAGATACTTGGTACTGAAGACTTGACCCAACATTTCTTCTGCCCGTCCTATCTCCAGATTCCTATTTGATGTTTCCGCCTCATAAGATTTGCGATTCTATTACCTCCCTAACGGTCATCTCACTTCGCTCGCCTTCTTTTTTGTTTTGGAGCCATCTGTCCCGAAACGAGAGTGTGGTCTTCCCTGATCATCTGTCTTGTGTAGCAGCCCTCACTCCACTTTGTAGGAAACCCACGTTTGGATTCGTAACATTCGTGTAGTCAGTCTCATCGGTCGGTGGATGAACCAGTGGAAAATGTCCATCATCCATCCTTCTTATCCATTTGATAACGGTGAAATGAAGGTTCTGAAAGAAAAGTGAGGCGAGCGACAGTGAGATGAACGCCAGTGAGTTAAAGTAAGAGCTCTTGTCATTGAGACCGGCACCGGAAGAAGGCCAGTACAGGGGTAACCTCCATCTGCTTTCAGGAGACAGGATCCACATTGCTTCAAGTAGAGAGCTCAAAAAAGAGCAAGCTCTTCTTAAGTGCCAGTGCTTTCTTCGACAGAAGGTACGCAGCGAGACAACTCTCCTTGGTTTGACCATCGAGGACCACTAGGGTTGCCTTTGACAGCAATCCAAGTACAAGGTCCCGTTTCAAAGGCACCACACCATGAAGGCTTTCTACAGCGAAGGAGCGCACTGAAGAAGGTTGAACAAAGTGAGGCATTGCTTAATTGAGTTTAGGTCTATCTATCTGAAATTGGATCTGGGAAGAGAATTTACGCACATACAGGCTTCTTTCTTTTATCCGAACTAAGAGCTGCTATCCCGGAGATAGAACTCCTTCCTTCACTTAACAAGGTTACACGGAATGCTCCAATAGAAAGAAAGCAGGCGAGCGAGCAAAGAACGAGCTGGGGATACACACAGGCTACTCGCTACGAGACAGTCAGTCGCCTCCTAGCAAGGTCTTCCTCCCGGCACGGTCGCCTTCACTTCAATCATCGAAATTAGATCGAACTCGTCACTGACAACAAGAACGCCTTTCTTTATCACCGGGGGAAAGAGATCCTATCCCCTACGGCCTTTGCTATCGCTTTCAACTTCAATACTTCCCATACCATCTTCAAAGCGACTTTCTCAACAAGCTCTAGCTCTAGGGCTTTCTAGGTCTTCATCGAAGGATGAACTCTCTTCCTTATCATACGAGGCACCCAAATCCGAATTCCCATCCCCATCTGAACCCGATGAGAAATCAGTCTCAGTCGAACCAAACTCTCGAACCCGTACAGAAGTTGAGGGCTCATAGCGCCTTACGATGAAATCGGTGTTCAAAAAAAGGTTTAGCTATAAAGAAGGCGGTTCAAGAGAGTTCTAACGTGGGACGACAAATGGCATGAAATTGCCCTCAAAGGGGTGCCCCCCTGAGACTTCCTAAGTCCTAGTTTCAGCTTGATAGACTAACTAGTTACTTAACTGAATTGCCAGATGTTCCATCAATAGTTCCTTGTGATTCTAGGGGGTTTAGGATAGAAAGAGGGCTAAGCTCAACTCAAAGATGCTATATAAAGGGCATTCATGATAATCGCTTTTCATGCGCATTGAGCGTTTAGTTCAGTTGTTGTATGAGATCTCTCCTTCCTCAAGTGTTTCCGTACGAGATGAAGGCTCCTGAGCTCTCTTTTCAGGATGGAACGTTGGTTCAGGACCACAGGACGGGCTAGGGTCCCGTTAAATTAGACTTGGTAAATCCTGCCACAGAGGTTGTTTTCTCACTTTCGAACACCAAGCTCTTTTTAATTCAGATTTAAGGACTCCTAGTTCCAACTTCAATCTTGGAGCAAGGTGGTGAGTAGGCTAGGATCGGGCAAGGTTAGGAAAGGCGGAAAGGAATGGGAATCTAATAAGATAACGAAAGGCTTTTCCAGCCTGAAGAAGGAAAGCAGCATAATAACATAAGCAAAGGAATTCTATGATTCGGAGGGCGAATACGTTTTTTTTGGAACATGATGGATCTTTGATTTAGGGCCCAACCAATTTCATGTGGTCATCACCCTCGCCGGAGGTACCCAGTTACCCGGAGTCCCAGTCACTCGGACTGGATTTGTTCTGCTGTTAGGTTCTTAGTAGCAGTCGACGACCTTTTCTTCTTTTACTTCACATAGCTTTTCGTCTCCTTGATAGCTGGAAGTTCTCCAAAAGTATGAAAAGCTGGAGGACTTTGTACCATCCATTCAAGTGTGGTTGGATTCTGTTCAACAGCCCAAGGACTTGGAGCACATCTTTTGTTGTTTCCACTGCTTGAAGTGATTGTGACGACCACGAAGAAACGACAAATCCCAACTACGGATATATAAGAGCCGAAACTGCTCAGAGCATTCCATCCGGCGTAAGCATCTGGATAATCTGGAATGCGACGTGGCATACCCGAAAGCCCTAAGAAATGCATAGGAAAGAGGGTCAGATTAACCCCGAAAGAAGTGATCCAAAAATGGCTTTGACCTAAAGTTTCCGGGTATGTCCGACCAAAGATTTTATCCACCCAATAGTGAAATCCTGCAAATAAAGCAAAAACGGCTCCCATAGAAAGTACATAATGGAAATGTGCAACCACATAATAAGTATCATGTAGAGCAATGTCTAGCCCAGAATTTGCTAGAACTATTCCAGTTAGCCCTCCTATGGTGAACAAAAAGATGGACCCTACAGCAAATAACATGGGTGTTTTGTATTGTATCGAACCTCCCCACATGGTAGCAATCCAACTAAAGATTTTGATTCCAGTGGGGGCAGCTATGATCATGGTAGCTGCGGTGAAGTAAGCACGCGTATCAACGTCTAAGCCCACAGTAAACATATGATGAGCCCGAACAAGAGATCCAGGAACACCTATACTGATCATGGCATAAACCATTCCTAGATACCCGAAGACCGGTTTTCCCGAAAAGGTCGATACGATATGACTAATAATACCAAATCCAGGCAGAATGAGAATATAAACCTCTGGATGACCGAAGAACCAAAAGAGATGCTGGTATAATATTGGGTCTCCCCCTCCTGCAGGATCAAAAAAGGTTGTATTAAAGTTTCGATCGGTTAATAACATTGTAATTGCCCCTGCCAGTACCGGAAGTGATAATAAAAGTAGGAATGTTGTCACTAGAACGGACCACACAAAAAGGGGTAATCTATGCATAGTAATAACATATATATATATATATATATATATATATATATATATATATATATATAGGTACTATTTTGAGGGACATGTCCCCTCTTGTTAAGATAGTTTAAAGAAAATCATTTATAACAGCAAGATACATAAAAATATGTTGTAAAAGGTGGATAATGAATATATGTACTTACTGACAAAGTTTTTGACTTGAGAGTATAAAATTTTAAAATATGTTTGTAAAGGGGAATATGATCACAAGGTTCGTAAGCACTGAATATAAAAGATTAGTGACTTGAAACAACCAGGTTGATTCCTTTGTTCGCTTTGATAAAGTCTAGAACATAGATTTAAAAATTAAAACATGGTTAGGCATATAATACGATAATACTGAAAAAATGTTATTCCCTAATCAATATTTTCTCTCCTCCCAAAACTATTTTGTCATGCTATTTTTGGGGATAAAAAATATTGTAGAAGAGAAAATATGCAATATTCGTTGCTGGTACTTGTGATATGTCCCATTTTGCCTTTTTTTTAATTTAATTAAGAAAATGTTTTGAAAGAAGGAAGAGTTCATGTGGCTGTGGTCAACTTTGAGAAGCCTTATAATAGGGATACAAGGCAATTTATGTGACATATTTAGTAAGAACCAAGAGTCTCATATTGAGGTGAATAATGGCGTGTATGATTGGATTTACAACTAGTTTTAGAATAGGAGAGATTAATTCATCTTCTATTACTATTATAGCTTCCTCAAGCATCAGTGGCATTCCTATTTGCATTAGTTATGAATGAATGAAAATATCATATTAAGGGGTCCAATGCACACCCAATCCAAGGCTGCTTAATGATTAATCAGATTGTGCAGCCGATTAAACACAGTTCTGCAGAGGATTCCCTAGAACAAAACAGAGTAAATAAAAATATAGCTTCAGCAAAAATGCAAGAACTGAAGAAATGTTTAAATGAAGGCCTACATATACCTCGAAACAATTGCTTTTGTCATAAAGGATCAACCATTCATCCTATGACGAAATTGAGGAGAATGTTGTTTACAAAATTAAAAGATGGTGGTTGAAGTTGTTTGGAATTTGCATATGTGCAAAAACGACAAATTTATGCACCAATTAGTGGATCTATGAATACGAAGAAGTAGAGAATTACAAACATGAATCGAAACAAAAAGAAATGCTAGGGAAGTGGCTAATACTAAATTAAAATGTCTATAAAACAAGAAAAAGATTCAACATAATCGACCTTCAATGTTTTTGATATAAAAGATTTTGTTGTGTTGCACTTTATTATTATTGGTATCCATGCTTTGGTCAGGCAAATCAGCCCCAATGTGAGTCTCAGATGCATCATGCATGTAGCTATAAATTTTCGGCTACAATTCTACACTTATGCCTTTACCCATTAATTAAGCTTTCTTCTGTCGCCTCTGTAGCAAAAGATTGGTATTTTGGTACGGTATAGCTGCCATAACTCTTTCATTGCTTACTCTCCCATCCTCTCTCTTCTAATAGGTACACCTGCCTTCAGTAGTCATCAAGCAAAAATCCTAGAGGAACTCATGAGTTCCTAATTTTTCAAACTCGCCTATGAAAAGTCGTTGGATTACATTCATCAGATTCCTTGATTTTCTCAACCGTCTAAAGAGAAAATTCAGTACACTTTCAATGTTAGTGAAATTCACGTGTCACATCCATATTACAATTTCTTATTCTGACTGAGTTGTTATTCGAGTTTCTCTAGTCGAATTGGTCATCAAGTAGTTCTCGTCAGAAGAAAAAGCTATCAAATATGTTCTTTATCACCAAATGTTTCCAAAAGAGTCTATGCTTTTAGAGTCTATACCATGTAAAAGAAAAAAAACTAGAATAGTTGCCTATTTAATCTGTCAACTATTCCTCCAAAATCCCTCAAAGAAAAGATATGTACATTAGACATTGTAGATAATTACAAATATCCTCCTATTAAATTTTCTTTTGAAACTACAAGATGCCAATGTGATTTTTGATAAAGAAAATGATTCCTCCTCAACCATATAAAGGGTACTACTTCTTGAACTTATTTACCAAACTGATGTTCTCTTTTTGAAATCACAAGGTGGACTAAAACCGCGATTCAGAAAAAGAAATAGTAGTCCTACAATGAGTTTCAAAAATACCCTTTCTTTCAGCATATCTGTTTTAATTATAAAAAAACCTAACAATGCGCTTTGGAAAGATGAAATTAAAAGATGAAATGATAATGAGACGAACATAAAATTTTTGTAAATACCAAGTAGTAGTAATAATAATAATAATAATAATAATAATAATAATAAATGCATTATAAAGTTAAAAGAAAAGAGATGGGATCCTTCGAAATAAATCATACGAACTTCCGCACTAGATCTATACACATTATCAAATATCTAGGCAAATGCTAAGGACACGACATAAAGTGCCAGGGGCAGCACAATTTTGACGGTCCTGATTTTTTTTTTTTTAAGTCTGTCAAAATTTTGGAAGTCCTTCATTAAATCCTAAGAACTTCCGCACTTATATATTGTTCGATAGAAAGGTTGACATAAATATATCGAGAGAGAGAGAATATTATATATACCATCGGCATCGTCGTCTTCATCGTCCTCGTCTTCTTCCTCGTCGTAGTCGTCTTCTATGACGGGGGCATCTGCGTCCTGCAAAAGATGATGCGTGATCAATATATATATATATATATATTAATTCAATTCAGAGACGAAATGAATTTTTACAGAGAGATGAGAGAGTGAGAGACTTTTTGTTGTAGTTGTTGCTCTTTGATGGATTGGAGCTGCTGCTCTTCTTCCTTCACCATTGGTCCTGGCATTCTTTCTCCCTCTCTGGCGGCTGGCTGGCTGCTGTGGCTGGTGTTTCCCTCTCCTCTATTATTGATATATCTATATTTATAGAGAGTTTTTTTTTTTTTTTTTTGCTTTTTCTTTCTGGTATGCTTGGATTGAGGGTTAAGAGAGTTAAGTGAGACCGATTTAGGTGAGAAAAAATAAAAATTATGCTTGATTTCAGGACAAGGGTTTAGAAGATGAGGTTAAATGAGGATTTGAACTTCTTCTTTTTTGTCTATTTTATCAATCCCTCAACTTAGATTAAAAGTATCACAAATATTCTTTATTTGTCCTATAAAATATTATAATTTTTTCCATTTTTGTTTTCAACATGTTGCTCCATAGATTTTTCATTTGTGTATATACTTTGACAGGTTCTAATTAAAATTTTAATCAAATTTAATTTTATGATATATGCAATTAGGTTATTTTGGTAACTTATTGTATTTTTTTTTAATATTTTCTCACTCAAAATCTCCAATCCAAGCAAGAGTTATTAAACATACCACATTTAACTCTCCCTCCAAGCTAAGTAAGACTATATGTATTGACTCATCTCTCTTTCACTTAACCCCACTTAACTCTCCTTATTTTGTTTTCCCTCAATCCATGCCGATGTTCAAAGAAAATAATTTTTCCAATTTTTTTCATTTCTATATGGTCTCCTTAAATCTACCTCGTCTTTATATAAGTTCTTTAAAATTTTGTTATTTACTTAAAAGTTAACAAATTATTAGCAATTGAGTTATGAGTAATTGGACGGAAAATGTAGGGTTCAGTCCTGAAAACACACATGACCATAGGAGGATATAGTAAGAGACAAGTGGGATCAACTGATCCTACTGAAAATTTTATATTTTTGTTGATACTAGGTATGTAGGAGTAGAAATAGTAAGAGACAAGTGTGGACATAGTAATAATGTTGTTGTTTTTTTTACATTTGATGTTGATCCTCTTCTCTTAAATTTCCGCATCCGTCCCGCACGTAACCCTCCAAATCCACATAAATATTCCTAGCCATTAGTGTATTGTTTTTTATATAAATTGTAGTAAAATGCAGTAATAGCTGTAAACTTGAGGGACCTATAAGCAAATAAAAAGAACTGGGATACTTGTGTAAAAGTACAGTACTTTTAAGGAAATTATACGCAAATATACACAAGAAAAAAACCGAGAAATTATTACTTGGGTCAGCAGGTGTAGTAGATCCACGGGAATAGGGACTTGCTTTTTGGATTCAGAAAACTAGAGGTTCTCCGAAGGTATTGCCAACAGTTGGCAAACTTCAAAGGGAAAGATCAATTGCTAAAGAAATACAAACTGGTTTAAATAAAACTAATCTTTTTTATTTATTTACTAGTAAATTCACAGTGCACGTAAATAATTTTTCTATAATGTTTAAATTTGTTTAAAATTTTAATATTTCTTACTTTAAATTTAGTTTTAAATATTTTAAAATATTTTTAATTTAAAATTTAAAAATTTGTATATCTTCTACTATATAAAAGGGCTTCAAAATCGTTCAAGATTGAACCGTCTAAGTCGTATGTATATCATGGGTTATTTTATTTTTTTAGAAATTACAAAAGATAAAATTTTTAACTTTCTTCGGATATCCTCTTTTCTATTTTTCTTCCACATAACCGATTACCCTCGCTTTTATACACCCTCTTTTTTATTCACATATATCCATAACAAATTATATAATTTTAAATTAAATTTTTAATAAATCTTAATTAAAATATATAAAATATATAAAATAAATCTTAATTTAAATATAAATATTTAAATAATATTTTGATAAGACTAGAAGAAAAAAAAAAGATTTTTTACATGCAACAACGTGCTTTTACTAGTTTGTGCGTAATGAATGAGAGAAATTTTGTTTTTTATGTGTAATTTTATTAAAAAAAATAAATGGTGAATGATATACATAAGACTTCAAACAATTTATTTCTGAGCCTTTTCTAAGCAGCGTTATAAAGGATAGAGATATTACACGATCTCATTACATAATAAGCCTAAAAAAAATGTCATTTCCCCAAAACCCCTAATACATTCCTGAGACACAACTTTCTTTTTTTATTGTCCGGCATAAACACAGCCTCTCTTGAGCATGCAGTCCCTCCCACCATTTATTAATAATACCTTAGAAAGCGGATCCCCAATGCCTTGTACAAGCACCTTATGGATCTCTGCACCCTATCTGAGGGTGCAACAGGAAGCTTCAACTTCCTTTTTGGAGCACAGCTGTTGTCATAAGACTGGATGGCATATCCCCTGTACTACCAAATGCACTATAACTATTTATTTTGCCTATTTATTGATGAATAAGCAAAAAGCAACCACCCTTGGTAATTCTTTTGACCTAGTATATATTCTCTCTCTCTCTCTCTCTCTCTCTCTGAGAGCTTTGTTTGATTTTTAATGTGCCGAACACAGATCCCCAATGCCTTGTAGAAGGAATGCTAGCTATTTGTATCAAAGCATAACAACAAGGGTCTCAACTTTGGGATTAACATGACATACACAAAATGATAAATAAAAAATTCACTGAGAAGCCAATCAGCATGATGACCAACCTTCCTCCCACCCAGATTACTTGTACAGAGTTCGACACAGAAGAGAGAACATAAAGAAGTTTCCTAGACCTCAACTCTAGAAGGTTAAAGTATCTTAAGTTAGACCCACAAGAGAAATAGCTCAAGTAGGAGGACCTGAAGTAGCCTTCATCTATATGTTGTCACAGGATACGCCTCCTAGGCATGCAGGTAACAAATTTATCGCCTCAACCCGGGTAATTTTTCCAAGGATGTAGCAACGGTCGCATAGGATCGCCTAGGATGCCTAGGGTATATATTTTTATTTATACCCTAGGCACCCTAGGCGATCCTATACGACCGTGTATATATATATATATATATATATATATATATATATATATATATATATATATGCGCAGCAATGAGCGTAAGGTGTGTTAGCTCAAGTGGTTCATATGATATGAGTTTTCTAGCGGGCAAGGTTCAATTCTTACGAGTAGCATTTGTTTTGCAAATGACCTCTAGCCTAGTGGTTAAGAGAGATGCATGCGGTCTGAGTGGTCAGGAGTTCGAATCCCAGTGGGAGCGATTCCAGAAACAATTTACCTGGTTCCAAAAAAAAAAAATATGCGCAGCAATGAAGTCTAGGCAAGATGGGAGGCCTGTCGCCTCGACTTGCCTCGCCTAGCGGTTAGCGCTTAGAACAACATAGGCCTTCGTGCTGTGTACTTCTACATTACTTCATCAAGACCATGAATACTAGCAATGCTTACTTCTCCATTATATTGTTCAATACCTACACTCACAGATAATATTACTAATTTCCTCAGCACGAAGGGTAGTTACCATTAATCTCTCTTTTAAGAATCTCATAGCATTCATGAGCTTATCATGGAAATACAAGATAATTCACTATTAATAGCAGAAGCAAGCTTAACCGTTATAAATCACGCAGAATTAGCCTCTGCATCAATTCGTGGAAGCGCAGACTGATTTAAGTTTGACAAGCTTGGAAGAAACTGGGCCTCGTCAGTTAACAGGGCACAAGTAAAACTTCAAAAACATTAATATGTTGCAAATCAAGTTAGCAATTTCCAGACTTAGGCTACAGAGATCTTAATCCATCAGTTCATCAGTAAAACCAGTATAGCACGAGGTTTGAAACAATTAAGAAATAGTTACCAATCACATCACAGTTACATAGAATTAAAAATGGAGTGAAAGTGGACAAGACACTCTCCATACAATAATCTTTCAATTAGGACACCTCAATGCTACAGTTGGGAGTGTGTACTGTGTAGTGTAAGTCAAGAGGAGCTTGCGGTTTATCCTAACGTGTTGTAGTTTCTTCTAATTGGTACGATAAATGCATATTTCTAAGCATCACAAGCAAATTTTGTTGTATAGTAACTATACAAGTATAAAACTTCAACATCAACTACATGAAGTTGTCAATTAAAAAACGATGGTTATATATATATATATATATATATATATATATATATATATATATATATATATATATATATGCCAAGGTCGGGTGGAGTCGTCCACCGGTTTTGGTTTAAAAAAAAAAAAAAAAAAAAAAAAAAAACAAAAAATATATATATATATATATATATATATATATATATATATATATATATATATATATATGTTGAGAGTCAATAAGGGACTTTTAGTCCCACATCGGAATATGTAGTATGTAGAGGAGCTAGACTCCCTATAAGTAGTGAAGTAGTCCATCAATAAAATTAATAGAACTATTAATTTTTACATGGTATCAGAGCCATAACTCTCTCTCTCTCTCTCCACAAAAGAAAAAATTTTTCCCCCTCCAAGCCGCCGCTCTCCCGCAGCACCCCGCCCCCCTCTCTCCCGCAGCAGCCGACCCCCCCCCCCCACCCCCTGCCGCCCCCCCCACCCCCTCCCGCAGCAGCCGACCCCCCCCACCCCCTGCCGCCCCCCTAACCCGAGCCCTAGCAGCCCCTAACCCTCTCCATGGAAACCCTAACCCTAGCCCTAGCAGCCCCATCCACACCCTAACCCTAATCCTAGTTAAAAAAAAAAAAAAAAAATGACGTATTTCGAAGACAGTCGAGATGTCAAATATTTATTTGCACCGACTCTGTTCCTAGATTGCGCCGTTTGGAACTAACAAATGTTTATTTTGTTATTCCTCCTTCACATCGGGATCTATACAGAGACTGATCATGTCTTCTCTGGTGTCCCCCCTCTCCCGCAGCAGCCGACCCCCCCCCCCCCACCCCCTGCCGCCCCCCTAACCCTAGCCCTAGCAGCCCCTAACCCTCTCCATGGAAACCCTAACCCTAGCCCTAGCAGCCCCATCCACACCCTAACCCTAACCCTAGTTAAAAAAAAAAAACAACGACGTATTTCGAAGACAGTCGAGATGTCAAATATTTATTTGCACCGACTCTGTTCCTAGATTGCGCCGTTTGGAACTAACAAATGTTTATTTTGTTATTCCTCCTTCACATCGGGATCTATACAGAGACTGATCATGTCTTCTCTGGTGTCCTGACGTGTTCACTTTACATGCGCGTGCCGGTGCTGGCCAAGTTAGTAGCGCATTCGTAAAGTCTGTGACGTCGAAGAAGACGACAAAGACGAAGATGACGACGAAGACGACGAATAGGGTTCACAGTTGAAGCAGCCATGGATTCGCTCAGTGGCAAACTGACGGCCGACGAGATGAAGGCCTTGGTTGATGATATCTTATCAAAGAGATTAACCGAGATAACTCCACGTGTGATCCATACTGATGTGGATCCGTCCCCTTACAAAATGGAAAATTGGAGAAGCTGGAGACGAAGTTGGAAGGAACGTCCAACTACTTAAAGTGGTCGCGACAGGCGATGCGGACACTGAAGGGACGTGGCTTGGTTGGCTATGTCACTGGCCAAGCCAAGGCGCCGGCCGATCACTCCGCCAAGGAGTTTGCTATTTGGGAGATTGTCAACAACGTCGTGGCTGGGTGGTTGACTGCCTCTTTAACCGACCAGGTGTCGGATAATGTCGAGGCAATGGAGGCTGCTGCTGATATATGGCAAACTCTAAAAGATATGTACTCTGGCTCCGGTAACCCTATGCGAGTCTTTCAACTGCAAGATGAACTCGATAGGGTGGCCCAAGACGAACGTACCATCTCTGAGTACGCGGCCCTGTTGAAGAAGTACTGGTCTGATATGGATCATTATGATCCTCTTGGGATGGAAGATGCACAAGTCGAACCGGCATTCGTGAAGTACTTTCAGACGTTCCTGGCTTATATTTCCCGACAGCGTATGATGAAATTCCTGAAGGGTCTACACCCTGTATTTGAGCAGAGACGGAATATCCTCCTATCCCAACCCACGCTTCCGACCTTGGAAGAAGCTATTGCCGTCATGACACAGGAAGAAGCTTGACTGAAGTTGATGCCCAACAAGGGCTCCTACCAGGGGGAACGAGCCGAGGTTGAAAAGTCTGCCCTTGCTGCCTTCAATCAACCTCCATCTGTTGGTGGTGTTTGCCACAATTGTGGTGACTCCGAACATTACATCCGATTTTGTCCAAAATCCTTGCGAAATCAGTCTACTGATCGAGGACGGGGTCGTGGAGGCCGACGTGGTAGTAGAGGAGGATATGCTGGTAGACGGGGAGGACACAAAGCGAATTTGGTGGAGGAAGGGGGAGAGAATCAACTGGCTAAAATAACCCCGCTTGAGCGGGAGTTCCTTGAGAAGTTGCGAGGCACAAAGTTGGGTTCGGCCGACAGTCCTGGGGCGTCTTCTACCTCGGGGGATCTCATCACTTGCTTTGCCCAAACCAGCACCGGTAATCCTACACGTGCTCTTGCATCTGTCCATCAGCCAGGATGGATAATGGATTCTGGGGCATCTCGCCATGTCACGGGATTCCGTGGTGCATTTCAGGACTATACTCACCTACCATTGTCGGAGAGTATTCAGACTGCTGATGGTACATCCAGCCCTGTAGTGGGTAAAGGCACTGTCGCATGCACCCCTTCCATCACTCTAACCAATATCTTACATGCTCTATCTTTTCCTGTCAATCTTCTGTCCATTAGTGCCATTATACTTGATCTTAACTGTACTGTTTTCTTTGACATTCCTACGGTGACTTTTCAGGAGAAGGGGACAGGATGACGACTTGGGACTGGCACATGGCATAAGGGGCTGTGGTATTTAGACAGGACTGGACTGGACAACACATTGGCATCCTTGGTCGCAGCCGCACCACCAGAAGCTTCCTGTCGCAGTGTTGAAGCTGACTTGCTACTCCACCACCAGCGTGTCGGTCATTCCTCTTTTCAAGTTATTAGTCGAATGTATCCGTCCTTATATCAAAGGGCTGATAAAGAGAAGTTATTTTGTGATGCTTGTGAGTTGGGAAAACATACCAGAAGCTCGTATGTGAGCTCGGGGAATAGGAGTTCAGCTGCTTTTGACATGATACATTCGGACGTATGGGGCCCTTGTCCTACAACCGGAATTAACGGTTTTCGATGGTTCGTCACCTTTATTGACTGTTATACCCGCGTGACATGGGTCTACCTTATGAAGAATAAAAGTGACGTCCTTGAGGCCTTTCGGGACTTTCATCGACGGGTGGACACACAATATGGCGCTAAAATTAAGTGTTTTCGGTCTGACAATGGGACGGAGTATACTAATAAGCGGGTTGCTGAGTATTTTTCCACTCATGGAATACTACATCAAACTTCATGTGCTTATACTCCGGCACAAAATGGTGTGGCTGAACGAAAGAACAGACACCTGCTAGAAGTCGCACGGACGATAATGCTGGCTATGAATGTCCCGAAACACTTATGGGGGCAGGCTATATTGACGGCCTCTTATCTCATCAACAGAATGCCATCTCAAGTATTGGACTGGAAGACACCGTTGGAGATGCTTACTGGGGCAACTACATACACTGTTCCACCGAAAGTTTTTAGATGTGTGTGCTTTGTCCAAGATAATAGGCCAGGCGTTGGCAAACTGGATCCTCGGACAGTTAAATGTGTCTTTGTCGGTTACACGACGACTCAGAAGGGATATGCCTGTTGGAGTCCAGTCGAGCGGAAGATGTTTGTCAGCATGGACGTTACATTCAGAGAACTCGAACCATACTATGGTTCGGATGAAGGTTCAGCATTTGGTGACACACCTAACACAGATGGTGTTTGATGTGAGGGGGAGATAATAAGCCCAAATGTGGTCGTCGGATCGGTTCCGTGTCCGGTTGTAGAAAACTGGACGAAAGGGGGAGAGCACAGTGACTCAGATACAGAGAATGAAGAAGACGATATATATGTTACGCAGGGGGAGCAGCAGACAAGGGAAAAGGAGCTCCAAGTCTACAGAAGGAGACAATAGAAGTCCAGTACTGTGCCTATGCCGTGCCCTGTGCCTACTGTACCAAGTCCCTCGTCTACTCCTGCTCCAACTCCTGAAGATTTTGCCCCCGCACTGAATCACTCGAATTCTGATGCGGATCTCTCCGACTCGGATGGTATGATCTCTCCACCACCTATTGCTCCCTTAAGGAGATCTTCTCGCATCAATACGGGTAAGGCTCCTGCTCGTTTTGATGATTACGAACATGACATTGCCAACTTCTTGTCTTATTCTAACATTTCTTCGAATTATCGAGCCTTCATTGCATCGTTAGACTCTACTTCGTTGCCCAAAAGTTGGCAGGAAGCAAAGAAAGATCCAAGGTGGAAAGCTGCAATGATGGAAGAACTTGGGGCACTGGAGAAAAATAAGACGTGGGAGCTGGTTCCATTACCTAAAGGGAAGAAAACTGTGGGATACAAATGGATGTACACAGTGAAAGAGACACCAGAAGGAAAAGTAGAGCGGTACAAGGCGAGGCTGGTTGCAAAAGGATTCACACAGTCATATGGAATAGACTATGATGAGACATTTGCTCCAGTAGCAAAAATGAGCACCGTGAGAACTCTGGTCTCCATTGCAGCGAACTATGGGTGGAACCTGTACCAGTTGGATGTGAAGAATGCCTTTCTTCATGGGGACCTGCAAAAAGAAGTATACATGGAGCTCCCGCCTGGGTGCTATGCGACGGAATCAAACGGAGGGACGTCGCAAGGAAAGGTGTGTAAACTGAAGAAGTCACTATACGGGCTCAAGCAATCTCCTCGAGCCTGGTTTGACAGATTCAGAAAGGCTGTTACAGGCATGGGATACCGTCAAACAAATGCAGATCATACGGTCTTCCTTCAGCATGCAAGAGGCCACATCATTATACTTGCTGTATATGTGGATGATATAGTGATCACAGGTGATGATGAAGTCGAGGTCACTAAACTGAAGTCAAAACTCACGAAGGAGTTTGAAGTGAAGGATTTAGGAGCGATGAGGTACTTTCTAGGTATCGAGGTGTGTGAAGGCGAACAAGGAATTGTTCTCTCACAGAGAAAATACACACTAGATCTGCTGAAGGAGACAGGGATGCTGGGATGCAAAGCAACGGTCACTCCAATTGACCAGAAGTGCAAGTTGGAAGCAGAAGCAGGAGAGCCCGTTGATCGTAAAAGATATCAACGACTTGTAGGGAGATTGATTTATCTGGGACACACTCGTCCTGATATCTCATTTGCGGTGAGTGTAGTGAGTCGCTACATGCATGATCCAAGAAAGGGTCATATGGAAGCAGTATTTCAGATCTTGAGGTATCTGAAAGGAACGCCGGAAAATGGGCTATGGTTCAAGAAGAATGGACGCATAGAAGTTGAGGGATACTGTGATGCAGACTGGGCGAGCTGCATAGACGACAGAAGGTCTACCACGGGATACTGTATTTTTGTAGGAGGAAATCTGGTCTCATGGAGAAGCAAGAAACAGTCTGTGGTAGCACGGTCGACAGCTGAAGCAGAATACAGAGCAATGGCTCTGGGAGTGTCAGAATTGCTGTGGGTGAAAGCTTTGCTGACAGAGTTAAAGCTAGACAAGGGAGCACCATTACGTCTTCTGAGCGATAGTCAAGCTGCAATAAGTATAGCTAACAATCCCGTTCAGCACGACAGAACGAAGCACATCGAGATTGATCGATTCTTCATCAAGGAGAAGCTGGAACAAGGGATACTGAAGATTGACCATGTCCGCTCAGAAGAACAAGTTGCAGACTGTCTGACTAAGGGTCTTAGTTCATTAAGTCTGTCGAAGCTATGTAACAAGATGGGGATGATCAATATCTATCGCCCATCTTGAGGGGGAGTGTTGAGAGTCAATAAGGGACTTTTTGTCCCACATCGGAATATGTAGTATGTAGAGGAGCTAGACTCGCTATAAGTAGTGAAGTAGTCCATCAATAAAATTAATAGAACTATTATTTTCTACAATATATATATATATATATATATATATATATATATATATATAGAGAGAGAGAGAGAGAGAGAGAGAGAGAGAGATATTTACATATTGCCACATGGCTATGGACATTATATTAAGAGATAGAGATGAGATTTGATTGGTTTGGGTAGACACAAAAGGGAAGAGATGAAGAGGGCAATGGAAGGAAAAAAAAAACTATTGTACCTCTTCTTTTGTAGTACATTTTAAAATATTTACAATATCCATAGCTTTAAGTTATTAGGCTTGGGTTAAATTGTAGATTGAGGGAAAAAAAAGAGGTAGAAATCGGACATTTAAGTCAAGATAGGTCGAAGCAACTACCTAAGACAGTGAGGCGATAGGGGATCTAAAATGCCTAGCATATGCCTAAGAAGGCGAGGCGGAAGCCTTTTAAAACCTTGACTGTCCCATGTTATGCAACATAGGATACAGTAGAATAGACTTATAACAACAAGTCCTTAACCCAAGTCAGCTACAAAATTTAGCTTAATATTTATGAAGTGATATGGGCAAGAACTTATAAGAACATAATAAAATTCGAGGCATTGCTTCATTTTATTCGATAAAATATGTAACTTAATAGTCATAGATTAATATATCATCAACTAGAACTAGAAGAAAGACTCCATCAAATAGTATGGTTGTACTAGCCAAAACTTGTAAAAAACCATAAAACAGAACAAATGTCAAATCATTGAACAAATTTAGTGATTCATAAAGGGATTTCAATGAAATATCTGAAGCAAATTTAGTGATGGATCATGTATCATAACGATCCAAAACGGAGATGTACCTTGAACTGGAAAACTCGTACAAGAACGTGGTTCAATGGGGGTTAGGACCTACCAAGCTTAATAAATTAGCACACATCATTGTTTTCTCTGCCTCAATAAATGTAAGTTTGGTTCATTCCTCAACCTAAAAGGATCTTAGATTAGACCATCTCCAATGGTGATTTCTAAAATTGAGTTCTTATCCTACTTGGCATTGTACTTTAAGGAGATTTCTATCCTAATTGGAAGAGTTTCTACATAGAAATTGTAGACATACAAAAATGCTCTCCAATGGTTCTCCATTTCTATCCTATGTGTCATATAGTAAAAGGACCAATTTAATGGTGTGGGGTCCAATAATAATTGTCATGAGGAGATAGGAGAATTTCTACGAGAGTTTCTACATGTAGAAACCCACCTAGAAAGTTTCCATCCTACATCATTACCACATAGGATAGAAATGGTGATAGAAATTACCATTGGGAGAAGATTTTTCTAAAATGGATTTCTTCCATAGAAATAGGGAAGATAGAAACCCCCATTGGAGATGGTCTTATAATCCTATTGCCTCTCCTGTCTCATTGATCTCCGTGTCCATCCTGCCTCAGATTATACGACAAATTAGGTTAACTATTCCTATGTTTTAGGGTTATTACAAAAACTACTCATACTTTGAAACTAATTACACCGACCACCCCTATAGTTTATGTGTATAATAGAAACTTATAACACTGGCCATCCCTACGTTTTATAAAATTTATAGAGGAGAGAGATGATAAGTGTAATTATTTTCGGAATATGGATAGTCCCTGTAATACTCATGAAACATAGGGGGGTCACGGTATTTATTTTCAGATTATACAGAAGCAAGCAAACCAAAAAGTTTAACATGCTCATCATAATGGCAAACTATAGCGTGAACCAAAGGGTTAACATAGACCCGAAGGTGCTAGATATAAATAAATAAAATAAAAAAAACCAAAAGCTTGGTAGTAGTTTTTTTTTTTTTTTGATGAAATATCCTTGAAACACATCCTAAACCATTTATTACCCTAGCATGTCCTCACTTACTAAAGTAGGAATACCAATACTTTAGGATAGTTGCTACGAAAAGAAAATAAAATACAAAAAACAAAATCTTTATCCCAAAATTTTATTGTGGTCTATCTGATTTATTTTTTCCATTTAGCTCCCTTATGGGCAATATCCTCTGTAACATTAGTAAATATATATCACACATTCTTCTATACTTCCTCATCGATGTTCTTTTAGGCATACCTATAGTTCTATAACTCCTCTAAGTAATATGAATATCCTATAAATCCTACTTGTGCATCGATCCGTCTCAGTTTGCACATATCCCAATCACCTTCGACAACTTTTTTTTCATCCTCATTTGTCACCAACTTTCAAGAGAACACCCTCATTTCTTATATTATCATTCAATGCACTGCAATGTATTCATCGTAGAATTCTTGTTTCAACTAAGACTTTTTTAAATGTTGCTTCTTAACTGCCCAATGTTATATGGTTGGTCTTATAGCCGTCATACATAAATTTTCTTTCAACTTCAAGGAATTACAAAAAACTCTACTTCAACAACCATCATACTTCAATTCCATGTACTATATATTCTGAATCTGCTGGGACGAATGATTGATTCTAAATGTCGAAAAATTATTACTATTAGGTCTTTCTTGTCGATTAATAGGGACACACCGTCATTTCCTACTAAATATAAACATTTCCTACTAAATATAAACAAAGTACTTTTAAGAAAAAGGGTCAACCTTTGACACACACCTATTGCCCTAGATTTGAACACAAACCGACCTTTGGTTTTTTCACAAACCAACCTTTGACTCCCCACTCTCTCTCTCTCTCTCTCTATATATATATATATATATATATATATATATATATATATATATATATATATATATATATATATATATATATATATATATATATTTTTTTTTTCTCTCTCTCTCTCTCTCTCTCTCTCTCTCTCTCTCTCTCTATATATATATATATATATATATATATATATATATATGGGTCGTTCTACAATACATCTGCTGGAAATGGATGTATCGATACATCCGAAATCTGGACCGTTGGATGTTGATCCAATGGTTCGGATTGAATAATAGTGTAGAAACATCATTTAATGCTGATTTAGACTTTTGACCTGTTGGTAACTTGCTTTAGCAGGTCATTCTTCACTTTAATTTTTTCAGTGAACATCCTAAATTAACTCATATTTACTCTCTCAAAAGTCCATCCAATTTAAGAATCGGTCCGGATCGCGTCGAACATCGTCGAGCCCTCCTAGAACAACGAGGAGTACCAGCTGCGCCGAGAAGAATCGGTCCGCTTCGCGTCGGACGTCGTCGAAACCTCCTCGAACAAGAAGAAGTACCAGCGGCGCCGCTCTAATTTTACTGTCCATGCCATTGTCAGAAATCTTATTTTTCATCTAATAATTTTATATTTTGTTAATAAAGCTACATGTCACGGTGGTGGTGGTGAACTTAGGAAACCTGCTTCTGAGGTCGGGCGGATTATCTGCTCACTTATTTTAAAAAAAATCTGTATTGATCGGGCAAAATATTTTTTACTTTTCTAATGATAATTTTTTCAAAGAGAATATTTTATTTGGACGGTGAATGGCCATTATCTTTGCTTTTAACACGGAGGATGGCCATTCTCTTTGCTTTTAACACGGCGAATAGACGGAGAATGGCCATTCTCTTTGCTTTTCACACGGCGAATGGACGGAGAATGGCCGTTCTTTTTGCTTTTAACACGGCGAATAGACGGAGAATGGCCATTCTCTTTGCTTTTCACACGGCGAATGGACGGAGAATGGCCGTTCTCTTTGCTTTTAACACGGAGAATGGCCATTCTCCGTTCTTTGAAAACGGAGAACGGACACTCTGTGCTTTTAACAAAGTATGGTACATTTAGGACTGGAAATGTTCAAGTATCTCATATTTTTTCACCAAATATTTACAGTATTTTTAATATCATTTACCATAGTACATTTATTTAATATTAAATCATTTTCAAGATAATCCGAATATCATTTTTTCAGGCTTCCACTGTATGGCTGAACAAAATTTCTTGTGAATGTTTGAATATAATTAACCTACTATCAAAGAGAATTTTTCTTACATTATATTATGCATTACACTGGCATCGACTTCATACTGATGGCATCGATGTACTGATGGCAATAACAAAGGATGAACAGGCAGGATTACAATTATGTTTCCTCAAAAATAAGGGATGAACAGGCAGAATTACAATTTTAATAACAAGGGATGAAGAGGCACTGGCATCGAATTCATACTGATGGCATCGATGTAATAATTTTTTACAGAAAGCAAAACACATTACAATCAAGTAAAGTTTCAGTGATCCCAGGAATGCATCCTAATGAGGCCACCTGTAAACCCTAGCAATGCACCCAGGACTCATGAAATCTGTGATGGGCATCTGCAAATCAAAGGAATACACCAAAATATCAATATCATCTATGAAGGCCAACTGCCAACCAAATAAACGCTTCAACCAAAAAATCATAATCAAATTAAGTATACTTCATTCCAAGTCCAATAAACTACATAATTCAAGTTACAATAATCTGCATAATTTACGTTACAGTAATCTGCCCAATCCACGTTACAGTAATCTGCCCAATCCACGTTAGTAATTCAACATAGAACTTGTATAATTCACAATACAATAATCCAAATAAATATCAGACCTACTCTAAATTCAAGACCATATTACATTTTCAAAGCAAATTACGAACTATGCACTTAGTACAAGCGAAAAGTTTAGTCTTACAATATTTCAAACACAAAATTTAGTTTGTCCGCCATGACCAACAAATATTCAGAACCATATTACAAGTCAAATATTACATCCAAATTGAAATAAGAGACATTCAAAACTCAAAAGATGTATCTTCATAGCCGTCTCCATCTTCTTCTTCTTGTTTCTTTTTCTTTTTTTTCTACTTCTTCTTTCTCAAAATATCCTTCACCTACACCTTGAGGGACGGATTAAGAAAAATTATAGTCAGTATTGACTCACTTTATATGTAGAAATGACATCCAGAAACATAAATAGAAGTATCAAAGTGATAGCTAGCATTACGTGCACAGTGTGTATTTTTACATAAGAGTTTGGGCTAGCCCCATTTACCTTCTTCACGAGGGAAGAAAAATCTTATTCTTCGTCAGCAAATTCAACCTCTATCTGGTTAATCTTTTCCAGAATCAATTTTTGGTTGTCGGATATAGTCTTCATCTCTTTGAAGACATTCTCAAAGTTTGCAGCAACAAAATTGTATAGGTCATCAACCCTGTCCTTAGTGTTTTTGATTCCATAAGTTGATGGTTTTCCAGATGTTGATGGTTTGCTTACAGCTGCTGCCCGTTTTCCAAACATTCGAGTGAAGGTTAGTTTTCTCATGGGGCCTTTATTTTTAATATAAACATCCCCTGCTAAGCTTGGGACAGAATATTTATTAGCCATCGAGCATACAAATCCTCCGAAAGGGAGAGCTGTCCTTGCAGTTGGTTTTCCCACGAGATGCATCATTCTACTGAACATGTAGGAACCTATATCCATCATTTTTTTCTTCCCCATATAATAAAGAAATTTTACTCTCTCTGGATGGATAGAAAACTCATGTCCAGTAGGGTTGAGTGTTTGAGATACGTAGGCATGCAACAATTTATACAAAGTTGATAATTAATCTTTGTATACATTTTGAGGGGTCTTGGCACCCATCGAAACACCTGTAATCTCATGAATTGCATCCGTCATGGAAACATTATCAATATCTTTCATATCAAACTCAGGAACTGGATCAAATCCATAAAATTCTTTGATGACAGCAGCATTTACCCTAATCAGTTTCCCTCTCAGAAATACCAGTGGTTGATCCTCTTCTTTTTCTTTAATTTCAGCCGAAAGATTTGAGTAAAATTCTCTTACTATTGTTTGGGAGATTTTTTCAAGACAGGATTTGTTCAGTTTCTCCAATTGATAGAATTTCAATATATCCAGGAAAGCTTCGTCTTCGACATCATCCATCTTAATTGATCTTTCAGGCATAACAGCCTTTTCCTTGAAATATTTAATGTAAATCTTCTTAGTTTTTGAGTCTTTAAATTTTTTTTACCTCTTCTCCAACCTGGGACTTATTTGATGATTGCTCTTCCTCTTCATTTTCCTCTTCTGATGAGGATTCAAAATCCACAGAGTACGCTGATGACTCTGTATCCGTTGCCACCTTAGCCTTCGCTTGAGTACGCCTTCGATCTTCATAAGTTGAGTCTTCCGACGAATCTGTATCGAAGATAGATTTTCCGGTCTTTGTCGAGCAATGAGTATTTTTAGCCTTTTTTGCACGTGGCTTGGCTGCCGCCTCCGCCTTCATCGTCGCTGCCGCCGTCGCTGCCGCCACCGTTGCTTCCGCCGCTGCCCTTTCGGCCTCTGCCCTAGCGACCATAATCTTGGTTTTCGCCGCCCTTGCAAGTTCTGCCCTTCGGGCCTGTATCGCATCCCTTTGTGGATTTTTCTCCTTCGACGACGGTCGTTGTTTCTTCGACGGCATTTTGATTAGAAGAGGGTTTTGGAGAGGGTTTGGGAGAAGGAAGAGGGTTTGAGAGAAGTAGAGGGAAAATTCGACCGTCTTATGTGACCTTGGGAAGTGAAAAAAATTAGAATAGTTTTGAGTTTTAAATTAATTTATGACTATTATTACTAGTATAAGACGGTCGAATTTATTACTATTAAATTTAAAAAACTACTTTCCAAAATTAAATTTATTACTATTATTACTAGTATATATCCATGTGAAATTACTACATAAAGCATTGGGATTTTGAGACCCTAATTTTAAAAACTACTTTCCAAAATTAAATTTATTACTATTATTACTAGTATATATCCACGTGTTTCGTATAAATTATTGAAAAATTTGGCAGAAAAAATGTGGTGGAAACATGTTTATTTAAAAAAAATTGACAACATATTTAAAAATATGAAGTTTAATCTCAATATTTCCATGTTTCGAATATTTGATTAAATTTTTGAAAATAAGAAGACTATGTACTCGAAAAAAGTAAAATTGAAACACTCAAAGTTGTCCTCTATTTTACTTTGTAATCATATTTAAGATGGATTTGACGGCAAGATTGACGCTGGCAGCATAATCAATTCTATGACGTAACAAGTCATTGATGGGGATATCGTCGCTGATATATGGATTTGACGTAACAAGATTTTTTTAATTATAAATAGCAATGCTATAGTTAGCAAATGGGTGTAAGTTGTCAGAAGGTTGTAAAAGTTTGATTGTTGGCGAAAATAAATTGAGTTAACAAAATATTATATTTTATTAAATTCCAGCTTCGTCGTCGGAACATTCTCCGGAGAAGTATACAAGAGGAGGACAAAAAACTGTAAAAATAATAAAAAAAAAGTCTAGCCTCACTGGCCTCGCGGAGGATCTCCGTAAAGTCCTGCAGGGTGCGCACACCCGTCCTATGGCACAGGCGGCGAAACGCTTCCCTCTTCTCCAGAGAATTTCGTTCCTCCGGAGTGATCGGCAACAGGTCAAAGTTGGGCGCCGGATGAAGAGGTCGAGCGATGACCTCCAGTGACAACCCGCAGGAGGTCAGGAAGTCCGTAGCCTCTGCCAGCCAGTCATGGGCCGGAGGCGGCGCAGAGGGTGCTCCATGCGGAGAGGCTCGGCGACGACTGGAAGAAGACTCTGGCAATGGTTCCCAACCAGATGATCTTTTTGGAGCCTTGTTAAATGTGTAACCTACTCAGATGAATGGGGACCCCTATGTATATATATACACGTTCCAAACCGACTCTTCCTATTCCTTATTAGAAGTTGGGGATATATACTCTTACAACCTTCACCCATTGCTGACATGTGGGCCATGGCCCACGTGTCAGCAATGGGTGAAGGTTGTAAAAGTGTATATAGGACGGATTTTTGGGTTAGTTGCATGCTTAGTTGGTTGTGCTGTTTGGCTTTTATATGGAAGGCCTAGGTTCGAGTCTGGTGTTTGGGTTCTGTAGAATTTTTCTATTGTTAACATTTTTTGGGTGCTAATATGCTTTTTAACTTAGTATGGAACAATTTTTGGGACTGTTAATGGCCATTCTCTGTTCCTCTAACACGGAGAATGGTACATCTAGGACGGAGAATTGTACATTTAGGACGACGAATGGTACATTTAGGACGGAAAATGGTAAATGTAGGACGGAGAATGATACATGTAGGACGAAGAATGGTCCATATAGGACGGAGAATGGTACATTTAGGACGGAGGTAGGACGAAGAATGATACATGTAGGACGGGAAATGGTACATATAAGACGGAGAATGGTACATTTAGGACTGTTCTGTAGGGTTGTGAATTTTAAATAGTTTGGTTGTTCAGGTTTGTTTTGAATCTATATAAATTAGTTTTGAAGGCTCGTGAAGATGAATTAGTTTGGCTGTTTGGCTGTTAATATCCATTCTCCGTTCATCTAACACGATGAATGGTACATTTTGGACGGAGAATTGTACATTTAGGACGGCTAATGGTACATTTAGAACGGAGAATGGTAAATGTAGGACGGAGAATGATACATGTAGGACGGAGAATGATCAATATAGGATGGAGAATGGTACATTTAGGACGGAGAATGGTACATAAAAGACGGAGAATGGTACATTTAGGACTGTTCCGTAGGGTTGTGAATTTTAAATAGTTTGGCTGTTTAGTTTTGTTTTGAATCTATATAAATTGGTTTTGAAGGCTCGTGAAGATGAATTAGTTTGGCTGTGTAAATAGATTTTAAAGGGTTGTAAAAAAGAAACCAATGTTTTCTTATTCATCACCATTAATTATGGTGAATGGCACTGATACCACTAATATGAGTGGAATTTGCACCGCCAGAATTCATTTTGAATAAGGTAAAATCTGTGTTGGAAAATGGCGAAATCTCTTGTATATGATTACACTGAGATGTTGTATTAATAGTAAAATCTGTGTTGGAAAATGTCGAAATCTCAGAAGTGAGCCGTCTTAGGCGTCATTATATCACAGTCCATTTTATTTATAAAAAAAATAATCATGTAAAAAATTAGTATTGACAAAAGTAAAATTTGCTCAAAATGGAGAATCGAACTCATAAAAAATATCTTGTATGTAGACTAGTAAAAAATATATATAAAGAAATGCATGCATGCATGCATGCTAATATTTTCACCATTCACCCCAGGAATGATAGAACATATCTAAATCATTATACCACTCGTACACAGGTTCTCCTGGTACTGGGATTACATTATCAAAGGGTTTTTTAAACGTCTGTATTGAATAACAAATTTTCCAGAGTTCGTCGTCGAAGATCACGTTAAAGCACCCACGTATGTCGAGCAGGCGAAGACCCTTACAGTTGCATATGATAGATCGCAGCATGTCTCCATTGAACATACCGAATCCCATATGTAGGTGCTCGAGACGCGGCATCGAATCTGCCACGGCCTTTTCCTCCGCCTCGTTTTTTGTGTCCAGCACGAACATGTTCCTGAGCATGAAATCCGGAGGGGGCATGTTCCTACTCAGCTTGACCAGACGGCGGCAATAATTTTCGACGGCAATTATTCCAGTCGACGTGATGTAGAGGCAGTAGCTAATGTCGAGTTCTTCCAGCACAGGGAGAAACTCCAAGTGTCTCACAAAAGTTTTATCACTCACGTCATACTTCGGAATGTGCAGCACCCTTAGAAATTTCCCACTGTATTATAAAAATGGGAAAACATCAATAGAAATTAACAAAAGTATACGTAAAATTTTGTAATAGAAAAAAATAAAGTATTAGAATAAGACCAAATAAAATTTTGCACTGGCCTTAAACATGCAAAAGAGAAGGCTGCTTCGTCGAGCTTGTACGCGGAGAGGGACCCTAAATGTCCCTCACTGCGAGCCACGAGCTTCATTACGGTCAAACTAATCTCAGCGGCTTGCTGGGTCCTCCGGCACCACTGTACCAAGTCGACGTTAGACCAATAGTCTAAGGGACCGCTGAGCGCCTTCCACCACGAACGGCAAACTGGGGCCACGTTGCACATTACCTCGTCCGTCGGCATCCCCGACAGTACCAGTATCATCGAGAGAATCTCGGTAGGGATGACGGCCCGTCCGCTGCAGTTGATCTTGCTCCTCTCCATTGCGACTGTTCTTCTTCTTCTTTCCTTTGTTTCTCTCTAGTCGGATGGGTTCTCTTCTTTGGAAAAGGCTATTTAACCCATCGTTTACGCGGGTGTATGTAACCCGCTCGTGGAGGGGTGTGACCGAATATGTCACGAATCTATTAGGAAATAACGGTAATGCCACTGTATTAATATTAGCAATTAGTCGTTTGGGCTCCCAACATATTTGGGTGATGCCATCTCCTATTATGTGGCATCTGACATGGCAGATGACATAACAGCTGACATGGCAAATTTTAACCCCAAAAATTAATTACCCAAAATTTTTTAATGTTAATGTTAATGTCAATATTAATATTAATGCTAATGCTAATGCTAATGCTAATGTTAATGTTAATATTAATGTTAATATTAATCAATGTTAATTTAATATTAAATTATTTATTTACTATTAATGTTCATTTTAATATTAATTTTATTGTTAAATTTTTCCATGTCAGCTGTCATGTTAGCAACCATGTCATATGCCACATAATGGAAGATGGTATCACCCAAATTTTTTGGGAGCAAATAGCATTTTCGTAATATTAGTTTTAATTATATTGTAAATTTTAAATTAACAGAAAAGCCAATGTAGATTTAATATTAATGCTACTGTAAAAATTTTTCGATCATACCTCGATACTTACGTTTGTCGACCGAGTTACCGTCTTCATCATTATCAAGTTTTTACCCGAATCATCGTCATCGCTGGGGCGTGATGCCGTACGAGCCTGGAGTTGCGCTCATGCAAGGCAAGATAACAGATTCACAATAGTGTTTATAGCTCAAATTGATAACATAAGCAGCAGAAGGAAAACGTAATATACAATAAGAATCTTTTTTATTGATAATGAACTGAAGGTTACAATGGCTCTGAATAGCCCAACTCATCATGCCAATTGGCTACAACGCTCATGATCTCTCTAGCTCACAAAGGAGTACATTGTTCCACACATTATGCCTCTTTATAGCCAACAAGTAGTCTTCGGCTGAACATCTCCATGTCGCAAGTTCGAACGCCAATGCGGTAGCTCCTCTTGAACGCTAAGGACTCCATGCATCTGGACGTCCAAGCTGAGCCCCGCCTCGAGCCGAACATATCCTGAACTTGTCCACCACCGTGTCCCTGCGGCAGATACAGTTAGACATAATCTTAACATAAACATTGTGATCGTGCTCATCTATGTCCCATTTCGCCTAGCCTACAAGGTTAGAACTTTACATAAGAAATCATATCATTTCACTCAACCAACCAACCGTAAACTTAAACATATGCATAAGGGTGGCAGGCCCTGCCCTGCACCCAGCGCTAATCTCAGCCCACCGACCCTATCTATATGAAGGTCACGGTGTTTCTGTCACGACCCGCACCCTGATTAGGGGCACGAGTACGTGGTTACGTCCAGCCTATACTGCAGCTTCGGCGATAGAACGCTGTCTAGGTCATCTATAAATACTACAACTAAACAGATAAATGTACCTGTACAGTATATACACTCCGAATGGAGGTGACATAGCAATACAGTCTCAATCACAAATGTAAAACTAAGGTAGATAGTATGGAAAGGAAAATACGAATGATGAGAACATGAAATAAGTCCAAGATCCACACAAGACCAGAGCTATACACAAACAACCCAGAGAATCACATAATATATAAAAACTACTACAGTCTAAAAAGTACTAGCTAGCTCGTAGGCCAAGCAAACCTAATTAAGCTACACTACTCAAGGTGAGCAAAGTCTAGTGGCTCTACTAATAAGCCACAGTCTGGGTCTACTCCATCAGACTCAACCCCATAATAGGTCGGGCAATCAGTCACACGAGACAATTGTAATATGTCAACGGTATCCTGTCAGAAAAATGAGCAAGTACAAACACCAACAGCAGTTCCATATGAATTGACAAATACTATAAGAGACATTATAATGAAATACAAGACAAAGATATAGGCGACTTGGAAACCATTTGAAGCCGAGTTACAACCCTTGGACCAAACAAGGACCGAGGTTGTAACCCTTCTTTCAAATAGAACTTAGTCTCAAATCATGGTATAGTATAAAAACAGGTAGAGCATGTGAGTAATGGAAACATAGCATGGTGAGAAATACGGAAAGTAAAGCTGAACTGGAATATAAGATACGACAATAAATATAAAATGTGATTTGAATTATTAGAGCGATATGTGATCTGCTAGGGAGTCATGGTGCTCCCTGAACTGTAGCCGGTGTACCTCTCTCCACTGCTGCCATAGCTAGCTGATACAAGTTCTCCATGGTCTGTCGCAGCAATGACCATGGTCTGTCATCACGCAATGACCATGGACGGTTCGTACCGTAATGCATCTTTGGCATCCTTATGTGTAAGACTATGATCGCTTCGATACGGGTTGCTAGCCCAATATCCGAAGGATCCCAAACTTACTGATATCATAGCTTATCACAACACTTGACGGTCGCAACTCGTCCTAATGATGTGCACCATAAATACCATACATAATTCCCTCCTTTGAACTACTCGGTTGAATTAAGATGATGTGCACCATAAATACCATACATAAATACCTACACTGGACGGTCGTAACAATATCATAGCTTATTGAGTATATTATATTGACATTGCTTGTCCTCCATTCGGAGTTGACCGTTCTCGACAGGTTTTGATATTATAACTGTTGTTAGAGAGTAGAACTAGACAGCGTTCTACGTCGTTTCTGCGGTATAGGCTGGGACGCTGTCACGTTATGGAATAGCTTCTCTGGAACCATCCTGGACGTATAGCTTTGTTAATCGGGGTACTTTCAACGCAAGTAGCTAGCTCCGATGCAAGTCCCCGCTAAACCTGTGCTGATCGAGGAAACTACATTGTCGACAAGTTGTCCATTACCATGCGAAGACATATTTTCCTTTTAGTTATTAAGACATAGCCTACATTATCTTTGAAAACTCAATCCCTTTCCCGTGTTTATGCTCTTGCATTTATCCTTTCATTCGCAACAACATTATCGATTTACCTAGGAAGGGGGTCGAGAAGAGGAGGGTCAGCCACTCACCTTGAGTTTACTTCAGGCGAGAGAATGGATCTTAATTCAACCGTTCCCGTTCGATCGAGTCAATCGATCCCGACCGAATCGATAGCGACAGTGTTCCTTTCTCGCGCACCCTATCATGACCCGCACCCGGAGTAAGGGCATGAGTGCGTGACAGCGTCCCAGCCTACACCGCAGAAACGACGTAGAACGCTGTCTAGTTCTACTATCTAACAACAGTTAGATATTATAACCTGTCGAGAATCAAGGGTCGTCGTCTAACCCAGCTGTGGCAGTCTATTCTTGTGTATTGCTCCTTCAACCAATCCATTCCTAGGCCAAGGGACCGATTCGGCCCGTAGCAAAAGGGTCGTCGTCTAACCCAGCTATAGTCCGTGATGTCTTGACATTGCCAGTGGCCTTCACACCCTTTCACTGCTTAACAAATGCACGTGACACGGGACGGTGCTTGCTATACTTCGATAGCCCAACAAAACTCTTTTCTAATGTGTTCGTGCAACGACTTGACAAGCAAGGGCTACGTCAAGCCTAGCATCGAGGGAAATACGACTTAAACTACGGGACAAGCGAATGTTAGTATTAATTGTAGTTTCAATTATATTTTAAATAAAAAAGAATGCAATTTTAACTTTAACTAGTTTGAAGTAAATGTTAAATCCAAAACTATTTTTAATTTTAGTAGTCATATTAGTTTCAATAATATTGTAAATGTTTAAATTAACATGAATGCCACGGTATTAGAAACCTAGCTAGCTGATGTCACGTTGCTCCGGGCACGGTTAGTGTTCGTCTAAACTCGTACGTGCGAACTAGTTATTAGTAATGATAACCAAAAATTGAATTTTAAGTTTAAAATCTAGCCGAGCTCGATCCTCCCTCTTTATCCCATCTCCCACACTCTCTTTCTCTCTCGGGTTCTCTCTCACATGTTGTGTTCCTTAACACAATAGGTCCCGTAGCATTAAATGCTCTGCATGCGTTATTCTACGCAATTTAATAATAAACACTGATACCATATCATTAGAAGAGCAAAGGTTGTCTTGGAAGTCGTAAAAAATTACTTTATATTGCCTTCTCAATACTTTTTTGCATTGGAGATGACTTTTTAAAATTATTGTCATTTATGAATATAGCCGCCTATGCAAGTTATTGTCTTCTGCCTCATGCCACATAGGATACACAGTACATAACAAGACAATAGGTTTCGTAGCATTAAATGCTGCTGCATGTGTTATCCTACAAAAGAGGGCCACGTGGAGATTGCTGTTGCATGCTTCCTCATGCGTTATTAGCTACACATTTTAATAATACATGTACCCAGAAGACGAGAAAGTTGTTTTGTTGGAAGTTGTTTCCTTAAAATTATGTTTGCTCCTAGAATCACTCAAAATTTTTCATGAGCTATCAAAAGAGGGCCACGTGGCGGAGTTACAATGAAGACGAAAAGGTTGTATTGTTGCCTTGCTGGAAGTTGTTTCTTCCTGAATAATACTTTTTGTACCTCCAAATTTCACTTTCAAACTGTCCATCCTTACGTGGCAGCTGACGTGATATGTTGATCTGACAGCTGACGTGGCAATTTTTTTTAAATAAAACTAAAAATAAAAATTAACATTAAAGTTAATATTCCAGATTAACATTAACATTAATATTAATATTATCTTTAACATTAACAATAATGTTAATATTAACATTAACCTTAACATTAATATTAACATAAATTAATATTAACATTAAAATAACATTGATATAAACGTTAAATTATTATGGAGAAAATTGGGTAGTTAACTTTTTGGATTAAAATTTGCCATGTCATCAGTCATGTCAGATGACACAATATTAATTTAGAAAAATACTAAGAAGCTCATTTATTTAACATGCCACATCAGATGGGAGGGCTATATATAGAGGGTCAATTTGGAGGTACGATAATATCATTACTCTTTCTTGTTGTATTGTTTCTTGTCCTTCGTTTCTTCTGCTGGTTTCTAACACATTCTATTTTCTTCAATGTCGACGTCACATGGAGAAAGTGATCGTCGTGTGGAAGATTTAGTCGATGAAGAAAGCCTCCTTTCAAGAGGACTGTCAGATGATTTGGATGATGAGCAAAGTTTGGAAGATGTTAGCTTAGGAGACAGTAAAGAACAAGATGAAGACATCAACTCAAACAACGAAATGTTATTTCGCATCACCCTTTCTAATGGATTTAAGAAATGCATTATATTTTTACATCTATTTCTCATGTTTATTTTGTTTTATTCTGTTCTTAGGGACGACGATGAATCTCCATTGGATTTCGATGCAGCGACGATGAAAAAAATATTGCAATCTGCCAACATTAATAAAGATCCAACCATGCTCTTAGAAGATGTCACGACCTGCACCCGGATATACGGGTACGAATACATAGACGACGCCCAGCCTACGCCGCAGTATCGGCGGTAGAACGCTGTCTAGTACCCAATAAATATACACCGCGTTTAGAAGGCCTATAACTACAAATATACTCTAGTCACATCACAACAGCTAGGGATGATAAGACAAGAAAGATAACTAAAGCACAAGAACAACTAGAAACTACTAGAACGAAACATAAGACAGGAAAATAAAGAAGGAACAACAAGACTAACTAAGGATAACTCCCAGGCAACTCACATAGAATAATAGTGAGATCCACCCCAGCTAGCAACATCATGAAGTCCACTAATGGTATAACAACTCCTAAAATATTATCAACGGTATCCTGTTAGGAAAATGAGCAAGTACAAACACTAACAGCAGTTCCATGTGAATTGACAAATTCTATAAGAGACAGTATAATAAACTATAAGATAAACATATATGAAGACTTGGGAACCGTTCAAAAGCTGAGTTACAGCCCTTAAACCAAACAAGGACCGAGGTTGTAACCCTTCTCCCGAGCAGAACTCAGTCTCCAATCAAGGTACATCATAGAGGCATATAAAACATGTGAGTAACTGAAATCATAGCATGGTGAGAAGTACTGTATGTAGAACAGAACAAGATATATGATAAGATAAAGTAAATATAAAATATGTCTCAAATATTATAGCCTAATGTGATCGGTATGGGTCAAGAATCAGGCTTCCAGCCGACCGGCTACAAGGACGTGGACTCGGTCCGGCCGGGATGGTAAGCTATGGAGCAAGTAGTAGCACAGGTCAGGCTATACCCATCGTGAGGTGAGGGTATAGCTATGATACAAGTAGTAACTCAAGGTGGGCATTGATCACACTATCTATAATATTCCCCATCCTCGAGTAGTATACGGATCCAGACATAGCACGTCATGGCACGAGATTTCCTAAGAAGGTAGCTACTTCTTCTCAGAAATCAGTGTCAATACAAGTACAAGAACAATCGAGCAAGTACCAGTATCCCAAGAAATCCAGGAATGACATCTCATGACAGGAATCCGACTATACTAGTCCGTGAACTATCGTGTCTGAGAATCAAGTAAGACACTACGACTGAATCAGATATAGCAAATATCAAGACAATAAAAACTATCAGTGAATGTACTCGCCTGCGGTCCTGAGCTGTCAAATGGGGTCGATGCTCAGAGTGATGCCACAGACCTAAAGATAAGATATATATATATATATATATATATATATATATATATATATAAACTAATTAGGGTTCAACAGTGTTAGGCTTGATTCTATAGTATAAGCTACGCAATCTAGGTCAGACTCAGTCAACAAAGTCAAACTAGGTCACACTGAGTCACACTAGGTCAAACTAGGTTAAACTGGGTCAATGGTTGACTTACAGTTGACTTTTGGTCAACTGGTCAACTCTGGTCAACCAAGGTCAAACTAGTCTAACCTAGGTCAAATGTTGACTCTACTTCGACATTCAGTCGAAGCAGTCAACCATGGTCAAACAGGGTCAAGGCTAGTCTCTATAAACATCTACAGGGTCAATCCATTCAATTTCAGTGATTGTGAAATCACCGGAATAGATAGAACTCAAAATACCACAAAAGGAGAAGAATTATAATAATAGGGTAAAAACCTACAGATGTTGTCGGATGATAAAATAAATATTACCAACATGTCCAGAATGGTCAAATCAGCTAGAATAGCCTGTCCAAAAGTCCAATTTGGATACAGGGGCAAAAGGGTAATTTCGAACTAAAATGATGTCCGCCGTTGGACACACTTTACACCGAAAAATGTGCCAAAATAAAAGTGCACAAAACCTAACAAATTATATGTCCACGAATCCAGAATGACGATACGAACCCAACGGTATATCCAGAATTAGATTCCGTTGACCCGATCTCAAATTGGTCCGTTGACCAGGACATTGGAAACCGATTTGTACGAAAAAGCGTGTCGGAGCTAATGTCCTCAAAACTCAGCAAATTATATGTCAACGAGTCCAGAATGACGATACGAACTCAACGGTATATCCGGAATTGGATTCCGATGAGCCGAACTCAAAATGATCCGCTGACCCGGATATTGGTATCCGACTTGCACCGAAATGCGTGCCGGAACCAATGTCCACTACAACCTAGCAAATTATATGTCAACGAGTCCAGAATGACGATACGAACTCAACGATATATCCGAAATTGGATTCCGAGGAGCCGAACTCAAAATGATCCGTTGACCCAGAAAGTAGGACCCGCTTTGCACCGAAATGCGTACCAGGGCCCACATTCTCCAAATTAAGTAAACTCTATATGAAAACATGCCAGAAAGACGCCACGAGTCTACTGGTGGTGTCAGAAATTGAATTCGGTGTCCCGGGTTCAAAAATAGAATTTTACAAGTGCAACACTAAGAATTCGAACGGTCAACTTTGGCGTCGAATTCGACCGACCTAACAAGCTCAAACTGAAATGAAATCTAAAGGGGGGCAGGAAGAGGGTTATACCAGCTTCGCACAGGAACTGGTAGCGTGCCAACCGGAGATGCGACAGACGAGATACGAGTCGACGAAGTCGGCTCCACAAAACTGTCCAAAAATAACACAATTTAAAGTGTCAACTTGGTGGCCGGTTTTGATCTATCAAACGACGAAATTAACGGGTAAAATTTGAGAGGGATGAAGGGGTATATACCGAGATTAAGAAGGAGCGAAGAAATTGCCGATCCAACGGTCGAATTTCTCGAAAAACATGCACGAAGTTGCTATCTCGGGCGCGAATTCTGTGTTCCGTTCCCGCGCGCGTCACGGCGGGATCTCGTGCAAAACGCACGGATACCCCGTACGTCGCGTCGGAGAAGCGGGCGCTGGCCCGGGGGAATTCGCCGGGGGTGCGCCGGAGTGGGGTGGCCGGCCACGCGGTTCTACGTCGACGCACGGCGGCGCACGGGACTGCCGGTGCGCTGCTGTCGTAGCCCTTGCTGCGAGCTGCTGCTGCAGCTGCTGTGGCGCGCCGGCCACGCGGTGGCACACGGCGGCCAGACGGTGGGTCGAGGTGGCTCGGGTTGTGGTGGTGGAGGTGAGATGATGGTGGTGGTTGCTTGGTGTTGGAGATAGTGATGATAGTGAAGAAGGAGGAGGAGGAGAGGTCGCTGTGGGGGAGGCCGACGGCGGCGGAGGCCGGTGGCCGGAGACGAGGCTGGGCAAGGAGGAGGGTGGTCGGGCAGGTGGTGCTGGTGAGGGTGTATGTGTGTGTGAGAGAGAAGAGAGAGAGATGAGTATGTATGTGTGTGTGTTATAATAAGTTAAATAGAAAGAGAGAGAGTGAGAGAGAATAGATATTTAATGAGAGAGAGAGAAAGTAGTGAGAGGGTGAGGGGGTGTTCGTACACAGCAAGGGGGGTGTTGGCTGTGAAGGAAGGGATGGGGTGTGTGTGTGCTTGAGTATTTTTAAGGAGAGAGAGAAAGAGATATTATATATATATGTATATATATATAATGAGATATTTAAGATATTAATAAAGTAGAGAGAGAAAGAGATATTTTCAAAATAGAAAAAAATAGGAAAATTATGTGGGGTATTTGGGCGTCACGAGAAAACAATATGGAGCTTGGGTTCGGGTTCGGTCGAGCTGGGTCGGGCCAAAATCAGACAGGGGGCAATATTCGAATTAAAATGGGTGTTTATAATCATGGGTAAATAAGTAGCATGTGGGGACTCAAATAAGTGGGACAGAAGCGTCATGCGGGTAGTAAGCTTCGTGTGGGCCATGTTCCTATTTGGGGTCGACTAGGTTTGGTCGATGTCGGGTCCCGAAATTAAATTGGAAATTAAATCAGGTTTCGCGGTAGATAATTAATTGGCCTAAATTGAACCGAAAGTTGTGCGAAGGAAATGGTGCACAAAATGGAGTGTCTGAGTGGGACACGAAGGTCATGGGTGAAGAGCGTCTCGAGTAGATCAGGCATGACAAGTTGGTTCTGAGAAAACGACTGGTCTGGTGCTCCTAAATTAAAAGTCACGGTAACGCGCTTATGAGGATCAAGGAAAAGAGTGGGAAAATCAATAAATAATTAAATGGTCTAATTTGACCCAAACTTGTGCAAGGCAAAAAGAGCACAAGGGAACAAGTTCAAGTGGGACAGGATATATCAAAATGAAGATAATCTCGTCTACTACAAACTCCAAGAAGGAAGTTTCCAGAGACTGGCATCCCTGATGCTCTAGAATTCCAAGTCACGATAAAGAGCATTTAATAATCAAAAATTAATTATATAGAAATGAATTATTGAAAATAATTCATTAGAAAATTCGAAAAATAATTCGGGAAATTCAGGGGGCTTACATCCTACCCACCTTATAGAAATTTCGTCCTCGAAATTAAGGTTGTAGTAGGGGTAAAACAAGATAGAAAGTTTTTAGGCAAAAACTTAGGCACGATCATAGAATGACAAGTTTGCACGATTAAGATAATCAATTCACAATTATTCAGGCACGATGAAAAATTTTCGCACGATAGAATCAAAATATGAACAGAATCATATAGGCACGATTATAGATAAGTTAAGTCATTGGGACACGATTCAGAAATGACTTAGGAGAACGAAAGTTATAGATGAAGTCCACGTACGAGGTGACGTCTAGCACTCGGGTTAACAGATAATCAGCCTGAAAGTCACACAGGCTTGATCAAGATGAGAGATAATCATGACCAAAACAAGGCTTGACATGATTGAGCTGGAGTTTCAGACACAACAAAATCGAAGTCAAGGTCTTATAGACCTGATCAAGATTGAAGAGTATGATTAGTAAAATCATGGAATACGCTCCAAGTTCGAGCGTGAATAAAATTGTAAATAGTCTAAGATCACTTGGCACGATAGAGGTATGACAACAAAATCAAAACTTGAGCTTCATCCGGTTACAATCAACAAAATATTGATAATAGGATTTCAGCTTACTGAAATTTGATTTAGGATTTGAGATAGGCATGATTAAGCACAAGAAAATTTCGGATACAATCAAAAAATCAAATAAGGTCGAAAGGAGTATAGGCACGAGTGTTTCAAAATCCAAACATGCTCAAAATTGAATCTCAATACGATTATAGATACGGTCAGCTCAACCTTGATCAAAAGTATAACGGTTTAGGCATGACCAACATGAGACTCCGACATAATCAAGGATAGTATGAAGCCAAATCATGATTGGAATGGAATTTAGTCATTTGCCAGAATTGAATCGAAAGTTTAAAGCACGAGTGATGATAGCATTGTCCAATCACGATAAAAGTAAATAATTTAGTCTCAGCACGATTTAAATTGATCAAGTTTTGAGTAAATCAGAATTTGGACCAGATGGAGAATAAGATCAACGAAGTCTGGACACGAGCATCTAAGAAGAAAATCATATCACAATGGAATTCCAAACCATTGAAGTTTAATCAACAATCAAGACTCTTTGGCACGATAAACTAGACAACCAGAATCGATTGGTCAATCAGAGAGGATCAATCTCACGATATCTAAATATAATAAACAAATCGAGGATGTAGAATTGAATTGCTTCTGTTATCATAGAAACCAGAATATGGGATCGTAGGAGGAAGCCGGGGTAATCATCTCTCTCTGCTTCGACTACTACCAACAATGTCTACTCCGAGACGGATGATTACGATACTTCCTCAATTTCTTCCAAGATAAAAGATATAAAAATTCTAAAATTTTCAAGGTTTTCAAAGTATGGCTGACAGAAGTAGATACGAGATAGGTAATTGGTGTAATCAAGACATGGCTAAGCAAGTCAGAGAAAATGATGGCAAGATGAGGAAATCATCATACAAAAAGAAATGAATGGTAAGTCAAGAAATAAGGGTATGAATTGTCCTCATCATTTAGTCAAAAAGAAGTGAATCAATTTAAGATACGATCTGATAACCATACACGTCTATCCAAAACTATGCTGCCAGAATTTATGCCACGCCAGTAAGCATAGCTGCAATAAACGATAGAGTCCATAACCAAGGTATATGCCCTATTATCATGTCATCTAGATTCCTTACCACGCCAACCGGTATGGCTGCAAGAAAATCTAAATTCCATAACTAGGATAGTATATCCAAAATTAGGCTCCATGTCCTTGTCAGGCTAGCTAATATGACTGCGATAAATTCTAAACTCCATAATAAAGTAGACATTTATCGTTCTCATCGCCCTCATCAAATATGTTTATCAGAATATCTTAACTCAATCCAGAGAAACTTATCTTCAACAAAATCAAAATCGAAGTCAACAACGAACATCAAGATTCAAAATTCAACAACGAATCAAGGATAATTAAATTAAAACTAGCTAAAACAGATTCCGAGGTAGATTTTAGAAGAAAATTCTCAGGAGATGTCCAAAGGTACTATTTAGGTCAAGATAAAGGAAATCATTGGAATATAATCTAAAACAATCTCAACCTGATATGAGACTGGCAAATCATATTCTCGTCTCAACCTAGAAGATACATAAGTCCAACTTATACCTTCCCTCTGGGGTCCACAACTCATTCCAAGAAGAATAAAGTTGATAAAGGACAGATATTTCAGAAATCAGGACGAACAGAACAAATGGGAAAAGTTTCGAAAAGTTCGAAATAAGATTCCCAGGGGTCATCCCTGGAATCTACCAAGAGTTCCTAATATGTGACTGAGTACCAAATCCTAAAATATGCCATGACTCAATCTTAATCCTAGGGCAGGCTCGCAGTAGTACAAAAAAGCTCAAGTACTACCACGAATTCGCATTAATTGCAAAGACTGACCTGCATGGGCCACCACTAAAAACGTGTCACGACCCGCACCCGGATATACGGGTACGAATACGTAGACGACGCCCAGCCTACGCCGCCGTATCGGCGGTAGAACGCTATCTAGTACCCAATAAATATACACTGCGTCTAGAAGGCCTATAACTACAAATATACTCTAGTCACATCACAACAGTTAGGGATGATAGGAGAAGAAAGATAACTAAAGCACAAGAAAAACTAGAAACTACTAGAAGGAAACATAAGACAGGAAAATAAAGAAGGAACAACAAGACTAACTAAGGATAACTCTCAGGCAACTCACATAGAATAATAGTGAGATCCACCCCAGCTAGCAACATCATGAAGTCCACTAATGGTATAACAACTCCTAAAATATTATCAACGGTATCCTGTCAGGAAAATAAGCAAGTACAAACACTAACAGCAGTTCCATGTGAATTGACAAATTCTATAAGAGACAGTATAATGAACTACAAGACAAAGATATATGAAGACTTAGGAACCATTTGAAAGCTAAGTTACAACCCTTAAACCAATCAAGGATCGGGGTTGTAACCCTTCTCCCGAGCAGAACTCAGTCTCCAATCAAGGTACATCATAGAGGCATATAAAAATGTGAGTAACTGAAATCATAGCATGGTGAGAAGTACTGTATGTAGAACAGAACATGATATATGATAAGATAAAATAAATATAAAATATGCCTCAAATATTATAGCCTAATATGATCGGTATGGGTCAAGAATCAGGCTTCCAGCCGACCGGCTACAAGTACGTAGACTCGGTCCGGCCGGGATGGTAAGCTATGGAGCAAGTAGTAGCACAGGTCAGGCTATACCCATCGTGAGGTAAGGGTATAGCTATGATACAAGTAGTAACTCAAGGTGGGCATTGATCACACTATCTATAATATTCCCCATCCCCGAGTAGTATACGGATCCAGACATAGCACGTCATGGCACGAGATTCCCTAAGAAGGTAGCTACTCCTTCTCAGGAATCGGTGTCAATACAAGTACAAGAACAATCGAGCAAGTACCAGTATCCCAAGAAATCCAGGAATGACATCTCATGACAGGAATCCGACTATACTAGTCCGTGAACTATCGTGTCTGAGAATCAAGTAAGACACTACGACTGAATCGGATATAGCAAATATCAATGTCACCCTCATTTTTCGTATTTCCCGTATTTCGTATTTATACTCGTATCTGGATTTTTGGCATGTATTTTTATTTTTTTCAACTTGTGGGATTTCGGTATTTCTCGTATTTGGGTTTGGCATGGCTCAGTTTTATTGGGTTGGTTTGGTTCGGTTTTATGTGAGTTGGATCACCTTAACCTATGCTACCCCTCAACCCACCACAACTCCCCTCTTTATAACCCCCACCTACCACTCTCTCTCCTCATAACTTCTACCATTAATTTCCTTCTTCTTCTTCTTCTTCTTCTCCTTCCTCCACAACTCTCCTAACCCTAGGCAAGTGCACCTTGCCACTTCATGAGAGCCCTATTTTCTTGGTTCATTTGCTAGATTAGGATATGGTGATCAACATTAGAACTTGGTGTTTTGTGATTTGGAGTCTCCATTGCTCTAGATCTAAGTTTTCCTATTTTTGGATTTTTGCATGGTTTGATCTGTTTTAGTTGGGTTTTATGGGTTTTTGATGTTTCCATGTGGGAGAGCATTCAATTCTACCCAAGTTGGAGCTTTGGAAATCTGGATTTGGAGTTCGGATGGCCAAGTTATGATGCTTTGAAGCCTTGGGTTCATCCATGGTGTTCTTGCTGTTTGGAGAAGACAGTGAGCAGTGTGCAGAGCTGTTTAGCTTACGCACCCTGAGCTACGTGCGCTCTTTAGTGCTGCGTACGCAGACTTAGGTACGCTTCCTGTTGGAAGCGTGTCCCTTGAGCGTGCGTGACTTTTCACGAACGCTGCTCCCCTTGAGCGTGCGTGACTTTTCATGTATGCTGCTCCCTGTAGCGTACGTGACTTTTCACCTACGCTGCTCCCTATAGCGTGCGTGACTTTTCACCTGCGCTGCTCTCTCAGCGTGCGTGACTTTTCACCTACGCTTCTTCCTGTAGCGTGCGTGACTTTTCACCCACGCTGCTCTCTCAGCGTGCGTAACTTTTCACCTACGCTGCTCCCTGTAGCGTGCGTGACTTTTCACCTACGCTGCTCCCTGTAGCGTGCGTGACTTTTCACCTACGCTGCTCCCTGTAGCGTGCGTGACTTTTCACCTACGCTGCTCTCTCAGCGTACGTGACTTTTACCTACGTTGCTCCTCTTGAGTGTGCCTTGGTACGCAGACTTGAGTGTGCCTTGGTACGCAGACTTGAGCGAGCCTTGCGTGCGTGCTTTTGTGCGTACGCAGCCTTCCCTGCGTGCGTACTTTTGCACGTATGCTGTCCCTTGACCCCTTGCTTAACCCATTGGCTCTTAGAGTTTTGGTTTTATATCTTTAAGCTTGGCTTTTCTATAACCCTATACTTTTATATTTTATTTGATATTTTATGCCCATTTTATATCCTTACGCCTTTTGTCATGAACTTGATTTTACGTAATATGTTTGGAATGACTATTGTACATGACTTGGTAAGACAAGGAACTTGCATAACACGCACTACCAAAATACATGAATTTACCGACGGCCCTATCCGTCGGTATTCCGTCGCCAAAAATAAATACCGACGGATTACCGACGGATATTTTGGTAAAACAGCCGTCGGGAATAACCTCGTCGCTAAAACATATCCGTCGCTACTCCGTCGCTCAGCGACGACTTAGCGACGGAATACCGTCGGCTCATTTAAATATATATAGCGACGGATTACCGACTAGCTTTCGTCAAAACATGTATCAAGATATAGGTTTAGCGACGGAATACTCCGTCGCTAAAGAGTCGGCAAAACCGTATCAGTAATTTTTTGATACGCAATATCCGTCGCTAATCCGTCGTAAATTTGTCGGTAAAAGCGTATCAGCGACAAAACATCCGTCGCTAACAGCAAAATTTATGGACATCAAACAGAACTAGGTCGACGGACGTTCCGTCGCTAAACCGTCGCTCAATGTAAAATTCTCCAGGTAGCGACGGATATTGCGTCGCCAATCCGTCGATACATTAAAACTCCTACAGATAGCGACGGATGGTCCGTCGCCAATCCGTCGCTTTATTGAAATGCTCCAGGTAGCGACGGTTTTTTTTGTCGCTACTCCGTCGCTAAACTCAGTTTCTCCAGTTAGCGACGGACTATCCGTCGCTGAGTGGTCGCCAGTCCGTCGCTAACTTCTAATTTTTGAAAAAAAAATACTGAAAACAGACTCTTTCCTGTTTGTGCAACACATCCAACACAATATCAAACATGCAAAATATCCATATACAACACCATATATCCATATCCAACACGAATATCCAACGTATCCAATATCCAACACCATATATCCATATGCAAAATATCCATATCCGACACCAATATCCAACGTATCCAATATCCAACAAAATATTACCAACACAATATATCCAATATCCAACATTAAATTATCCAAACATAAAAAAAATATCCGAACATACAATGTATCCAAATGTCTACAAAAATTTCGGCAGCACCTCCTTTGTATATCAGATCATCGCTTATAACCCAGCGTAGGTATATATCCAAAAATTACATAGACGAAATATGCACATACGAATTTAATGCACACCAATTATCCAAGAAAAGACATCAATTATACTGAAGAGTAACCTAATATCCGTCGTTATACTGAAAATTTATCTTCAAGTGTGAGAACGGATGGCTCAGAATACACAATCCAAAATTCATTCTAGCATACATTAGTGTGAATCATCTATGTTCTGTACATATGGTGTAGTATATGATCTTATCGTATATAGTATTTGAAGAACGTAACAGAATCAAGATGAACTCACATAATGTAATACTAAGACATCATCTACTACTATATAAGATATAGTGATAGGTTGTCGTATCATCATTGCCGAGGGATGAGGGTCGGAAGACAGTCAACTTTATCTACGGCTACATAGTTTCTGCCTCGCCAGTCGAATGGCTGCAAGTACTATGTCCGGATCACCATGTCGTACCGTAGTTCAAATGGAGCTGGAATGGAGCCAAAATACAGTACTACTTCACCATGTCGTACCATTTTACTCTCTCTCCCTCTCCTCCCCCCCTCCGGCGCTCTCACTCTCTCCGGCGCTCTCACACTACTAATTCCTATGTGTTTTAAGTGTGAGAACAGATGGCTCAGAACACAACCCAAGATTCATTCTAGCATACATTAGTGTGAATCATCTATATTCTGTATACATATCGTGTAGTATATGTTAACCTTATCGTATCTAGTATCTGAAGGACGTACGTAACAGAATCAAGATGAACTCACTAATGTAATACTAAGACATCATCTACTACTATATAAGATATAGTGATAGGTTGTCATATCATCATTGCCGAGG
>JANAVB010043745.1:0-115000 GCA_029216955.1 Iris pallida | reverse complement strand
ACCATGAAACTATTCAGATAACCAGGTTACAACCCGTAAACCAAACAAGGACCGGGGTTGTAACCCTTCATCTGAACAGAACTTGGAACTCTCACCATTTATCGGTAAAATAGATACAGGCATTCAAGTCATGCAGTGATCTGTAACAAGGTCAGGACAAGACTAGACTGGTTAGACTACATCCAATCATTTCACGGCCAAGCAAGAATTACGGCTTGATACTTTAACTAACTAGGGTTATCACAGGCCTAATTACTAGCAAGATGCAGTGAGATTACTCCACAGCCACAAGCCCTGCAGACATCCAAGTTACCCAGGTCGAAATTAGGGATTGAATTCAGGTGGGTACACCGTCCAGGAAACGTATGTACCCTTAGGTAGCTTGAAGGGTGCAACACATGACAGTGTGCTGAAAATGTGCCCTACTCGACGGCAGGCTACAGATCCCAAGCGCGCCCAGATAACGGGATTGCCTGTAGCTGGGAGATCTCTTTATGACTACTGTATTAATCTAGTTATTAGCCTTAGTCCATTTCAGTAGGTACTCCCGACCGTGGTACTCAGGAGTCCCCTCCTAGACATGATGCAAGACAGGACTGGATTATTTGTACAAACAAAATCACCCACGGTGACCAGGATTAATTATACAGGTCATGTCAAGTCAGGTAGCCGTCGCAACAGCTGTTCGAGATAATCATGTCAGGTTATCATGCCAAGTGTACTTGTCAGGAGTGCACCACGATGGGCCACTATCAGGTCATGTCAGGTTATCATGTCAGGTTTACTTGTCAGGAGTGCGCCACGACGGGCCGCTATCATGTCATGCTCAGTTATCAATTCCAAACATATCAAGTAAATTCATGATTATCAAGTTCAGGACAAAAGACGTAAGGATATAAAATGGGCGTAAAATATCTAAAAAAGAATAAATAGTACTCTATAGGAACCCAAGTTTACGCGAGTACTACTACGCTTGGCCAATTAAACTCGAGCGTAAACAGCACTACGCAGACAAGAGCAAGATAAGATAGCTTTACGCTAGCAAGGTGCATGCGGGAGGGGTTTTACGCTAGTCGGATTATACGTGCGTAAAACTCTCTGCAATTGAGATTCCATACGAGGAACACTTGAGCATAACTTTTACGCTAGCAAGGGTTGGCTCGGGTCAAGGGTTTACGCTGGCAAGGCTTCACGCTAGCAGGATTTTACGCTGGCGGGAGAGTCCCGAGCGTAAAATCAGTCAGCGTAAGCAGAGCTCGATTTTACGCTAGCTCGATTTTACGCTTGCGGGTAAGCCCCGGGCGTAAAATTCAAGCAGCGTAAAACGAGATGCGCTGTCACGCGATGCGTGTGCGTAAAAGGGAACTACGCTAACACGTTAAGACGTGAGCGTAAAAGCTGAGGAATACGCTGGCATGCAATGCGTGGGCATAAAACTCCATTTTCTCCACACGGTCAATGCAACCATGCGTAAAAGCTGATAAACTCCATCTCGGCCAGGACTTGGTGATATCCGGCCATCCCAAGACCCAAACTTGTGTAAAATCATGAGGCCTACTCCATGGAACTCTTAGTTTTCGAAAACAAGCCATTATAGTAGATCAAACCAAGAAATTCAAAGATGAAATAAACATAGATCTGCATGAAGTGAGCCATGGAAGTTGAAAATACTAAGTACTAAAGGGACTTAGAATCGTATGGAGAAGAAAATGAAACAATAAAATGTGAGTTCCTCCATGAAGCAAGTTGCACTTGCCGGTGGGGTTAAGTGGAGCTCTACGCTGGGTAGAGAAAGAAGAAGAAGACGAAGAATAATTGCTGAGTTATGAGGAGAGAGAAAGGTGGTTAGGATATAAATGGAGGTAAGTGGTGGTAGGTAGGGGGTTCACCCCTTGGTTTATGATGATCCAAGAGCAATCCCAAACCGAACCAAGCCAACCCAAACCAAGAATAAACCAAGCCTAGGAAAGAAATTAAGCAAGGAAATTATGCAATACAAGAATAAATACGTATACGTATTCCAGAAATACGTAATACGAACCACAAGCATTACAACCAAGCTTCCAGCCCAATGGTGAACACTAGACGGAATCCGGGCCAAGAGTGGGTTTTCTATTTTGTTTCGCTCACTTTATTGTAAAAATATTCTTTTGAGGCGTTTAGCCGACGAGTACCTGTTAGCTCGATGCACTTTTAATTACTGTCTGCCTACGGGCTGTAAAAATGATTAACAAATCCTAGGGTTGATCATGTATGACTAAACTCTGGCTAGTCCTAATATTTTATAACGACTAGCTTCATGATCAGCTGAATATGTGATATTTGGGACGCCTTATTATTGTATATTTAATGATCATACATCTTGTGACTTTACTTACTTGCTGTGATTGAGACATTAGGCTTATTCATGACCATAAGAGACTGCTGGCTTGTAGTAAACCCTCATATATCTAGACAGCCGTGACCGTATATCGAGATGGTTTCCATTTCAATATACGTAGCTGGCTATGTCTGCCCCCGCTCTCCAGTATTCTGGTTCTGGGGCGTGACAATCAAGACAATGAAAACTATCAGTGAATGTACTCGCCTGCGGTCCTGAGCTGTCAAATGGGGTCGATGCTCAGAGTGATGCCACAGACCTAAAGATAAGATATACATATATATATATATATATATATATATATATATATATATATATATATATATAAACTAATTAGGGTTCAACATTGTTAGGCTTGATTCTATAGTATAAGCTACGCAATCTAGGTCAGACTCAGTCAACGAAGTCAAACTAGGTCACACTGAGTCATACTAGGTCAAACTAGGTTAAACTGGGTCAATGGTTGACTTACAGTTAACTTTTGGTCAACTGGTCAACTCTGGTCAACCAAGGTCAAACTAGTCTAACCTAGGTCAAATGTTGACTCTACTTCGACGTTCAGTCAAAGCAGTCAACCATGGTCAAACAGGGTCAAGGCTAGTCTCTATAAACATCTACAGGGTCAACCCATTCAATTTCAGTGATTGTGAAATCACCGGAATCGATGGAACTCAAAATACAACAAAAGGAGAAGGATTATAATACTAGGGTAAAAACCTACAGATGTTGTCGGATGATAAAATAAATATTACCAATGTGTCCAGAATAGTCAAATCAGCTAGAATAGCCTGTCCAAAAGTCCAATTTGGACACAGGGACAAAACGGTAATTTTAGACCAAAATGATGTCCGCCGTTGGACACACTTTGCACCAAAAAATGTGCCAAAGTAAAAGTGCACAAAACCTAACAAATTATATGTCCATGAATCCAGAATGACGATACGAACCCAACGGTATATCCAGAATTGGATTCCGTTGACCCGATCTCAAATTGGTCCGTTGACTAGGACATTGGAAACCGATTTGCACGGAAAAGCGTGTCAGAGCTAATGTCCTCAAAACTCAGCAAATTATATGTCAACGAGTCCAGAATGACGATACAACTCAACAGTATATCCGGAATTGGATTTCGATGAGCCAAACTCAAAATGACCCGCTGACCCGGATATTGGTATCCGACTTGCACCGAAATGCGTGCCGGAACCAATGTCCACTACAATCTAGCAAATTATATGTCAACGAGTCCAGAATGACGATACAAACTCAACGATATATCCGGAATTGGATTCCGAGGAGCCGAACTCAAAATGACCCGTTGACCCAGAAAGTAGGACCCGCTTTGTACCGAAATGCGTGCCAGGGCTCACATTCTCCAAATCAAGCAAACTTTATATGAAAACATGCCAGAACGATGCCACGAGTCTATTGGTGGTGTCAGAAATTGAATCCGGAGTCCCGAGTTCAAAAATAGAATTTTATAAGTGCAACAGAAGAATTCGAACGGCCAACTTTGGCGTCGAATTCGACCGACCTAACAAGCTCAAACTGAAATGAAATCTAAAGGGGGAAGTAAGAGGGTTATACCAGCTTCGCACAGGAACTGGTAGCGCGCCAAACGGAGCTGCGACGGAGGATATACGAGTCGACGAAGTCGGTTCCACAAAACTGTCCAAAAATAAAACAATTTAAAGTGTCAACTTGGTGGCCGGTTTTGATCTATCAAACGACGAAATTAACGGGTGAAATTTGAGAGGGATGAAGGGGTATATACCGAGATTGAGACGGAGTAAAGAAATTGCCGATCCAACGGTCGGATTTCTCGAAAAACATGCACAAAGTTGCTGTCTCGGACGCGAATTCTGTGTTTCGTTCCCACGCGCGTCACGGCGGGATCTCGTGCAAAACGCACGGATAGCCCGTACGTCGCGTCGGGGAAGCGGGCGCTGGCCCGGGGGAGTTCGCCGGGGGTGCGCCGGAGTGGGGTGGCCGGCCGAGCGGCGCCACGGCGACGCACGTCGGCGCGCGGGGCTGCCGGTGCGCTGCTGTCGCAGCCCTTGCTGCGAGCAGCTGCTGTGGCGCGCCGGCCACGCGGTGGCACACGGCGGCCAGGCGGCGGGTCGAGGTGGCTCGGGTTGTGGTGGTGGAGGTGAGATGATGGTGGTGGTTGCTTGGTGTTGGAGATGGTGATGATAGTGAAGAAGGAGGAGGAGGAGAGGTCGCTGTGGGGGAGGCCGACGGCGGCGGAGGCCGATGGCCGAAGGCGAGGCTGGGCCAGGAGGAGGGTGGTCGGGCAGGTGGTGCTGGTGAGGGTGTATGTGTGTGTGAGAGAGAAGAGAGAGAGAGAGATATGAGTATGTATGTGTGTGTGTTATAATAAGTTAAATAGAAAGAGAGAGAGTGAGAGAGAATAGATATTTAATGAGAGAGAGAAAGTAGTGGGAGGGTGAGGGGGTGTTCGTACACAGCAAGGGGGGTGTTGGCTGTGAGGGAAGGGATGGGGTGTGTGTGTGCTTGAGTATTTTTAAGGAGAGAGAGAAAGAGATATTATATATCTATGTATATATATATAATGAGATATTTAAGATATTAATAAAGTAGAGAGAGGAAGAGATATTTTCAAAATAGAAAAAAATAGGAAAATTATGTGGGGTATTTGGGCGTCACGAGAAAACAATATGGAGCTTGGGTTCGGGTTCGGTCGAGCTGGGTCGGGCCAAAATCGGACAGGGGACAATATTCGAATTAAAATGGGTGTTTATAATCATGGGTAAATAAGTAGCATGTGGGGACTCAAATAAGTGGGACAGAAGCGTCATGCGGGTAGTAGACTTCGTGTGGGCCATATTCCTATTTGGGGTCGATTAGGTTGGGTCGATGTCGGGTCCCGAAATTAAATTGGAAATTAAATCAGGTTTCACGGTAGATAATTAATTGGCCTAAATTGAACCGAAAGTTGTGCGAAGGAAATGGTGCACAAAATGGAGTGTCTGAGTGGGACACGAAGGTCATGGGTGAAGAGCGTCTCGAGTAGATCAAGCATGACAAGTTGGTTTTGAGAAAACGACTGGTCTGGTGCTCCTAAATTAAAAGTCACGGTAACGCGCTTATGAGGATCAAGGAAAAGAGTGGAAAAATCAATAAATAATTAAATGGTCTAATTTGACCCGAACTTGCGCGAAGCAAAAAGAGCACAAGGGAACTAGTTCAAGTGGGACAGGATATATCAAAATGAAGATAATCTCGTCTACTACAAACTCCAAGAAGGAAGTTTCCAGAGACTGGCATCCCTGATGCTCTAGAATTCCAAGTCACGGTAAAGAGCATTTAATAATCAAAAATTAATTATATAGAAATAAATTATTGAAAATAATTTATTAGAAAATTCGAAAAATAATTCGGGAAATTTAGGGGGCTTACATCCTACCCACCTTATAGAAATTTTGTCCTCGAAATTAAGGTTGTAGTAGGGGTAAAACAAGACAGAAAGTTTTTAGGCAAAAACTTAGGCACGATCATAGAATGACAAGTTTGCACGATTAAGATAATCAATTCATAATTATTCAGGCACGATGAAAAATTTTCGCACGATAGAATCAAAATATGAACAGAATCATATAGGCACGATTATAGATAAGTTAAGTCATTGGGACACGATTCAGAAATGACTTAGGAGAACGAAAGTTATAGATGAAGTCCACGTACGAGGTGACGTCTAGCACTCGGGTTAACGGATAATCAGCCTGAAAGTCACATAGGCTTGATCAAGATGAGAGATAATCATGACCAAAACAAGGCTTGGCATGATTGAGCTAGAGTTTCAGACACAACAAAATCGAAGTCAAGGTCATATAGACCTGATCAAGATTGAAGAGTATGATTAGTAAAATCATGGAATACGCTCCAAGTTCGAGCGTGAATAAAATTGGAAATAGTCTAAGATCACTTGGCACGATAGAGGTATGACAACAAAATCAAAACTTGAGCTTCATCCGGTTACAATCAACAAAATATTGATAATAGGATTTCAGCTTACTGAAATTTGATTTAGGATTTGAGATAGGCATGATTAAGCACAAGGAAATTTCGGATACAATCAGAAAATCAAATCAAGGTCGAAAGGAGTATAGGCACGAGTGTTTCAAAATCCAAACATGCTCAAAATTGAATCTCAATACGATCATAGATACGGTCAGCTCAACCTTGATCAAAAGTATAACGGTTTAGGCATGACCAACATGAGACTCCGGCATAATCAAGGATAGTATGAAGCCAAATCGTGATTGGAATAGAATTTAGTCATTTGCCAGAATTGAATCGAAAGTTTAAAGCACGAGTGATGATAGCATTGTCCAATCACGATAAAAGTAAATAATTTAGTCTCAGCACGATTTAAATTGATCAAGTTTTGAGTAAATCAGAATTTAGGCCAGATGGAGAATAAGATCAACGAAGTCTGGACACGAGCATCTAAGAAGAAAATCATATCACAATGGAATTCGAAACCATTGAAGTTTAATCAACAATCAAGACTCTTTGGCACGATAAACTAGACAACCAGAATCGATTGGTGAATCAGAGAGGATCAATCTCACGATATCTAAATATAATAAACAAATCAAGGATGTAGAATTGAATTGCTTCTGTTATCATAGAAACCAGAATATGGGATCGTAGGAGGAAGCCGGGGTAATCATCTCGCTCTGCTTCGACTACTACCAACAATGTCTACTCCGAGACGGATGATTACGATACTTCCTCGATTTCTCCCAAGATAAAAGATATAAAAATTCTAAAATTTTCAAGGTTTTCAAAGTATGGCTGACAGAAGTAGATACGAGATAGGTAATTGGTGTAATCAAGACATGGCTAAGCAAGTCAGAGAAAATGATGGCAAGATGAGGAAATCATCATACAAAAAGAAATGAATGGTAAGTCAAGAAATAAGGGTATGAATTGTCCTCATCATTTAGTCAAAAAGAAGTGAATCAATTTAAGATACGATCTGATAACCATACACGTCTATCGAAAACCATGCTGCCAGAATTTACGCCACGCCAGTAAGCATAGCTGCAATAAACGATAGAGTCCATAACCAAGGTATACGTCCTATAATTATGTATCACGACCCGCACCCGTTTTTTTTTTAAACGGATACGAGACGTGTCCAAACCAGCCTACGCCGCAGTGTCGGCGGTAGAATGCTGTCACGGCCATGAAGATCAAGATCACAAATAATGCTCATCCATAAAATTAATTTAACTTACAATGATCACAAGTTTTATATTTGCAGAAAATATAAACTTGTACAAATATTGAATGACTATAACTCGACTATCTAGCTAGTCTCTAGGCCTTTGTCTGCAAGTATTCCCGTCACTCTCCAAGCTAAGTGAATCCACGGCTAACCTGAAAATGTTGGTTTCCAGTCAGGAATGGAACGAGCACAATCTACTTAATGCAATTTCAATAAAGAAAATGACTATAAAACAAAGGTTAGGCATCAATCATGAGTTTTGAAAATAACAGTAAAGCCGTAAGAAAAATCAATAGTAATAAATAGACCAATATACTTTCCACCATTAGAAGTACCTTTGATATGTGATCGGTCTGGGGTGCTACACCGCACGGTCTACGAGGTCTACTTGCAGAAAATAAACAATGTCTATGAGGTCTACTTGCAGAAAATAAACAATGTCTACGAGGACTACTTGCAGAAAATAAACAATGTCTACGAGGTCTACTGCATGAAAATAAACACGGTCTACGAGGTCTACTGCATGAAAATAAATACGGTCTACGGTCTGATCACACATCCTTGGTACTTCTCATTTCCGACTCGACAATTTATAATAGAGTATAAAAATCACATAACCAATAACTAATCAATGAAATATAGTAAAGATCAATATCGAAATGCAGACAATAAACTGTACTCGCCTGTGGTCCTGTGCTGGTGAAACCGATGATCCAAATCACTCAATATGTCACATTAGTCAAAACCCGTACAACAGTCCCCGGATGCTGAAATAGACAATACCAATGATTTCAGAATAGTCAAATTAGCTAGGATTGTCTATCCTTAAGTCCAATTCTGGACACAGAGGCAAAACGGTAATTTCGGGCCAAAACGGTGTCCGCCGTTGGACCCGCTTTGTACCGAAAAGCGTGCCAGAGTCAACGGTCTCTAAAGTCGTCGAACTATATGTCTACGAATCCAGTTTTCTGATACAAACCCAACCGTATGTCCAGAGTTGGATTCCGGCGGGCCGTGCACAAAATCGTCCGTTGAGTCGGACCTTGGGGCCCATAAAACGACGTCGGATTCGACTGTCTCAGAATTGGACCAAACTTGGCATACAGGACCAAAAAAATGATACGGTCCTGTTGGCGCAAGTTTCATCTCGATCTGACGAGCGTACACAAAGTAATTGAGAAATTTGCAAAATGTACGATACGGAGAATTTCGACGGATACGCATCAATTTCGTCGCGCACACGCGATCAATTTGAATTCCGTCAAAACCCACACGACCACGAACTCGATACGCAACTTTCGGTACTTTCAGTTCGCGACCATGTCGCCCGGATTGGCGTGACGCACGTCGTGTGGAGCAATTTTATGATTTATAAAACAGGTTTTTCGGTAAATTTGCAATCAAATTACTCATTACACTGCAAACAAAAAATTAATCTATTTGAAGGGTTTTGATGCCTTACATGTTGTCTAAATAAATGTTCAATTAGAATTCTAAATTGGTCCTTGGTTTGACCAGAATCGGCCTTCCAACATGGGAGTTTGGACTGAGTTTTGCTCTGTTTTCAAACGTGTTTTCTCGTCGACTTCGAGTCGACTTATCGGCCAACCTAGACCATCTAAATTCAATCTAATTGAGAGGAAGTAATCTTGTATAGATTGGGAACATACCAAAGAAAACGGCTCGCGAAACGATCGCGTGGTCGTTGTGATTCAACGCTGCGAAGTTGGCTCGGAACTGCTACTGCCTTTGCCCCTTCCTCGCGCACGCGCGCACGCGCGGCCCTTTGGTCGCCGTCCAGCGGTGGCGCGCGCCGTCTGGTGGTCGGGGCTGGCCGACTGGGTGTGGGGAAAGGTGGCGCGCAAGTTCGTCTAGGGTTTTGTGAATATTTCGTCGATCTCCTATAGGTTTATATATAGCGTTCTTGCTCGGGTGCTGTGGAGCCTGCCCGCTCGGGCTGAGTCCCTGTGCTGAGCTCGGTTGGGAGGGGAGAGCTGGGCCAGGCTGAGCCCCAGCTGGGCTCGGGAAATTTGGGGAATTTAGTTCAGGCTGGGAAAGTTTTAAGTCCTGTGGACTGATTTCTGAGTAGGTCGGCTTTGGGCTTGGGGGAAGAGCTGTGGGGTTAGCCCAATTCGAGGGGTTTTGCTTGGGGTAAGGCTGGGAAAGTTTTAAGTTATTTATTCCTTTTTCCTATTCATTCACTTATTCATTATATATATAACTATATATATATATATATCTATATACATAAATACCTAGGGACACTTATACATATATACGTATACACACATAAATATATATTATATATATATATATATAAAAAAAAAAAAAATATATATATATATATATATATATATATATATATATATATATATATATATATGCTCATTTATTTATATACCTACCCCTATGCAATATATAATAATTGTTTCTATATACATATATATATCCTCATAACCGTACATATCTATGTATGGATAAGTATTCCATTACTAAAATATTAATAATAAATTCTTGTACGTAGTTTATAAATACACACATCTATGATAGATACATTTATATATTCATACTCAACACCCATATATAATATATATTCATTTATACACTCAACCACATATTATATATATATATATACACTAAGCGTATATGTCCCCACATCTGCATATATATATAATCCAATATGTATATATATATATATATACAAATATATATAAACCTATAAACATTTCTGTCTGTAACTTCTCAAAGAACTTAATAAAATCATAATTTTCAAAGTAGGTCTTTCACGTAACATTGTGTACACGAAACAATATTTATTTACAGAAATCTAAAAATTACCATTCGAATAAAATAATTTAAAAATAAACTATTTCTAAATTTTCGGGAAGGGGAGCTACAAATCTACCCACCTTAAAATAATTTCGTCCTCGAAATTCTAATTCATAACTATTCCTTAAAATTTAAGTCTACCATTTCCCTAATCTCCTGAATTTAATTCCTTAAAAATATTTTATAACCATCTTTAGCCATTTTGTAACGATGAATCTCCGAGGACTTCTACCCACATTTGGACACACTACTCCCTCATAGCTATGTCACAAAAAAAACTTTATAATCTTCCAACTAATTGCTAAAAACAAATTTCTACCCATAGATATCTACTGTTTATGGTCTCTATAATCCTTCTCTATCTATCAACCAACCCAAAACCTAACAAGCAACAATTTACACAAGTAGCTAAGAAATATTGGTAAATTCTAATAGGCATGACCATACGTTGCTCTAAAATAGGAAGGACATGGAGAAAATATGAATAATCGAAGGCAATTATGAGTTTCAAGAATGGTAGAAGGTATCCAATGATGCAGATAGGATGGGAGTCTACGAACCATTGGCTTATTTGCTAGAGTGGGCTACTCTAGCCCAGTCACTTGCTAGATCAAAGAACCATTCGTTCTTAGAGGAGCTTGCCACCCGTGCAATACAGGAGTTCCGTTCTCAAAATTCTAAATTAAATTCCATAATAGAACGAAAATAGGAGAAATCAAGATTGTGATCTTTTCCGTGGTTATTTAACCACGCGAGCAAGGAATAAAGTGCAATACAAGTTCGTATCGCAACTTCCAGGTAGATGGAATAAGGGTTACGAATGACATCGCATTCTAAGAGGTGGGGACTACATAGTAGGTATAGGGACCTATTTCAAATAATTCGGTTTACAGTCCAAAAATGATGGTACGCATGGTTGGTTTTACTGAGTCTTAATGGGCTTCCTGTTTGGACATCCCTCGTTGGTTGGGTAAACCTTGGATTGCAATCTATATGAACTGGACAAGATTTCAATGATAAAACTATTCCTACTAGATTAGGGTATCTTAGAATAGGTTTCTACCCAGGGGATTGAGCTAGTTGCTAGTTAGGTTGGTTAGCTAGGTCCCTAAAGCTCAAAGTGTGCCTTCAGTGACTTTTCTGTTTAAGTAGCACATGAGGCCTCAATTGGGTGGACACTAGTGGCATGTGCATAGTGGGCTTCGAGTAGATCACAACCATATATTGGGTCAAAGGAATGGGGTCGTGGTTAAGGCTCTAATAGAGGTTGGGAAGTATACCGGTACTATGGTAAAGGTTATAACTAGTCCTTCTAACCTGAAAGTCGTACCCCAAAAATAGAGTACAAGGAGACGGGTTTGAGTGGGACATGATATACCTAGGTGAATGTAAACTTTTCTAGATCTTACATATAAAATTTGTTGGAAGGTAACAGCTGGTCTCGTGCTCCGAATATTAATGACACGGCTGGGGACACAAAATAATCTAAATGAAAAGTGGGAGTCCATGGGCTCTAATTATCATCCTAATGGAAGTTATTCTAATCACTCGGTAATTCTGGTATATCCTAAAATTTTAGAAGGCTTACAGTCTACCCACCTTAGAAGCTAGGTTATGGTTTCAGGAATGATAAGGTCAGAAAAATTCCAAAGTCCGGATATTGTACCCCGACTCTTTGTAAATGAAGAATAAGGCACGGCGTAACGGGATACAGTATATAAGTCAAATCAAGGATCGTTCCTCAATGAGCGTATACAATGGCACATGGTCGATAAAGTAAATAACATACTCGTCCACCGTATACAAGAGTTATCGACGGGGCAACCAATCTCGGGTTGAGTGTCTACCATAATCATGGTAAATGATTGTCCTTACTCTTGTCTATTCATCTCATGACTAAACTGTGGACTTTGGTCGAGGAAAGGTTGGGTTAAGGCTTAAGGATTGCTAGTTAAGGCAAGCTTCCAGCAATTAATTAGAGACTCGCAACCTTTGGTCTCTAAAGAATAGGTAGTCTCCTAGGTTGGCGTTCTGACCAAGGGTAAAACCCTAATCATTCTCAAATTCAGATGGCTCGTAAATCTCAATAGTAGTTTGTGGGTCGATGGAAGAACCAGTAACTCAATCACAGGACTGGCTATTGGTAGCTACACTTGTGCCTACCATTATCATAGCCATGGGAATACTCTGTATCTCTCTACCATCATGAGCTTTCGTCTTTCCAAATCGGTGAAAGATAAAAGCAATAAAGAATTCGAGGGAGATGTTACTGAATTTAATTTCGTGATTCAAGGGCGAACATATAATTCAAGAGGATTTGTCAATGCAGTCGTGGATGAGATCCTAGAGACATCTACATCTTAGTCCACGTAGGGTAATTAAATAAAGTGCGAACCAATGCATTATGGTTGATCAGACCATAATACACTGATTCTGATTAGACAATATGTTAGCAGGCGTCCCCACTAAACATATGCCTCGAATCAAGCTTGAGAACAGAGGAAGCTTGCAAAACTAGGCTGTAATAGCAGCATTGGTCAAAATAGTCAAAATATAAGTACGCGAGATTTTGAAAAGGAGTTACAAGTAGTTCGAGTTTGAGAGAAACAAAACTTTACTCGGTGTTCTTACGTATACAGTCTCCCTACTATCTTCTTATTCAAAGCCTTGGTCGACTAATGGGTTATGGACCTCAAAATTTTTTATATTCTAGGTAAACCTATTAGCGTCAATCAATTACCTCGTCAATAAATCACAAGGATCACGGAATGCTAGGTCGGAAGATGCGCTACCCAACTTACAAAACTTCCACCAATATTGGCTTCGGGTCTTATGGGACATACATGACATTGTCCTATCCTCTATAGTATCCTAGCTGGTAATCATGTCTGAAGTCATTTCACCGAGAATTATGCCTCGTCCGTATACTCAGGCGATGGTAAACTCTTGGTTTCGTAACTCAAATATGATACAGATCGAACATTACTTAACCCTATCCAATATTGATTCAAGCTACGATCAAAGAGGACCACTAGCCATAGTTTTAGCAATATTCTATGACATATATTCTCTTAAACTAATTTCAACTCTAGAGGTCGTGCCTTGCCAGTGCGCTGCTGGCTGCAGTGACTCCATAGTCTTCATAATTCAAATAAATGGCGACAGTGCGCTGCTGTCCTGCCATTATAAGTTAGCTAACATTCCTTTAACTAAATCTGTGAAATCTTCTGGGCTTCTAGAGATTCAAGCAAGTCGACTATGTAATAAGGCGTAAATATTTGTCCTATGAGTCACAATCCTTAAAATAAAAGATTGAACAGGGAGGGAATAACTAAAGACAAAGAAATACAACCATTCTAGTACCTATTCTGTATATTCAACCTTTGAGGAGAAACTTTGGGTCGAAACTAACTCGAGGTTCGTATATAGATAACACAAGCAAAAATTATATAATGGGTAATAATTCTTAGGGCAACTAGAAACTAAATAAGCAATTCGGTTTAAGATATGAGGATGATATCTAAAGAGGCAAAGAGAAGGAACTGAACAGTTTATCAAGGTTAGATCATTAACTCCATGAAGCCCTGTCTCACGAAGTGAATGATCTATCCACAGTGGGTCATATCGTCGTTTCAAGAGGAAATAGTGTACTAATGGAGATATGACGTTTATCAAAATCAATAACTCTCATCTATATGGCATGGCTTAGACTACCCATCGGTAAATTTTGTATAAGGGACTCCTAGTCCTAGTCATTCACTTAAATTAAATTAATCTTAATTCGTGAATGAGCATTTCCTTGCCGCAGGCTCGTAATAGTACAACTAACTTAAGTACCATCACGAGTTCGCGTGATTTACGAAGACTGACCTGCATGGGCCACCATAAAAACTTGTCACGACCCGCACCCATTTTTTTTAAAACGGATACGAGACGTGTCCAAGCCAGCTTACGCCGCAGTATCGGCGGTAGAACGCTGTCACGGCCATGAAGATCAAGATCACAAATAATGCTCATCCACAAAATTAATTTAACTTACAATGATCACAAGTTTTACATTTGCAGAAAATATAAACTTGTACAAATATTGAATGACTATAACTCGACTATCTAGCTAGTCTCTAGGCCTTTGTCTGCAAGTATTCCCGTCACTCCCCAACTAAGTGAATCCACGGCTAACCTAAAAATGTTGGTTTCCAGTCAGGAATGGAATGAGCACAATCCACTGAATGCAATTTCAATAAAGAAAATGACTATAAAATAAAGGTTAGGCATCAATCATGAGTTTTGAAAATAACAGTAAAGCCGTAAGAAAAATCAATAGTAATAAATAGACCAATATACTTTCCACCATTAGAAGTACCTTTGACATGTGATCGGTCTGGGGTGCTACACCGCACGGTCTACGAGGTTTACTTGCAGAAAATAAACAATGTCTACGAGGTCTACTTGCAGAAAATAAACAATGTCTACGAGGTCTACTTGCAGAAAATAAACAATGTCTACGAGGTCTACTGCATGAAAATAAACACGGTCTACGAGGTCTACTGCATGAAAATAAACACGGTCTACGGTCTGATCACACATCCTTGGTACTTCTCATTTCCGACTCGACAATTTATAATAGAGTATAAAAATCACATAACCAATGACTAATCAATGAAATATAGTAAAGATCAATATCGAAATGCAGACAATAAATTGTACTCGCCTGTGGTCCTGTGCTGGTGAAACCGATGATCCAAATCACTCAATATGCCACATTAGTCAAAACCCGTACAACAGTCCCCGGATGCTGAAATAGACAATACCAATGATCTCAGAATAGTCAAATTACCTAGGATTGCCTGTCCTTAAGTCCAATTCTGGACACAGGGGCAAAACGGTAATTTCGGGCCAAAACGGTGTCCGCCGTTGGACCCGCTTTGCACCGAAAAGCGTGCCAGAGTTAATGGTCTCTAAAGTTGTCAAACTACATGTCTACGAATCCAGTTTTCTGATACGAACCCAACCGTATATCCAGAGTTGGATTCCGGCGGGCCGTGCACAAAATCGTCCGTTGAGTCGGACCGTGGGGCCCACAAAACGACGTCGGATTCGACTGTCTCAGAATTGGACCAAACTTGGCATGCTGGACCAGAAAAATGATACGGTCCTGTTGGCGCAAGTTTCATCTCAATCTGACGAGCGTACACAAAGTAATTGAGAAATTTGCAAAATGTACGATACGGGGAATTTTGACGGATACGCATCAATTTCGTCGCGCACACGCGATCAATTTGAATTCCGTCAAAACTCACATGACCACGAACTCGATACGCAACTTTCGGTGCTTTCGATTTGCGACCACGTCGCCCGGATTGGCGTGACGCACGTCGTGTGGAGCAATTTTGTGATTTATAAAACAGGTTTTTCGGTAAATTTGCAATCAAATTACTCATTACACTGCGAACGAAAAATTAATCTATTTGAAGGGTTTTGATGCCTTACATGTTGTCTAAATAACTGTTCAATTAGAATTCTAAATTGGTCCTTGGTTTGACCAGAATCGGCCTTCCAACATGGGAGTTTGGACTGAGTTTTGGTCTATTTTCAAACGTGTTTTCTCGTCGACTTCGAGTCGACTTATCGGCCAACCTAGACCATCTAAATTCAATCTAATTGAGAGGAAGTAATCTTGTATAGATTGGGAACATACCAAAGAAAACGGCTCGCGAAACGATCGCGTGGTCGTTGCGATTCAACGCTGCGAAGTTGGCTCGGAACTGCTGCTGCCTTTGCCCCTTCCTCGCGCACGCGCGCGCGCGCGGCCCTCTGGTCGCCGTCCGGCGGTGGCGCGTGCCGCCTGGTGGTCGAGGCTGGCCGACTGGGTGTGGGGAAAGGTGGCGCGCAAGTTCGTCTAGGGTTTTGTGAAGATTTCGTCGATCTCCTATAGGTTTATATATAGCGTTCTTGCTCGGGTGCTGTAGAGCCTGCCCGTTCGGGCTGAGTCCCTGTGCTGAGCTCGGTTGGGAGGGGAGAGCTGGGCCAGGCTGAGCCCCAGCTGGGCTCGGGAAATTTGGGGAATTTAGTTCAGGCTGGAAAAGTTTTAAGTCCTGTGGACTGATTTCTGAGTAGGTCGGCTTTGGGCTTGGGGGAAGAGCTGTGGGGTTAGCCCAATTCGAGGGGTTTTGCTTGGGGTAAGGCTGGGAAAGTTTTAAGTTATTTATTCCTTTTTCCTATTCATTCACTTATTCATTATATATATAACTATATATATATATATATATATATATCTATATACATAAATACCTAGGGACACTTATACATATATACGTATACACACATAAATATATATTTTTATATATATATATATATATATATATATATATATATATATATATATATATATATATATATATGCTTATTTATTTATATACCTACCCCTATGCAATATATAATAATTGTTTCTATATACATATATATATCCTCATAACCGTACATATCTATGTATGGATAAGTATTCCATTACTAAAATATTAATAATAAATTCTTGTACGTAGTTTATAAATACACACATCTATGATATGTACATTTATATATTCATACTCAACACCCATATATAATATATATTCATTTATACACTCAACCACATATTATATATATATATATATATATATATACACTAAGCGTATATGTCCCCACATCTGCATATATATATAATCCAATATGTATATATATATATACGAATATATATAAACCTATAAACATTTCTGTCTGTAACTTCTCAAAGAACTTAATAAAATCATAATTTCCAAAGTAGGTCTTTCACGTAACATTGTGTACACGAAACAATATTTATTTACAGAAATCTAAAAATTACCATTCGAATAAAATAATTTAAAAATAAACTATTTCTAAATTTTCGGGAAGGGGAGCTACATCATGTCATCTAGATTCCTTACCACGCCAACCGGTATGGCTGCAAGAAAATCTAAATTCCATAACTAGGATAGTATATCCAAAATCAGGCTCTATGTCCTTGTCAGGCTAGCTAATATGACTGCGATAAATTCTAAACTCCATAATAAAGTAGACATTTATCGTTCCCATCGCCCTCATCAAATATGTTTATCAGAATATCTTAACTCAATCCAGAGAAACTTATCTTCAACAAAATCAAAATCGAAGTCAATAACGAACATCGAGATTTAAAATTCAACAACGAATCAAGGATAATTAAATGAAAACTAGCTAAAACAGATTTCGAGGTAGAGTTTAGAAGAAAATTCTCAGGAGATGTCCAAAGGTACTATCTAGGTCAAGATAAAGGAAAACATTGGAATATAATCTAAAACAATCCCAACCTGATATGAGACTGGCAAATCATATTCTCGTCTCAACCTAGAAGATACATAAGTCCAACTTATACCTTCCCTCTGGGGTCCACAACTCATTCCAAGAAGAATAAAGTTGATAATGGACAGATATTTCAGTAATCAAGACGAACAGAACAAATGAAAAAAGTTTCAAAAAGTTCGAAATAAGATTCCCAGGGGTCATCCCTGGAATCTACCAAGAGTTCCTAATATGTGACTGAGTACCAAATCCTAAAATATGCCATGACTCAATCTTAATCCTAGGGCAGGCTCGCAGTAGTACAGAAAAGCTCAAGTACTACCACGACTTCGCATTAATTGCAAAGACAGACCTGCATGGGCCACCACTAAAAACGTGTCACGACCCGTACCCGGATATACGGGTACGAATACGTAGACGACGCCCAGCCTACGCCAAAGTATCGATGGTAGAACGCTGTCTAGTACCCAATAAATATACACTGCGTCTAGAAGGCCTATAACTACAAATATACTCTAGTCACATCACAACAGCTAGGGATGATAAGACAAGAAAGATAACTAAAGCACAAGAACAACTAGAAACTACTAGAAGGAAACATAAGACAGAAAAATAAAGAAGGAACAACAAGACTAACTAAGGATAACTCCCAGGCAACTCACATAGAATAATAGTGAGATCCACCCCAGCTAGCAACATCATGAAGTCCACTAATGGTATAAAAACTTCTAAAATATTATCAACGGTATCCTGTCAGGAAAATGAGCAAGTACAAACACTAACAGCAGTTCCATGTGAATTGACAAATTCTATAAGAGACATTATAATGAATAACAAGACAAAGATATATGAAGACTTGGGAACCGTTCGAAAGCTAAGTTACAACCCTTAAACTAAACAAGGACCGGGGTTGTAACCCTTCTCCCGAGCAGAACTCAGTCTCCAATCAAGGTACATCATAGAGACATATAAAACATGTGAGTAACTGAAATCATAGCATGGTGAGAAGTACTGTATGTAGAACAGAACATGATATATGACAAGATAAAGTAAATATAAAATGTGCCTCGAATATTATAGCCTAATGTGATCGGTATAGGTCAAGAATCAGGCTTTCAGCCGACCGGCTACAAGTACGTGGACTCGGTCCGGCCGGGATGGTAAGCTATGGAGCAAGTAGTAGCACAGGTCAGGCTATACCCATCGTGAGGTGAGGGTATAGCTATGATACAAGTAGTAACTCAAGGTGGGCATTGATCACACTATCTATAATATTCCCCATCCCCGAGTAGTATACGGATCCAGACATAGCACGTCATGGCACGAGATTCCCTAAGAAGGTAGCTACTCCTTCTCAGGAATCGGTGTCAATACAAGTACAAGAACAATCGAGCAAGTACCAGTATCCCAAGAAATCCAGGAATGACATCTCATGACAGGAATCCGACTATACTAGTCCGTGAACTATCGTGTCTGAGAATCAAGTAAGATACTACGACTGAATCGGATATAGCAAATATCAAGACAATGAAAACTATCAGTGAATGTACTCGCCTGCGGTCATGAGCTGTCAAATGGGGTCGATGCTCAGAGTGATGCCACAGACCTAAAGATAAGATATATATATAAACTAATTAGGGTTCAACAGTGTTAGGCTTGATTCTATAGTATAAGCTACGCAATCTAGGTCAGACTCAGTCAACGAAGTCAAACTAGGTCACACTAAGTTACACTAGGTCAAACTAGGTTAAACTGGGTCAATGGTTGACTTACAGTTGACTTTTGGTCAACTGGTCAACTCTGGTCAACCAAGGTCAAACTAGTCTAACCTAGTCAAATGTTGACTCTACTTCGACGTTCAGTCAAAGCAGTCAACCATGGTCAAACAGGGTCAAGGCTAGTCTCTATAAACATCTACAGGGTCAACCCATTCAATTTCAGTGATTGTGAAATCACCGGAATCGATGGAACTCAAAATACCACAAAAGGAGAAGGATTATAATACTAGGGTAAAAACCTACAAATATTGTCGGATGATAAAATAAATATTACCAACATGTCCAGAATGGTCAAATCAGCTACAATAGCCTGTCCAAAAGTCTAATTTGAATACAGGGGCAAAACGATAATTTCGGACCAAAATGATGTCCGCCGTTGGACACACTTTACCCCGAAAAATGTGCCAAAATAAAAGTACACAAAATCTAACAAATTATATGTCCATGAATTCAGAATAACGATACGAACCCAACGGTATATCCAGAATTGGATTCCGTTGACCCGATCTCAAATTGGTCCGTTGACCAGGACATTGGAAACCGATTTGCACGGAAAAGCATGTCGGAGCTAATGTTCTCAAAACTCAGCAAATTATATGTCAACGAGTCCAGAATGACGATACGAACTCAACGGTATAGTTGGAATTGGAATCCGATGAGCCGAACTCAAAATGACCCGCTGACCCGGATATTGGTATCCGACTTGCACCGAAATGCGTGCCGGAACCAATGTCCACTAAAACCTAGCAAATTATATGTCAACGAGTCCAGAATGACGATACGAACTCAACGGTATATCCGGAATTGGATTCCGAGGAGCCGAACTCAAAATGATCCGTTGACCCAGAAAGTGGGACCCGCTTTGCATCGAAATGCGTGCCAGGGCCCACGTTCTCCAAATCAAGCAAACTTTATATGAAAATATGCCAGAACGATGCCACGAGTCTACTGGTGGTGTTAGAAATTGAATCCGGAGTCCCGGGTTCAAAAATAGAATTTTATAAGTGCAACACTAAGAATTCGAACGGCCAACTTTGGCGTCGAATTCGACCGACCTAACAAGCTCAAACTGAAATGAAATCTAAAGGGGGGCAGGAAGAGGGTTATACCAGCTTCGCACAGGAACTAGTAGCACGCCAACCGGAGCTGCGACGGAGGAGATACCAGTCGACGAAGTCGGCTCCACAAAACTGTCCAAAAATAACACAATTTAAAGTGTCAATTTGGTGGCCGGTTTTGATCTATCAAACGACGAAATTAACGGGTGAAGTTTGAGAGGGATGAAGGGGTATATACCGAGATTGAGACGGAGCAAAGAAATTGCCGATCCAACGGTCGAATTTCTCGAAAAATGTGCACGAAGTTGATGTCTCGGGCGCAAATTCTGTGTTCCGTTCCCGCGTGCGTCATGGCGGGATCTCGTGCAAAACGCACGGATAGCCCCTACGTCGCGTCGGAGAAGCGGGCGCTGGCCCGGAGGAGTTCGTCGGTGGTGCGCCGGAGTGGGGTGGCCGGCCACGCGGCGCCACGGCGACGCACGGCGGCTCGCGGGGCTGCCGGTGCGCTGCTGTCGCAGCCCTTGCTGCGAGCTGCTGCTGCAGCTGCTGTGGCGTGCCGGCCACGCTGTGGCACACGGCGGCCAGGCGGTAGGTCGAGGTGGCTCGGGTTGTGGTGGTGGAGGTGAGATGATGGTGGTGGTTGCTTGGTGTTGGAGATGGTGATGATAGTGAAGAAGGAGGAGGAGGAGAGGTCGCTGTGGGGGAGGCCGACGACGGCGGAGGCCGGTGGCCGGAGGCGAGGCTGGGACAGGAGGAGGGTGGTCGGGCAGGTGGTGCTGGTGAGGGTGTATGTGTGTGTGAGAGAGAAGAGAGAGAGAGAGAGATGAGTATGTATGTGTGTGTTATAATAAGTTAAATAGAAAGAGAGAGAGTGAGAGAGAATAGATATTTAATGAGAGAGAGAGAAAGTAGTGAGAGGGTGAGGGGGTGTTCGTACACAGCAAGAGGGGGTGTTGGCTGTGAAGGAAGGGATGGGATGTGTGTGTGCTTGAGTATTTTTAAGGAGAGAGAGAAAGAGATATTATATATATGTACATATATATAATGAGATATTTAAGATATTAATAAAGTAGAGAGAGGAAGAGATATTTTCAAAATAGGAAAAAATAGAAAAATTATGTAGGGTATTTGGGCGTCACGAGAAAATAATATGGAGCTTGGGTTCGGGTTCGGTCGAGCTGGGTCGGGCCAAAATCGGACAGGGGGCAATATTCGAATTAAAATGGGTGTTTATAATCATGGGTAAATAAGTAGCATGTGGGGACTCAAATAAGTGGGACAGAAGCGTCACGCGGGTAGTAGGCTTCGTGTGGGCCATATTCCTATTTGGGGTCGACTAGGTTGGGTCGATGTCGGATCCCAAAATTAAATTGGAAATTAAATCAGGTTTCACGGTAGATAATTAATTGGCCTAAATTGAACCGAAAGTTGTGCGAAGGAAATGGTGCACAAAATGGAGTGTCTGAGTGGGACACGAAGGTCATGGATAAAGAGCGTCTCGAGTAGATCAGGCATGACAAGTTGGTTCTGAGAAAACGACTGGTCTGGTGCTCCTAAATTAAAAGTCACGGTAACGCGCTTATGAGGATCAAGAAAAAGAGTGGGAAAATTAATAAATAATTAAATGGTCTAATTTGACCCAAACTTGCACGAAGCAAAAAGAGCACAAGGGAACAAGTTCAAGTGGGACATGATATATCAAAATGAAGATAATCTCGTCTACTACAAACTCCAAGAAGGAAGTTTCCAGAGATTGGCATCCATGATGCTCTAGAATTCCAAGTCACGGTAAAGAGCATTTAATAATCAAAAATTAATTATATAGAAATGAATTATTGAAAATAATTCATTAGAAAATTTGAAAAATAATTCAGGAAATTCAGGGGGCTTACAGAAGAAGATATTGTTGGCCTACAGTTCAACTCTATTGAAGAAGCAGGGACATTCTATCGGATTTATTCAAAAGCATATGGTTTCAGTATTAGAAAGAACGAGGTAAAGAAAAACAAATCTGGTATGGTGACGATCCGTAGTTGGTGTTGTTCGAATGCGGGATTCAGACACAAGAAATACAAGAAAGCTCCAAACAGGGTTCGTGAGCCAAGAAGTGAAAGCAGAAGTGGTTGTAAAGCAATTTTTCGTATTGGGTACACCCATAAAACAAAGATGTGGTCCGTCAAAAAATTTCATGTACCTCACAACCATAACCTGGCGAATAATTATGAATCCGCTTTTTTGAGATCCCATCGTAATATAACACCCGCAGAGTTGGAAGAAATTAAGATTATGAAGCAATCAGGGATGGGGACTGGAGAGATACAGAATTTACTTGTCCAGAAGAAAGGTGGCTGGGATAATGTTGGATGGACGAGAAAGGATTTATACAACGCTTTAGCTCAAGATAGTAGAGCACTCGACGATGTTCATGCTTCGACAACACTTACATTTCTTCAATCAAAGGAGAACAGTGACCCAGATTTCTTCTACGACTATAAGGTAGACGAAGATTCCAGATTGACCCATCTCTTTTGGGCTGACGGTTCTTGTCGATTCGATTACGAATTATTTGGAGATTCACTAGCATTCGATTCTACATATAAAACAAATAGAAGTCAAATGCCGTTGGTGGTTCTAGTGGGTACAAACAATCATGCGATGACTTGTGTGTTTGGATTTGCAATGATCCATAATGAGACTGCGGAGACTTATTCTTGGGTTCTGGAAAAATTCCTAGAGTGTATGAATGGCAAATTACCAGTGACAGTTCTCACGGATGGTTGCAGATCCATGAATAAAGCAATTGAGGATTTAATGCCCAGCGTAGTTCATCGAACGTGCTCATGGCATATCCTTAACAATGCTGCCAAACATGTACACCGAGAGGGTTTTCACAATAAACCGAGTCTTCTGATTAAAAGGTACATAGCACACTTGCTACTTTACTTTGAAGTATGTTGTTGTTACAATATCACAACTTTAGTTAACGTCCATGTTTTCTAAACAGGTACTATTCAGTCGAAGAATTTGAAAATCGTCGGTAGCAGATGCTAACAGATTATAATTTAGAAAATAATGAGTGGACCACTGCATTGTACAAAACGAGGGAGCGATGGGCGGACACATTCCTACGTGGTAATTATTTTGGCGGTTCTACTGCAATAAATAGATGTGAATCTATGAACGCATTTCTGAAAAGGTTTTTGAATGAGAAGCTGCCACTTTGGAAGGCCCTTCAAAATTGTGACCACGGTTTGGCGGCCTTACGTTACGGCCAGATGGGTAAGCATGTCAATGATAAATTTTCAATACCAGTTGTGAATCAAACTAGCATGGCCGTAATAGAAGGTAAATTTTCCGTAATTTACACTAAAACGGTATTTATAGATGTAAGGAAGGAAATCACACGTTCTGATGCATATACTGTTCCCCATCATCACATCGTAAGAGAGACAGAAGTTTGCACTGTCCAAAAGTATTTGTCGCCAAACAGTGTCAACCGGAAGGTTACATTTCATCCGGCCGACAACATCATAAAATGTGAATGCATGTGGATGGAGACCAAGGGGATTCCTTGTAGGCATATTTTTTCAGCAATGAAGAGATTGCAAATTGGAGATATTCCAAAGAACTTGATAAAATCTCGTTGGCTCAAGGATTGCAAAGAGAGTTATCTCTCCGAACCTGGCTCAGAAAGAAGATTCATCCACCCAGACATTATTGAGAGCAGAAGGTATGGTTCTATTAGTGAACAAGTTAATCTGTTTACATACTATTGTAAGAAATCAAGCAAAATTCAAGAGAGGGGAACGGAGTTGATGTCGTCTGTTCTGATGGAGTTGAAAGAAATGGTGACCGATATTGACGAAGAAGAACAAATTGTAGCTGATGCAGTTCATGGAGTGCATGAAGCTTTAAAAGAGCCAAATCCGGTAGCAACAAAAGGAAGGCCTTCTCAAGGGAAATCAAGCCAGCCTACAGAAAGTCATCATATCCCGAAGCCTAGAGTATGTAGATTTTGTAAAAAATCGGGTCACGATTATCATAATTGTAAAGTACGAATGCGAAATAGTGACAATGAGCAAATGGAATAAAATGAAACGTCGTTGACTTAAGACAATGTCTTTCTTATGTGGCAAGATGTCATTCACACGAGACAATTAGATAAAAAAATATGTTCTCCAATGCAAAAGTTTGAGAAGACAATTAGATAAAAATGGAGAACATTAAATTCCAAATTCAAAACACAGAGTACATCAAAAATGGAGAAAATATGTTCTCCGTGCAGTTCAAAACGGAGAATAACATTCTCCGTTTCAAATAAGATGGTGAATTTCATTCTCTGTTTCAAATTAAAACGGAGAATGAACATTCTAATGTGTTTTTAACACTGGGAATCTTATTCTCCGTTTCAAAATAAACGGAGAATACCGTTCTCCGTTCCAAATTAAACGACGAATAGAATCCTCAATCGTTTTAATACTGGGAACGACATTCTCCGTGAAGTTCAAAACGGAGAATATAATTCTCTGTTACAAATGAAACGGAGAATATCATTCTCCGTTTTAAATTAAAACGGAGAATGAACATTCTAATGTGTTTTTAACACTGGGAATGCTATTCTCCGTGTAGTTTAAAACGGAGAATGTTATTCTCCGTTTAATAAAACACGGAGAATGCTATTGTGGTGTCGTGGTTACAATGCTAGACTTGTATTCAAGAGGTCATTGGTTCAAATCTTAACTATAACAAAATTTTATTTTATTTATACTTTTTTTGTAAGTTATGTATGGGGCCCATTTAAAAGGGAAAAAACTTTGATACAGGAGCCTATGTATGACATGTGGGCCATCTCAAAATTTATGTGTATATATATATGTTTACACGTTTTACAAAGCAAGAGGGGACCACATGTCATACATAGGGGTATCAAAACTTTAAAAAGAGTTTTGTTAGAAAAGAGTTTTGTGGGCCCTATTAAAATTTATGTATATATATATGTGTACACATTTTATAAAGCAGGAAGGGCCCACATGTCATACATAGGGGGTACTGTATCAAGAAAAAAACTTTGATACAATAGGGGGTATCAAAGTTGGCAGAATTCGAAGGGGCAGATTCATTGGTATTAATGGCATATAAATGGCCGTAGTTGGAAGAGTTTGTTCTAGTCTTACTTAGCTTTAATTGAGAAGGGGCAGATGCATTGGTATTGATGGAAATTAATTGAATTGAATTCAAAGTGGCTGCCTTTTTGGCGCATGAGTCCGAGTTGTTCCATGCCTATAAATGACAGTAGTGTAGAGAGAGTTTGTTCTCGTCTCACTTAGCTTTTCTTGTGGAGATGGACTCTACCGATCCCCCGCCTTGGTAAGACTCTTTCCTCTTGGTTGTCGATCTCCTCGTTCGAAGAAGCTTTGGTGGTGAAGTCCTTCAGAAGACTGACATGTGCCTGGGTTTGGATTTATTGCCAACCCACGCTCTGTCGAAGCGCCCGTACGTTGATTGGCTCGGACTATGCACGGTGTTCCTTTGCCGCCAGGAGTTCATTTCTTCAACATGTTCTATTGGTCCGACGATGCACAGTGGTGAAATCCTTCAGAAGACTGAGATGTGCATGAGTTTGGAGTTTATTATCGTTCTACGCTCTGTCGAAGCGCCAGCCAGAAGTCTATTTCTTCGACATGTTCCTTATTGAAGAAGGATGGCTTTGCACGGTGCTCTGCCTCAAGGAATTCCTTGAGGAAGTGGGTTTCTTTGCCTCAGTGAGTTCCTTTGCTCGGAGGATTCACGATGAAGTGACTTGCCTCAAGGAGTCATCCAACGGTTCCTATGCTCTGACGATGCACAATGAATACCACGTGGACACGAACTGAAAGACGATAGAGAACAACACTCCTTCACAGATGAAGCTTTCAATTGAATTCCTTGAGGAAAAACACTTCATCGTGCATCGTCATAGCAATGGAACTCCCTGAACAAAAGAACTCTGTGCATAGTCAGAGCAATGGAACTCCATGAACAAAGGAACTCCGTGCATAGTCAGAGCGAATCAAAGTGCGAGCGCTCCGACAGAGTGTGGGTTTGGATTTATTACGCTCGGACTTTGATTCGCTCTGACTATGCACGGAGTTCCTTTGTTCATGGAGTTCCATTGCTCTGACTATGTACGGAGTTCCTTTGTTCAGGGAGTTCCATTGCTCTGACGATGCACGATGAAGTGATTTGCCTCAAGGAATTCAATTGAAAGCTTCATCTGTGAGGAGTGTTGTTCTCTGTCGTCTTTTAGTTCGTGTCCACGTGGTAGATGGTATTCATCGTGCATCGTCAGAGCACAGGAACCGTAGGATGACTCCTTGAGGCAAGTCACTTCATCGTGCATCCTCCGAGCAAAGGAACTCACTGAGGCAAAGGAACTCACTGCCTCAAGGAATTCCTTTACCTCAAGGAGTTCTATTGCTCTGCGATGCCCGTACGCAGCTCACATTCAACTTTTTTCTTGATAGTAGGATTTTATGTAGTATTTCAGACTTTCATAATGTACATGTAACTCAAATTCTTAGCCCATACCAACCTCATCATTGTAGTCTTCTTAGTCCATACCAACCTCGTTATATTCTCATCAAGCTCATCTTCATTCTCTTTTTCAATCTAAACGGAGAATAACATTCTACGTTTCAAAAGACACGGAGAACGTCATTCTCCGTTTAAATAAAAACGACGAATGAACATTTTAATGTGTTTATTATCCGTTCAAGACAGACGGAGAATGTTATTATCCGTTCCAAAATAAACGGTGAATAGAATCCTCAAACGATTTAATTTAAATGGGAAAGTTATTCTCCGTTTCAAGTAAATGGAGAATTCCATTCTCCGTTCCAACTAAAACGGAGAATATAATTCGAAGGGGCAGATTCATTAGGAATAAATGGCATATAAATAGAAGAATTCATTGGTATTAATGGCATATAAATGGCAGATTCATTGGTATTAATGACAATAAAAGTGACTGCAGCTTGGCGCATGAGTTCGAGTTGTTAAATTTTGCCAATAAATGGCAAAATTTGGGAGATCTTATTATAAAAATGACTGCCCTTTTGGCGCATGAGTTCGAGTTGTTTCATATGTAAATAAAAGTCAAACTTTTCGTGGTTTTAATGCAAAAATGATTATATTATAAAAGCAGAGCTTATAAAAGACAGAAGTTCCTTGCCCAATTACATCATAATTATATTGTTATTTTACAATGTCATTGCTAGGTTCGTTTTACATATTTGCTTGAAAGCAACTCCTTAGCCCATGACAACCTCATCTTTGTAATCTTTTGGTGAGTTTTATTGTCATTTCCTTCCAGTATTTCGAAGGGAGGAGTCGTCAACATATTCATATAATACGCCGTGTACAAGAGGCAGTTGGGAGCCCGTTGTTGTGGGCAATTTAGAGAACAATTTAGCACTTTGCTCTCATACTCCTTCTTTGCCGGGCATCTCTCCCTCATCATATCAACTTTTCTCCTCACGATAGGCTCTAAGGTTTTCTTCATTAATTCTGCATCCACCTTGCACGTATCGTACGTGGTTAGCCTCAAGGAGTTGTAGTGTGTCCAGTTATAGGAGATAAAGTTGAATGTGAGCAGAGTATAATGTTTGATGGATGCATTAAAGAGTGGGATGAATAGCAACTCTATGTCGTCGTCCAAACCCATGACGAAGTCTACTAAATCTGTTTGGATGTCTTTAAAGGCGCCGGGTTTTGCATTTTCTTCATTGGCACGTTGAACGGTGGTCTGTTTTCCAAAAACAATACACAATATCATGAGTAATTTTTTCTGTCATTTTTCATCGGTTTACACATAAATATGGATTTTTCTGTTTGAATTCTTACCAATGTATGGGCCGTCATGAATGCAGACCACTTATGTGATTGGGGCGCCGGCTTTTTTTTCTGGATCATTGACACCTCCTTCGAACCAGACGGGGCGCACCTTTTACTGCCTTGAATTTCTCTCAGCTTTCTTATTATTATGTCCAGTATGCCAGCCTCTATGTCGTCATAGTTGAGTATGTCTTGCATGTCTACTGCCGACAGCTGGACTGAAACTCCATTTTTACCCTTTTCCGGATAAAATTTGTATACCATATCACTGCACATAAATTTAGTTTAGATTAAATTAATAAAGATAGATTCTCATTACATGATTGTGAAAAAAGTCTAGAAAAAATGAACGAAAAAAAGGGTTCAGAATACATACTTTGGAGAATTCTTTCTGGGAATTACGATGTCGATGTATTGTTTCTTCAGCTCTTCATCCGCATATTTCCAAAGTAAGAGTTCATCGCATTCCCTTAGTATGACGTGGTTCTTCTTTAATTCAGCCATTTTGGCGTCTTCTCGGGATTTCGGAGCGGCATTAACCTTCCGCTTTTTATTAGCCTCTCCAACTGTATTGCTTTTTATTAACCTCTTTCCCCCCGATCCTCCTCTTCTTCTGACTTCTCTTGGAGCAGCAAGTTCAGCAGCTGCTTGAAACTCCTCACTCTGAAGTACTACAACCATGGCTTCGAGATCTTTAACTTTTCTATCCTTTTTATTGGCTTCAATATTAAACGATTCAACTTTATTTTGAAGCTCCCTTTTCTCCTCAACGAGCCTTTCATTTGTTTCTCTGAGTTGTTTGGTTGTTCGCACTAAAATAAAACAAACAACAAAGAAATGTATGATGTGAACCTAACACGGAGAATGACATTCTCCGTGTAATATAATACGGAGAATAGAATTCTCCGTTTGGAATTACACGGAGAATAACCTTTCCAGTATCGAAATGATAGGGAATAGCAATTATCCGTTTCAAATAAACGGAGAATGACTATTCTCCGTGTTATAGTACACGGAGAATAGTCATTCTCCTGGAAGATTACAAATCAGAAATTTGAAATAGAAAAGATTTTACCTTGTGCATGTAGATCTGATTTAAGAACATAATTTTGCTTTCTCAAATCCTCCAGTTCATGCACAGAGCCCTCCATCACAACGTTGACTGCACGTTGTTGTGCTTCTTGTGCCTCAAGCTCTTTCAGCTTTTCTTTGAGTTTCTCGTTCTCAAGGTTGGTTGCACGTAACTGCGCTCCTTGTGCCTCCATCTCTTCTAAATTTTCTTTGAGTTCTTCATTCTGCACAAGAATATCAAAATGATGTTTTCTCAAATCCTCCAGTTCATGCACATAGCCCTCCATCACAACGTTGACTGCACGTTGTTGCTCTTCTTCTGCCTCGAGCTCTTTCAGCTTTTCTTTGAGTATAGCATTCTCAAAGTTGGCTGCACATAACTGCGCTCCTTGTGCCTCCATCTCTTTCAACTTTTCTTTGAGTTCTTCATTCTGCGCAAGAATATCAGAATGATGTCTTCTCAAATCCTCTAATTCCTTTACTGAGTCGTCCATCACAGCGCCCATTTCATGATGCTGTGGTATCCGTTGTTCATAAAAATTATCCCCACCTGCTTCTTGGTGTTCTTCCTCTCCCTCTTTTTCAACTTCTTCTATAGGTGGCTCATCTTCTATATGCCCTTCTTCTTCCCCAACAGGTATAACCAGATCTTCTAATATCATCTTCGATCTCATTTTGTTGTGATATTCGACCTTGAGAAAGTTTGAGATTTTGTACCCATTCCATTTGAAAAATCTTGGGTAATCAGGAATTGGGGCGAACTTCCTTTCCACAAATTTACTATGTTCTGCAACCAATAGAAGAAGTATATTGTGCAACCTTCCAATTTGTGGAAAGCCATTGAGTAATCCCCCTGTTCAGTTTTGCTTCTACTCCTCTTTATGCTATCCATTACATATGCCAGGATTAACCTTGGCTAGCATATACTGTTGATGACGTCCACACTGTCTACCAAGGCCAAGAATCTGTACGGCAAATTTGAACCGCCAGACTTTGTGAAGAATACTGTTTGGCACAAGTGAAAGATTATTAGCTTGGCCAAATCATCTTGATTAACAGCGTTATCTCCGCCACGAAGCCGTCGTAACAATTCAAAGAACTTGTCTCTCACTTCCTTATTCGTGACTTCTGAGTGTTTGCCCTTAGTATTAGCCAGCAATCTTGTGAAATGATCTCTACACAGGCTCAATGATGCTGGTGGTGTGGGCTGCTGTTGTTTTTCCTTTATCAATCTTCTGTAAGAAACATCATCAACGCTTTCTTCATTCAGCGGTAGACCGAATATGACTGCTATATCCTTGACGCTTGGTACGATTTTAACAGTGGTGCTCAATTCAAAGCACCCGACGCCATCTTCTTCTTCTGTGTAACTTGTAATTAAATTCTCAAGCCCTTCCGTTACCTTGGCCACTTCGGAGACGTGGACTCTATTTTAGTAGAAAATTTCGACAAAATTCCAGAAACCGGTATTCTTTAAGGAACCAATAACTGGCTCAGGTAAACGGCCTACATCTCGATTGACCTCCTCCATAAGATTTAGCATTGGCTTGAAGGTAGAACGGAAAAGTCTTGAATCCTTATTCCTGACAGATTTTCTTTCTGCAAAACAAAAAAAACAAAAAATTAGGTCGGAGAATGGCCATTCTTATGGGTTTTAACACTGGGAACGACATTCTTCGTTTCAAGTTAGACGGAGAATTATATTCTCCGTTCCAAATTAAACGGCGAATAGAATTTAACATTCAAATGCGTTTTATGACGGAGAATGTCATTTTCCTTGTAATATATACAGAATTTGCGAACATAAAATCAAAGTTATACCTTTTGTTTGCATTTCTTCTTGCACTTCTTTTTGTTTAGCATCTTTTTCCTTTTTTCTTTGTGCAACTTTCTTAGAATAGGGTTTCCGTTGTTCTCCGTCTATCGCTTTTGGATTTTCTGTAACTGGTGCATCTTCTCTAATTGGTGATGCTGCCGGTGATGATTCTGCCGCTGATGTCGACATGGTGTGAATATTACGAATGGGGAGGAAGGTTTGAAGATTTTGGAGGAGAATGACCTTGGTTTGAGTACAGAGTGGATTATGGAAGAAGAGGAAGCTCCGAAACGTTTTTCTTTTTTCCTTTTCTTTTTTTAATAAAAGGGTTCGGGGGTGTTTTGAATTAATTAGAAGGGCAAAAATGTCATTCGATGGAAGGGCAAAAGACTCCTTTCTGCTTAATTATATTAATTTGAAGGACAAAAATGATTCTGTTTAATCAAAAAGAATTGAAGCCGTTTGGCAAAAATGTCATTACAACTCAACAAAACAAATGAACATAATACATTAGGGGTTTCCATACATTAGATATAAAAGAAGAAGAAAAAAAAATCATCATCTTCCATATTCAATCAGATTGGACTTCTTTTTTAGCTCTTCATTGTGCTCTGAAGTTGTAATCCATTCAGCAACTTTGCGTCTTTCCTTTTCTGCATCAAACTGCATATAACAAACATAACATCAAAAATATTGCTCTAAAAAGTTGAAGTTTTTGACGACATATTTTCATACTTACATCGATAGAACGGTAGTCCAGGCTACATCGGTCTTTCATGAATGCAATTACAAAAATTCCACAATCAACTAAATTGCCTTGGCGGGGAACATAAGAAGGACGTTTTATTGCAAAAGTAGAAAAGCTGAACCTAGCATCTCTCAGCTTCAAAATCTCTTCTTCGAGAAAGATATCCAAATTTGAAAGCTATAATTACCAGAATACAATATGTATTAGTATACCGCGTATCTTGTACCCAATTCATAAAAATTGATGAATATGAGCTTACTATTTCTTTTATAACTGTTCTGCTTTGAATCGGATCATCTTTAGATGCAAGTGAGTCCCAAATTTCAACAGTCCTTTTTCAACCAGAACTCTTGCAAGAGTATAGTGTTCGCCCAAATGAATGGGTATGTATATCTGAATCAGGATAATTAGGTAAAACAAATTAGTAAATTTTCAAAAAATTAGTATTAATAATTAAACATAAATATATTAATACCTCTTTACAAGTGCTTAAAGATCCCATGTAATCCTGAAAATATTTAAACTTCTTCCATAATTCATGAGGCTTTTTGACGGATGGAGGTAACGTGGCTTTCTACATACACATCAATTAATACATTACGAAGGACAAACAAACGAGAAAATTGTTAATGCATATGCATTGAAGAATAAAATGCTCACTCACCGACATCCTTATTGGTAAAAACCATACATTAGCTTTATTGGAGGTTCTTTTCCGTTCCTCCGCGATGAGAAGAGCAGAGACAATACCTACAATCTGAATAAATCATTAAAAATGTCAGCGATGGAATCGAAGAAAACATAGATGGCATCTAAGAAGAAATATACTATCTATACATATCCCATTGGTAATTTTCGTTAAATGAGCTAAGGTCTTCATCACCCACCGAGACACATAGATTTTGTTGCAAGATGATATTATTTCTCTAAGAAAAGAAACGAATAAATTAGGAGAAAAAAACTGTTGGAATTAAATCAAAACTCATATTACTTACTCGTCAGGTCTATCATCTGCAAAAATATAGTCGTAATATCTCGAAGAAACACTAGTACAATTGCTAGGCTTTGAGGTTGAACCCCTTATTAAATTTTTGGATGGTGTGACCGGATGTAAATTTCTACGCATTCTTCTAGAAGGACTGCTAAAGTCAGTTTCTTCTTCTTCTATAGCGTCCAATGCGAGAAATCGGTCCAATGCTTTACTACGAGACTGTAGCTCCACGTCCTCCTCTTCGGAAGAAGATACAACGGAAACCACCTTCACATTATTAAATGCTCCAGATGAAGATGCCTCCTTCAAAGCTGGAGATTCTTCAATCTTCTCCATACGCCGAGATAACTTCATTTGTTCAATTTTTATCTTTGCAACATCAGCTGAAATCGTCGACAGATGTTCTTCAATCTTGCGCAACAAACGCGGAATGAAGGTTTTATTTGGATTTGGCATCCAATCTTCTACGTCTTCTACATTTCCCCCCACACGAGTAGACATCTTGAGAACAAGAAAACTATTGTATTTCAGAAAACTATTCTATGTATTTCAGAATGAATAATAGTACTATGAAACAAGAAAACTATTGTATATATAGCAAGAGAGAAGTATAAAAAGTGAGGAAGATGGAAAGACAAATAAATTTTGAGACTAGCAAACAATCTACTAGCCGTTTGATTAAGGAGGGCTCGAGGAAGATTCTACTAGCCGTTTGATTGAGGAGGGCTCGAGGAAGATTCTACTATCCGTTTGAAAATTACAAAAGGTTATCGTGATCAACTTCAATTAATAAACTCTATAAGAGGTTTAATTCCACTTGATTGAGGAACTCGACGAAGTCCGCCGCGAACCGGAACTTCTTTTTTTTTTTTTCATCTCCGTTTCTCCTTCCACCACCACCATGTCCTGTAGATTTATAACAAAAATATTAAATTGTTAGATGAAACAAAAAAACTAATTACGAAAAGATTACTAAATCAAAATTAAACAGAACACATATTCATAGAAAACATGAGATTAAAGATGAAAGTGTCACAGAAGCAACACCACAATTTTACAATAACTAAGCAGACTCTGCTAAGCAATAACTAAAATTAGGGATTGTGTCCTCCTTGGATTTAATTTACACAAAGAAGAGATTTGAGAGAACGAGCTTTTGTCGGCTTCCTAAATGTACCATTCTCCGTCTTAAATGTACCATTCTCCGTCCATTCGCCGTATTAAAAGCAAAGAGAATGGCCATTCTCCGTGTTAAAAGCAAAGAGAATGGCCATTCTCCTTCCATTCGCCGTATTTACCGTCCATTCGCCGTATTAAAAGCAAAGAGAATGGCCATTCGCTGTATTCTCCGTCCATTCTCCATCATAAATGTACCATTCTCCGTCCATTCGCCGTATTAAAAGCAAAGAGAACGGGCATTCTCCGTCCATTCGCCGTATTCACCGTCCATTCGCCATACTAAAAGCAAAGAGAATGGCCATTCTCCGTCCATTCGCCGTATTCACCGTCCATTCGCCGTATTCACCATCTATTTGCCGTATTCACCGTCCATTCGCCATATTAAAAGCAAAGAGAATGGCCATTCGCCGTATTCTCTATCCTAAATGTACCATTCTCCATCCTAAATGTACCATTCTCCGTCCTAAATGTACCATTCTCCGTCCATTCGCCGTATTAAAAGCAAAGAGAATGGACATTCTCCGTGTTAAAAGCAAAGAGAATGGCCATTCTCTGTCCAAAAAAATATTCTCCTAAAAAATATTATCTTTAGAAAAGTTAAAAAATAATCCGCCCGACCTCATAAGCAGGTTTCCTCAGTTCACCACCACCACCATGACATGTAGCTTTATTAACAAAATATTAAGTTGTTAAATGAAAATTAAAATTTTAGACAATGGCATGGACAGTAAAATTAGAGCAGCGCCGCTGGTACTTCTCCTTGTTCGAGGAGGCCTCGACGACGTCCGACGCGAAGCGGACCGATTCTTCTCGGCGCAGCTGGTACTCCTCGTTGTTCTAGGGGTGCTCCACGACGTTCGACGCGATCCGAACCGTTTCTTATTTCCTTCTTCATCTCCGTTTCTCTTTCCACCACCACCAGCACCACCACGACTACTATGGCCTGTAACCAAAAAAAAAGGTTCAGATTAAATTGGATGGACTTTTGAGAGAGTAAATATGAGTTAATTTAGGGTGTTCATTGAAAAAATTAAAGTGAAGAATGACCTGCTAAAGCAAGTTACCAACAGATCAAAAGTCTAAATCAGCATTAAATGATGTCTTCTGTATTATTTTATCTAAATTAAACCTGAACCATTGGATTAACATCCAACGGTCCAGATTTTGGATGTATCGATACATCCATTTCCAGCGAATATATTGTAGAATTTTTCTATATATATATATATATATATATATATATATATATATATATATATATATATATATATATATATATATATATATATATAATGATGGTGTAGAATGTAAGATGGAGATTGGCTTAAGCGGTGGATCAACAAGGCCAGGCACAATAATCATGAATCAATGTGCAGAGAGCTAGACCCGGAAGTAGTGAGTACCAATTAACTGTGAATGTTTGGTTAGCCTCTTCTTCGAATTTTAGAATATTTATAATTATTTTACAACATTATATGTATTTATCCAAAATTTATTATCCAACTTGTCCATTAATTTTACCAAAGATCATTATTCTTTTATTTATTTGCAAAAAAATATATAGATATATTCATGGTTTTGATTACGATATTACTAATCTGGAAGCGAAATTTCTATAATATTCTTCTGACATACCTCTTTTATATTGTTTGAGTGTGATTTTAAATCCTAAAATAAAATCAAATGGTGTATTTATATTGTAAGATGATTTCATTAAAATATGAACATTGAAGTAGGTAGTTTAAAAATATAAGTTAAGCATGTTTTGATGCGCTAATTAGTTTCTATGAAGAGAAATTATTTCGAATAAATTCGATTCAACCGTTTAAGGTAGTAGCTTATCTAGTTTAATTTCTAAGTTATCTCATACTAAGAGTATACTAAAAAAAGAATAAACAAAAAATATTATTTCCTTCCAACTCAAGAATTGTCATTGTATTAAAACGAAGATCTCGATGATGACGGTTTCGGATCATACTTTTTTAATTTAGAGGGGTGAAAAGCACACGAAAAGTTTATCCGATATTTTTTCTTTGGTACACGATCTTGTAATGATCCCGGTGTCCATGTAGCATTGAAATCTTATTTTAGTGCATGTTCAAGAATGCTTAACAATAAGAGAAACATGATGCTACCAGAAATTTTTGAAATATACGTTTGCATTCAAGATTGTGTCTATACAAAAAAAGGGACTCAACACTTAAGCGTGAGAGTGCTAACGTTAATGAACTGGACTCCAAGATCTTAGTATAGAGGACACTATATGAGCTGAAGAATGAAGCGACATGTAGTGCTCTGCCCCGCTCAGGTCAACAAGATGATTCGAAAAGCAACAACGTTCGGACTTGTATATGCAACGGCTTGCTCGAAGTCCCGCTCGGTCAATGCAACTCCTTGTTCTGGTGGGTGGCTTGGATGGACCTGCCTCAGCTTTGCCTTCACATTTAATAAAAATAAGTTTTCAAATGCACCGAGTAGGTTTGGCAATAAAAGAGACGACTCATATAGCTAAGGAAATAATCCCGCTTTGAGTCAGATTGTGTAGAATATGGAAAATTTTGAACTTGTTACTTAGGTAGCACTTCACATTGGATTTTCAAATTGGCACTTGGTCCTTCGATCCCAAGACATGGGTAAAAGTAGAATTCTTATGTTGACACAAAGACTATCAATTTATTGTCATACCAGGCAAGTTCCTACAGTTTTATTGCCACGTTCCGACGATTTCAAAGGGTTGTCATAAAGAGTATGACTGGATTGGTGGAACGACACGGTACATCATTGGTTCAAGTTGAGTTAAGCAGGAGGGCTATCGAATAGTCATTCCTGAGTTTGAGTCAAAAAAAATATGGAAATACGAAAAGTTCAAGCGACCGTTTTTCACCGAGACAGTCCCTCGTTTGGGAGTCTACAACGAAGTATGGAAAGCATAGTTAATGAGAATGATTTGCAAGGTTTGAGCCGTATCACTCGTTAGGCCTTGTATTTATGCTGAGTCTAGATGTTCTCGTAGGTGCGTGGTCATGGACAACTTGTGCACAAGGACGATATTTTTGTGGACGACAATCTGGGGCCACGGGACCGATCCGACCTAGGTGGAAACACCATATAGTTAGGCTGGATTGTACTGAAGGAGATTCGGGATTCTTAAATGGGGCTAGCTACCCATACTACAATGATCGATGTTTATCCTATATATGTCCAAAATAGCGAGTGACCTTCATATAGATGATTAAAGCATGTTAGCGACAATCTGCGTGCACAGTGTCAGTTGAATAAAGAAAATGGAAGCACGACATGTAGCACAACTATCAAGTCTAAGATTTGGCTTAAGCAAGGACACACGCTTCGGCATGAGATGTGGCGTCATGTTTTTTGTCGTTGACACAAAGTTCATAATTTTATGATTGAGTCGTTTGCATGCTAAAACAGGGGAAGGCCGTAAGGCAAGTATGGATAAGTTACATTGAGTTGCGAGGCACGATCTCAATGTTGAAACATGAATGAGTTTTGTAGCACGGTCACGATGTTGCAACATCGGCTTTATAGTTGTACCATGAAGCAGATTTTAAGACAAAATTAGAAAGACCACAAAAGAATAAGTTACACTGACTAAAATTAACATGTTGGTTTTGTATGGGCGAATTGGAGGCTCACTCATCAGTACGGTTGTGTACTGACCCATCAGTTTACATGCAAGTTAAAGGTACTTGCTCGTTCCAGACGGAGCTTGCTTTGACGCTCTGAGGCATAGAGTTCCTTGACGTTTCGAGACGTGCGACCGTGTTGAAGACTCCACCTATACGGGACATAATGTATAGACATCATATTCTTTAAGTTGTAAGCCGCTACGCATAATCAATTGCATTGAGAGATGAGAGAGAGTTGAGTGATTGTATTCAGTGAGAGTGTGAGCTTGAGGGATTGTAATCTTGGCCTCGTGCCCTTGTAATTCTAATGCATTCTCAATAAAAGGATTTTTATTTTCTTTACATCTTGTGTTATTCAACTTCTCTACTCGGGACTTCTGTGCTACGACCCCGTCATCAAGTTGTTGTAATCGGCCGTTGTGGAAATCGTCTTGCGCGAGCTCAACTTAGGCTCACGCGGCATCACGCCCATGCGAGGACAGTTATGCGGAACCGAGACGTGACACGACATAGTCTTACGAAATTAGATCCATTTATCTAAAAATCGAATATTTGAAGGTATCGAAGACCGCCATCAAAGATTCAAAAAAAAAAAAAAAAAACTGGGCATGAAGTCAGAAGATTGAAGATCAAAGTAAAAATATATATATATATATATACTTTCACTCTTTCAACTTTTAAAAAATATATAAAAATGTTACAACATTTCTCACATACATAAAATTAATAATATTTTTTAAATTTTTATTAGTTATTTTTTTTCTACTACTATTTTTTCAAATAGCAAAAGCCCGAGGCTCAACCCCCAATTTTATTTAATAGAACATGTCCATACCGAACTCGGCCTGCACCCGAACCTGATCCGGCTTGGCTTAGATCGGATTTTGGATCGAGCTGGGTTTAGGATTTCAAACTACCTCGGCCGGACCGACTCGCTTCTCAAGACCAGATTGGACTGCCTCGACCCAGATCGGTCAACTACAGGCTCTAATTGGCCGGCCCAATTAACACCTCTAGGTGTACCCGCCGATCACATGCAAGAAGTTAACTTGGGCACATAGGTGCTCTTCGTCGGATCCTTCTTAATTTGTCCGAAATCACATTCGTATGCATATCACAAACTCCCCCAAAAAATTCTGGTTCATGAATAATTTTTTTTGTAATTTCAGAGAGAAGATAAGTATATATATTTATTTTTTTGAGATTTTGTGTACGTTCGTACTTTGTAACGATCGCAATATGAAAGAATTTTCGGAACCTACTTGGGAATGGTGTGGCTAAGAATAAAGGATGTCAATGAAAATTTGGAATTTCTCTAATCCATAATTTTGGAGACTCTAAAATTCCAAATGACTAACGACTGGCATCCAAGTAGTATTTTGGAATCCTCCTTTAAATAGTTCGTGGGCCATCAACATAATGGATTAGTTAGGGCCTAAATCTAGTAGGAATAGATGATGCATGTCAACGAATGATGGAAAAAAAATAGTACAATACCTAATTTGATTATATCTTTATCAGAAAAGTACTGCAACCATTTAACATTTGATTGGTTAGATGTCTACTTCTTCTTAATGTGCGTCAGTGATAATTAGTTAGATTTCATCAATGTTAGAGCGTGCTCATGCAAGAAACTGGCTAGGGATCTGTACATTGCCTGGCCCACATCATAAGGTGACCAAACTCTTGAATGCTTGAGGTTACACATAAGGCTGCAAATGAGCCAAGCGGTTCGCAAGCTGCTCGAAGCTTGGCTCGATAAAAGCTCGTTTGAGCTTGGTTCGTATAGTAAACAAGCTAGCTTAGAACTCGACCCGTTTGAGCTTGCAAGCTGGCTTGATTATGAGCTTGCGAGCTAGCTTGATTATGAGCTCGCTTGTTCTTTTTCTTTTTTTTGTAAGAATCGTTTGTTTTTTGTTGAATTCTAATTTATATATGTTTGTATAACATTGTGTGCATTATATATTTATATGTTCTTAATAATTGAAATTAAGAAACTTTTTTAATTATATTTTTTGAAATATATTGTTAATATTACAAGTACTTGAATTCAAACCTAACAAGCTTGAAATCAAGTTTAATAAGCTTGAAATAAAGTTGAGCGAGCTTGAAATCAAGATTAACGAACTTGAAATCAAGCTTAATGAGCTTGATTTTGAGCTTATCGAGTTTGTTTATCGCTTGAATCAAGCTTGCTTATCAAGCCAAGCTCGAGCTCAAACCAAGCCAAGCTTATGCTCTAAAATAAAAAAAACTTATCAAGTTAAAGCTCGAGCTTGAGCTCGATTAATTCTAGTCAAACCAAGCTCAAGCTTACAAAAGCTTGGGTCGGCTTGGCTCGTTTGCAGCCCTAGTTTACACATCAAGCTAATGCTCCCATGGTTTTTTTTTCTTCTTCTAATGATCAATCCAATACATCGAAAATCAAGTGTGACATACACAGCGGAACTACTGAAGAAAAACATAATTTAGGAAATAAAAGATATGAACCTCTCTCCATCAACAAACTAACAATTAAAGTTTCAAATCTCACAAAAGAGAAAAGTCTACAGCCTTGTATACAACCCTAACCTAAGCCACCACTTTTGGTAAACAAATAATCATAACAAAGTAGAAATTATGGGAACTTAATCCAAAGAACTATGGAAATAAAAATAGATCAAGCAAATCACCTCAAGCCCAAGTGGCTGAGATGGGAGGCATTCATTCCATATGTCCGAATTCGAGTCGGGACGGGAACATATTATTTCTCCTATTTAGTAAAAATAGCCGGAGTAGAGACAGTGGGCCCAAAAAAAAAAAAAAAAAAAAAGACTACTATGCAACAATATTTTCACCCAATTCTTAACTGAATCCGTGAAGTTAAGTTAGCTAACCCTAGTAAGGTTGAAAATAAAAACTATAAAACCCCTGGTTATTACATCCAAGAAATTCAATCTATCATTTTCTTTCTCTAAACCTATTGTTGTTTATCGAGTATCAACATCCAGAGTCTACTTTCGCAATAGCTAGATGGAGGACTCTAATTAATACAAATTGGAATACGAATAACAATTCCCTTATTATATATTGATTTCTTCACTTTCTATAATTCGAAAAATAGAAATAGATAGACTGCGACACTAGTTCCAAATAGGAAAATGCTAAGTTTACTATCAAATATTTACAACTTTCATACAATCTACACCCACCCTCTGCTAACATGGTACCACCCGGTCCCACTCGGTTCCTCTCCTCCCTCAATCAGCGGATACCACGTATGCGGTTGTAAAGCTTACAACCAAAATTGGTTGTAAGCATAGCATTTCCCTTCAAAATAACATGTGGTGAGGAGAGAGTTGAGACTTGATTAATACTTGTATTATATATGTCAACATATCCTCGCAAGTCAAATCACCCTTTTAAAGGGGGGTTGGTAGTTGGATCACCTGTCCAATGATATAAATCTTGTTAAAACCAAGTAAAAAATATATGCAAAAAAGATTGGAACTTGGATTATTTTGATATCATGTTAAAAGATAATGCCACTGTACGGAAACTATAGTCGTAGCATGCGAGGGTCTAGGGTTACATATTCACAAGGGCGTATCCAGCCCACCAAAAAAAAAAAAAAATTTACTTTTTTTTTTTTTTCATGTATATAATTTTCTTGAATTTTTTTTCCATGCGAATTACTCCACAGTTAGACCACCCTAGTCCACTCTAGCCCACCAAAACTCGATTTTCTGGTTCCGCCCTTGCATATTCATATGATACTAATATATGATTCCAGCAGAACTCAAACAATGTATATATACGATCCTTACACCCACCGACCATTAACACTGCTCCCCTATGTAATTATGTGCCGAAGTTCAATTAAACTATGGACATACATATATACACCCGTACGCTAAATGAGACAAACTATAGACTATAGGTGTCCCCTCTCCCTAGCTAGCTAGGCTCCTACTTCTCTACTAGTTCTAGTTCTACTGGGGGGGGGGGGGGGGGGGGGGGGGGGGGGGGGTGGGGATGGTGGCATTTGTTTTATGTTGTATTGTTGTGAGCTTCTCCAGTTTTTAGCAGCTTACCAAGTCGACAACTCAGTGTACTGTCAGCAGCAGTAAAACTATATATAGTCCGTATGATATTACTCTCCCATCCCCATCCATTTGCCTTTCCTTAGAATGACTGACACAAGTCCTTACATTCTGCTCTCTTCCAACTTTCTAACCATTTTGCTTCTACGAAACTTAACAGCGAGGAGGAGCTGCATGCAGCTCAACAGCTTTTACTTGCTTGCTAGAATTACTACTAACTACTGCTACTACTGTGTTGTTGCTGCTGCTGCTGCTGCTGCTGCTGCTGCTGCTGCTGTTGTTGTATGTGTGTGAGCTATGGCTATATGGCTATGTGGTACTACTGTGTTTGATTTTATTGATACAAAGAGACAAAGTATGGTTGTGGGGGTGGGGGTGGGGGTGGGGTGGGGTGGGGGGGGGGGGGGGGGGGGGGGGGGGGTGGGAAAGTCGAAATAATTCCTGCCAGCTCCTCCATCCCTCCCTGAGGAAAACCGTTGAGCCTTCGCTGTTGCGTCGCTTTCTGCCTCCACGAAGCTGTTTATTGAGAGAGAGAGAGAGAGAGAGAGGGCGCCAAGGTCTTATATTATGGGTGTGGTGGTCCTAGGCCTGTGCATTCACCACCACATTTTTTTTTACACATTTAAGAGATTTCAAGTTTTCAACACGTAAGCAACTGTCCGAGCTCTCTAGCCTAGTGGTATTAGAGCGGACACCCGGAGGGGCCGGGCAAGGTTCGAGCCTCCCAATTGTGTGTGTGAGTGTGATTTCAAAAAAAAAAAAACACGTAAGCAACTAAAAATGTCTTTAATTTTTCTGACATTTTGGTGTCGGCTATTTGATCTTTTATTTTCTTTTTCTTTTCCAACTTTTTTTTTTTTTTTTTTTTTGATAAGGGTCATATCCATGTACTCATGTACTGTTAGCAAAAAATTATATCCTTTGCTATACCACCTCAATCCGATTTTGTATATACACTTTCAACTCTTTTTAAGTATTTTTCTATTGGAAACTTGAGCATATATAACCCGAATTCAAAATATATAAAGAATGTCATAGTTTTAGTGGGCTCCGCTAATGTGTGTATATATATATAATCCTGAATACAACATGTGTCTTGCCATCACCGTCGATGTCATCATAGTCGTCTTAGACATCGAGCCACACGAATAAGAAAACTTTACTTTTCCATGTAGGCAAAACAAAACCCTATTCTTCGTACAGTCAATCGTCGCATGACATGCACCGAGCAAATCCATCTCCAAAATAATATCGTACTCCTTGATGTCGAATACTATAGCATCCAGTGATAGAGTTCGGCCGTCAATACAAATGTAAGCATCCTTGCATATCAAACTAGCAGGCAAGTCCACTCCTAAAGGAGTACTAACACAGGTTCATTTCCAAGTTATTTTTCTCAGCAAAATTAGATGATATGAAACAATGTATAGCACCCGAATCAAATAATACCCGAGTAGGTATACCTCTGTACAATAGCATACCTGTTATAACTGTGTACGGGATCAAGAGCTTCTGCTTGGGTGAAAACATAAACTCTTTCTTGTGCACCATGCTCTGAATTTTGAGTGTTCCCGGGTGGGGATGGCAAATCTCGTGGCGCCTGCCCACAATTATGATTGTATATTGTTGGTCACGTGGAGGATTTTGATTCCCTTTTCGTCCTATGCATTCATATGACTTGTGGCTCATACCCCTTGTAGAAGCATGGAACTTCAGGCGCATCCAAAGGCCAGAATTCCTATGCGCCAGGGAGCTCAGATGAAGTACTGGGCACAGCAGACAGCAAAAGTATATACATCAAAAAAAGATTTTTATTTCATATAAAAATCTATTACATGTCTAAAAAAAAGGACTTTACAAAGGAGAATTTCTACAAAAAGAAAGATCATAAGACTACAGCCACACGCAGCAAACTGCCATGCGCCTCCCGCCAGGCGCATCATCTTCCAGGCGCATCACTCCAGCGTCTCAGTTAGGCGCGTCTCCTCAGCCTCTCAGTCAGGCGCATCTCTTCAGCGTCTCAGTCAGGCACATCTCTTCAACGTCTCAGTCAGGCGCATCCCTTCAGCAGCTCAGTTATGTGCATCCCTTCAGCGTCTCAGTCATGCGCATCATGAAGTCTCAGCATATGCGCTCCACTTCGACCAATGAAGCATTTAGTGAGCAGAACGAGGATGGACGATCAACCCCACCCTAGCGGGAGAAAGATTTCTCCAAAGGAAGAGGAGGGCACCACAATCGATCTGCGGTAAAAGGAGGCTTTCAACACAACCAGAATGTGCAACACCCACTCTAGCAGGAGGAGGAGCTCTCCAAAGTCCAAGGAAGATGATCGGGGCACCACAATTCTGATCTGCGGCTCTTTCAGCATAACGGAGACGAGGCTCGAGCATCCCGATCTTTGGATGCAACAGGCACCTTTCGCCTGCCTCAGAAGCCCTCGACCCCGACTTTTGGATGTAACAGTCACCTTCAAGTGCATGAACGAAGACAAGTCGTCGCATCTTCACCCTCGGGAACATCTTGTCAACATAATGTGCTCGAGCAAACATGTTCATTTCGGAAGGACGTGAGAGAACGAGAAGCAAACTCTCTCCTTGCCACTATTTATAGGCCGGGCAAATCAAACCCATGCGCCAAGTGGCAGGCTCTCCGAATCCCGTGCAATGAATTTGCATTTATGGTGATGAACCTGACGCTTCGAATTCGGCCAAGTCAAAAATGGCTATTTAAAGCACTCGAAGAATGCAACAGTCGAACCAATAAAGGCACGTCATGCAAAAGGATGCGCCGGTCAGTCACTGCACATCGTACAGACGCGTCCGTCGGTTCCAAAGCGCCCCATATGGATGCGTCCAATAAAGCACAGATCCATGCGTCCTAATCAACATGGACCCATGCGCCCATTTGGGCTCATTACCCATCAAGCAATTAATGCTCAAGTGACAGTGTTGGCAGCACGTCTCCCGAGGACTGGACAGTTAACAGTTTTTTCAGAAGACGAAGCGTCGCTGACGTCAGCATCATCATTACTTTCCTCCGGCGGTTACAAGCCACGTGGCCGCCCAACCATTTCGCATGCGCCCCCGCAGCCATGCGCCCAAATCTCTGTATGCGCCTTAAAAGCCATGTGCCTCAGACTTTTTTCTAATCCCTAAAGACAGAGGTCAAGTCACTACTGAAGTCCCGCATGCGCCTCAAAAGCCATGCGCCCAGACTGCTTCGTGACTCCTAAAGGTTACAAGCCAAAGTCTACTCATGCGCCCAATCCTAGGCGCATCCTGTCAGATTACTCTCCACCAAATCCGAGATGTTTGAGCTACGGATATGCGCCACATGTCCTTTGACTCAGTTCAGCCGATGAAGGGGTGCTAATCACCCAAGATCTCAGCAACCGAAAGATCTTCTCCATTGCTACGTGTCAGCTCGACCGCAGCCCACAAATGCAACAGGAAGGGTTCAACTCCTTAATCAGAGCGCATCGCCCATGCGCCTTCATCACACTACCAAAATATGGCAAAATTGCGACGAATTTAGTGACTCCATGAGGGGACGTCGTTAATTTTTGGGAATTTAGCGACGTGTAAATGTGACGTCGCTATCCGTCGCTGGTGGCGACTACTAGCGACGAATAGCGATATTAGTACATTAAATGGGAACCCGTGTCGCAATTTCGTCGCTACACTTCGCTAATTATTTTAACGTAGCGACGCGTAGCGACGACTGTTATTTGAAGTCGCAGTATATTAATATTCAGCGACGTTTAGCGACGTCCCGTGCAGACGTCGCTAAATATTTCATATAGGGACATGGACTCGAGGGTTTCTTTTCTATTTGCGGTCGAAATTTTTTTCCCCCCAAATTTTTTTCTCCTCCTCCGGCGCTCCTCCTCCTCCTCGCACCCTCCTCCGGCGTTCGTACCCTCCTCCGGCCTCCTCCTCCTCGCACCCTCCTCTGGCATTCTCCTCAGGTAGCCCCCACCATCTCTCTCGCCCTCTCTCTCTCTCTCTCTATAGGGTACTGCTAGGGAAGGGAAGGGAAGGGATGGCCTTCTCCTCAGGTTGCTTTAATGGCACTTGCTTTTATCCTCAGTTATGGTGAGACCGAGGCTTTGAGAGGGGGATTTGTTTGTATGGGGTTACCCAAGGTACTGACTTGGAGTTATTTGGGTGTGTGGGTGTCAGTTAAGTAGATGAAGAGAGTAGATTTGCTTGAATGTATCAGACATTGCATTTTATATATTTTGTTGTTTGAAGCTTGATATCAAATGCATGGGTCCCCATGTAATATCTATGGTGAAGGCTTTGAGAGCATGGGAGTTTGTAAGGGTTTACATGTATCAGTCCTCGTTTAGTTTGGTATCAGTTTTACATCCACAGCAGTCCTTTTGAATATAGTCCATATCCTCCCTTAAGTATCAGTCTTCATTACATAAGGTGTCCAGTCCCTGCTTAATTTGGTTCAGTCCTAAGGGAGGTCTTAGCAACCACATTATTCAGTTGGGTTAGGCTCGAGTTGTAGGCTACCTTGGTTCATCCTTTCATTTTGGTATCAGTAAAGGAGAGGTTTGTATTTATTATGCAGTCCTCTATGCCCCATGTATCAACCTTTTTGATTAAATCATTATCAGTTAGAAGGGATGAAGAGATTACCTTAGACTATTGTTCAGTCCATAGCCTATAGTATCAGAGATTCCATGCATATGCATAGTTGGCCCTTGGCAACAGTGTGACTGCCATATTTGAGGTATCAATGGACAGAGGTATTGGGGTTAGCAGTTAGCCCATTGTTCAGTCCTTAGTTGCACTATTTGTTCAGTCCACTAGTAATGTATCAGTCACGACCCGCACCCGGTTTTCGGACACGAGCTCGTGAGCAAGCCAGCTACGTTTCGAACGGACTCCAGTCCGACTCGAATACGTAAACGCTGTCACGGCTATGGCAATGGGCCTAACCAAGAAAAAACTATATCTCAATCCATAATAAGAATAATAAACAAGAATGAACACTATGTGTCGTGGTCTGCAGTTGTCACGCCCCAGAACCAGAATACTAGAGAGCGGGGGCGTACATAGCCAGCTACGTATATTGAAGTGCAACCCACCTCGCTATACGGTCACGGTTGTCTAGATATATGAGGGTTTAACTACAAGCCAACAGTCTCTTATGGTCATGAACAAGCCTATTGTCTATATCTCAAGCAAGCAATAATAGTTACGAGATGTCAGAGCACCAAATATATAATAGCAAGGCGTCCCATACATTACATATTGGATGATCATGAAGCTAGTCGTACAAAATGTCAAGAATAGCAAGAGTTCAGTCATACATGATCAACCCTAGGATCTGTCAATCATGTTACAGCTCGTAGGCAGACAGTAAATAAGGTGCAATACGAGCTAACACGTGCTCGTCGGCTAAACGCCTCAAAAGAATAATTTTACAATAAAGTGTGGGAACAAAAAGAAACCCACTCGTTGCCAGGATTACGCCTGGTGGTCACCATCTGGCTGGAATGTAGGTAGATCCTCTGGAGCTGCTTCGATATCTGGCCATACAAAACTAGCTGGGTCCCCAGAAAGAGCAAGTGCCACAAAGGAGGCTTCACTTAGAAACTAAAACCAGCATATCACAAATAAATAGTAAAGGTAATTAAAAGATACTGATAATAACTGAGATAACAATAATATATTGAGTACGAAGAAACCATTCAAGTAACCAGACTGCAACCCTTAAACCAAACAAGGACCGGGGTTGCAGCCCTTCACCTGAATAGAAACCCGTCTCAAATACCATTGGTACAGTGAAGACAATAAACGAAGAGAGGAAACAGAACTGCTCCGGGAGCCAGATTACAACCCTTAAACCAAACAAGGACCGAGGTTGTAACCCTTCGCCTGAACAGAACTGGACCCCTGATCTTTATTGTTAAGGCCAGTATAAATAATCATGGTATTGAAGTAAGGTAAAACATGACGAGCATGACAGGGGTTACAATAAGACAATAAACGAAGAGAGGACACAAAACTGCTCCGGGAGCCAGGTTACAACCCTTAAACCAAACAAGGACCGGGGTTGTAACCCTTCGCCTGAACAGAACTGGACCCCCGATCGTTATTGTTAAGGCAAGCATCAGTAATCATGTCATGTCACAATCTTGCACCGGATCAGGATAAGACTAAGCTGGAATAAACTCCATCCAATCAATCACGGCCAATCAAGAGTACGGCTTGATACTTTTAACTAACTAGGGTTATCACAGGCCTAGTTACTAGCAAGATGCAATGCGATTATCCCAACAGCCACAAGCCCTGCAGACCATCCGGTTATCCAGGTCGTACTACTAAAATAACTCATTTTAGCGACGTTCGTAAACGACGCAAAATAAGGAAATTACGTCGCTAAAACCAATTAGCGACGTATTTAGCGACGAAAAAGGGACGTCGCTTAAAGGCAAGTTGCAGATGGCACTTTAGTCGCCGAACGTCGCTATTGGCGAAGCGTAATCTATTGTCGCTAGCCGTCGCAAAAATTGCGACATATAGCGACGTCGAATTACGTCGCCAAAATGACGACGTAAAGCGACCACTAGCGACGCTCTGTTATTTATATATGATGACATGGCATGACAGCCATGTGGGCAACGTAGCGACGCATACCGACATTTAGCGACGTCCTCCCTAGCGACGTCGAGCGACGTAACGTCGCTATTTAGCGACGTATAGCGCGTCTATTTGCCGTCGTAGTCCGTCGCAGAACGTCGCTATACGTCGCTAATGTTAAAAAAAAATTTAAAAAAATATAATTGATATTTTTGTTATGCTGTGTTTCTGTGTTTACAGTGTGTGTGAAGTGCAATGTTCGAACCATCGACAGTTTCGCTTACTGTTCTATATTTTATCTTGGATAGAAAGAGCAACAGTTCAGGGTGCACTTCTCAGAGCTTTCTCTTCACGTCCTTCACCTTCTCGGAAACCTTTGCGACGTCCGAAAAAGTGAAGGACGTGAAAATGAAGCTCTCAGAAGTGCACCCTGAACTGTTGCTATTTCTATCCAAAATAAAACATACAACAGTAATCGAAACTGTCGATGGTTTCCGAACACTGTATTTCACATTCACTGTAAACACAGACACACATCATAACAAAAATACACAATATATTTTTTTAAAATTTTGGCAGCACCTCCTTTGTATATCAGATCATCGCTTATAACCCAGCGTAGGTATATTTGTCATCCCCATCGCAGATATCACAAAGTAAATATCACAAAGTAAATATGACAATTAAAATACCAACAAAGTAAATATCACAAAGTAAATATCCAACAAACATACATGTCCACAATGGAGGGCAAATAAGAATAAAAATCAGTGTACAGAACGGTCAATAGGCCCATAGGACCAATACATACAAAGATGATAAAAAATATCTACTGGATCACTGAGGACTCCTGCCGCGCATCTGGGATAGCATGTACTCATACTGCTCCTGGGTGAGCTGCACCGTAGGGGCAGTAGGAGGCAGTAGAATGTCTGGAGTCGGCGCCATCGATGGACCGGGAGGACGTACCTGCTCCAGCTCTCGCAGTCGCTCACCATGCGCAGCAAGGGTACTCACCACCTTCTCAGTATACTGAGCGAGTGAGGCAGATATGCTCCTCTGCGATCCCTCCAGCTCGACCTGTCTACGCTCTATGCGATGCGTAGACTCGGTGAGCGTCTGCAAGTTGGCAGCTGTAGTCTGATACAGAGTCATCAACTCATGTATACTGCGCTCGACCGCATCAAATCGTCCGGTGACGATCGGAGGATCGGATCGTCGCTCGACTGCATCAGAAATCTACTGCTGCAACTCGCGACGCAGCTCCTCGATCTGACGACGAACATCCTCAGCTCGTGACGACGCCTGCGTAGCCGGAGACTGCGTACTGACAGAGGGGGCCCGGGATGACTCCGAAGCCAAATACGCGCCGTAGGATCCCGTACCGTAGTACGTACCCTTCTGAAGACCGCCAACGACGGTCATCCAGAGCTCGTCCGGCGATGGCTCTGCAGGCGGCTGGGAGGAAGTACCAGCCCCTTCCTCTGCTTGCGCACTAGCAGCAGCAGCAGCATCAGCCGCCTCCTTCTGTAGCCGAACAAACTCGGCCTAGAACATGTTTGCTAACGTGTAAGTGTTTACTAAAGTCTATATTGATATCTATTTTCCTGTTTTCTAAATTATAGTCAGTTAATATAAAGAATAGAACGTACATATTGAAGAACAGTTTGGCAACTCTAGAGGGGGGGTGAATAGAGTATATATGTATAATGACCAATAAAAAATTAACTCTTTCACTAACAATGAATAGTCAGAGTAAAATGCGGAATGTAAATGAAAGACAAGAGAGCATACGCAAACACAGCAATTTTAACCTGGTTTCCCTCGTGGAGGACTAGTCCAGGCCTGAGAACTCTAGCTCAGGATTAAATCCACTATTTGTGAAATAGTAGCTTACAACCCGTGCCTTTTCTTCAGAAGAGCACGTCAACTTCTTACAGAGAATCGCAGTGGCGATTTGCTTGGAATTGTCCAAGCGATTTCTTCACTCTTGCACAAGAATCCTAAATGAGAGATGCTGAGCACTCGAGACTTAGGAGGCTTGTGGCTAGTAGATGGGAAGGGTATGGCTTATAGAGCTTGTAGGAGAGAAGAGAAGAGAAGATTGAGTGATTCAAAATGAGAGAATTCATGCCCTATTTATACTGATTTTAGGGACAGAATTCGGCCAGAATTCGGGTAAGGAAATTCAAAAATTTGGCCGTTGGACAGCTAGCAAACAGCTAACCCTAAAATTAGGGTTCCTGATTTCTAGGGGACAGAGTTCGGCCCGAACTCTGTGTGGAGGCAGAGTTCGGCCCGAACTCTGTCTCCAGAGCACAGAATGGTCCTAAGAGGGACTTGTGGGCAATTTGGTTTTGGTGGAGCTTGGGATTTTGGGTAGGCTTGTATACTAAGTTCCAAGAGCTCAGCATAACTCAGAGTACATAAATCTAGACTCAATGAAATCATAAAATACAGACTCCAGAACACACTGAGAGCTGAAGACTGAGCTGTCATCTGTCTTGAACTGAATGCAGTCGTCGTGTGTCGTATTGAATTTATACAAGTATTATTTGGTCAATATAGTCAATATTTGGTTGACTGTGACTTTGTGTCAACAATCTCCCCCATATTGATAATTGACAAAATAATATATGTATATTTCAATATTCATACCTGGACACAGTTGATTGTAATATAGCTCCATAGCTCCCCCATAAACGATGCCTGAGCTAAGCGAAAATAGCTCCCCCGTAAACCATGAGCGGTGTCGAGCTAGAAGCTATAGCTCTCCCCCGTACAAATTGCATAGTTCCTGTGATCTGATAGATGATATTTTCCAGAGCAAGAAGCACAGATATACACAGATCTACGAATGCATAGAGCCAGTAATAGTATCCCAAAACAAGCACAACATATAAATATACATATGTTTCTCCCCCTTTTGGCAGTTAGCAATATAAGAAACAATGAATAGTAATGCAACCACACTAAGAGAAGAAACAGTATAATAGGGAGCAAAATAAGCATTGACATAGAATGATAATAAAGATAGATAATGTCATCCACCAAACCAAGTGGCCAACTCAGAAACGGAGTACATAAAACCAGCTATATGAAACTATAAGAAACTAAATAACTGAAAGCAAAAATAACTAAGACCATCAGCAGTGGCAGCAGCAGCAGATAGTAGCCAGTCTCCATCATGGAGCACGAGAAGGTCCTGGAACATCTGATGGACCATGGAAAGATCCAACGAAAAGGTCCTGGAACATCTGAAGATCCACAAAAGTATCATCTGGATCCATATACTGCATGACCCACGGATCATCAATGCGATAACCCGCGCGCGCTGGATCCCTCTCAATAGGCATATGCAGATCAGGATGACGAGCAAGTGAATACCGTATATCATGCAGAGAGTTCCCAAGGGCACTAATCATGCTGCGTCCAGCGATCATCCTCAATAGCAAAACGATCGCGAAGCATAGTCTGAAGTGAATCCAAGGTAGCAGGAGGTGCAGTCTGACCGAGTGGAGGGGCGTTAGGCTCCTCATCAGCAGACGAATTAGTAGCAGCAACAGGCTGAAGGAGTCGTGCCGGAGATAGAAAGGTAGGTGCCGGCAGAAACGGACAAGCATCAAGTGGTATGTGAAAAGCACGAAAGATCATAGGAAGATACAGAGGATAAACCAAAGCTCGTGGTTTCCTCCTACAGCGAATCATCCAGTCCATCATAGTACGTGGAAGATTGAAATGAATTCCAAAGTGAAGATGATAAAGAGCAGAAATTTCAAGATAAGTAATTTCATCAGGGGAACCGATCTTGGGTAGAATGGTGTTAGAAATGATCCAATGAAGATCAGAAAAATATGGGTTGAGATATTTTGTCATGAGCTTTCGAGGACGTGTGTAAGGAGTGCACAAATCGTCCTTGAAGCTTTCAAGAGAAAGTCCGTTGGGAAAAAGGAACGAGCGAGCATCAACAAGTCTTTCCCAAGAACTTGGCTCAAGAAGATCAAGAAATTCTGCTAATTCAAAGTCATCAAACGAGATATCGATACCAGCAACTCGTGAATAAATACGAAGATCATCAAAGGTTAAGTTGCAGTAGAACATTTGAATGGCATGATGATAAATAGCAGAGGATGTAGTGACAAGTTCATCAATATAAAGGTCATGGAATAAAGAATCATATTGAGAGAATATTGAAAAATTGATAGGATGTCCCGTGAATACCTGACGATTCCGAAAGTCACTAAACCAGTTGTTTGATGCATCAAGTGAGACAAAAAGTCTATTGTCATAAGTGGAAGGATGTAGAGGACGAGGTGGATTGAATAAAGGGTGAGGTGGTTGAGGAAGTTCAATGATTTGTTCAATTGATGGAGAAGAATCTGAAGAGGAAATACTCTCAATGCGAATCCTCTTCCCACGATTGAACAAGCAAGGAGCCATTAAAAGATATTAACTAGAAGATAGAAAATATGAATGATACCTCAAACAGGTAAAGAGCAATGGAGGATAATGGAGAGGAGACACCTTTTTGTTGATTTGAGAAACAATGGGGTGCTCTGGATCAAAAACTAGGGTTAGGGTTTCAAGGAAAGAATGTGTATAGGTGAAAAAAAAAGTGGTAATAGTGAAGGAGAGAGGTAGAATCCCGACATAAAGTAGGGTTTTGTCTTTTGGTCGGGTGAAATATGGACCATTGGATTAGAAAAGATCCAACGGTGGAGCCAGATCCCGATTCTGGAACCTAGGGACCGAACTCGGCCCGAACTCTGATATGGGCAGAGTTCGGCCCGAGTTCTGGCTCAATAGTCCAGAACTTAAAAAGGCAAAAGTCAGGAAGAAAATGTTCAATAATTAAACAAAATGACAGTCGGGAATAACAAAGAGTGTTGAATGAAAGAAATAGATAGAGAGGTATACAGAAAATAGAATGAACTTTTAGAAAATGTCAATTAGGCAATATTAAATTGAAACAAGCCATATAATAAATAAGGACATATACTGTGGTTCAATAGTCCAAATTTGCCATGGGTTAGCTGCAGGGGCCGGATCCCAGCTAGCGGTAGTCCTGAGGACTAGTGCACCGTGTCGCTTAGGCTTTTACGCCTTGTTGTCAGAAGGACCCTTTCGGCTTGTACCCATACCAAATTCTTTGTAAGGAATCACAATATACACGATATTTACGCAGGTGAGTTTCAATTTATGACTGCTTCATCTAAGATTCCAAGTTCACGACAAAGAAAATTGAAGCGCTCTTCGGATAGTGGCTTAGTAAAGAAGTCTGCCAGCTGATGATCAGTGTCAATAAATTCTAAGTTAATCGTGCCATTTTGCTGATGATCACGCAAAAAGTGGTGTCTGATCTCAATGTGTTTAGTGCGTGAGTGACAGACAGGGTTCTTAGTCAAATTGATGGCACTAGTATTGTCACAGAATATAGGAATATGCATGAAAGATAACTTATAGTCTTCAAGGGTTTGCTTCATCCACAGAATCTGTGCACAACAACGCCCAGCTGCTATATATTCAGCTTCTGTTGTGGATAGTGCGACAGAGTTCTGCTTCTTGCTAAACCATGAGACTAGAGCCTTTCCTAACAAATGACACGTGCCGCTCGTACTTTTACGGTCGACCTTGCATCCAGCAAAGTCAGCATCAGAGTAACCGATGAGGTCAAATGATGTTGACTTGGGATACCATAGGCCCACTGTAACCGTACCCTTAAGGTATCGAAAGATACGCTTAACCGCGGTCATGTGAGATTCCTTAGGATTTGCTTGATATCTAGCACATAGACAAACACTAAACATGATATCGGGGCGACTAGCAGTTAAATAAAGTAAGCTGCCTATCATACCTCGATACTTACGTTGATCAACAGGTTTGCCGCTCTCATCTGGTTCGAGTTTGGTTGAAGTAGCCATTGGCGTGCTAATTGGTTTGACGTTGTCAAGTTCGAACTTCTTCAGCATGTCCTTGGTATACTTCGATTGACAGATGAAAGTTCCATTTGCCAGTTGCTTTACTTGCAGGCCAAGAAAGTAGTTGAGCTCTCCTATCATGCTCATCTCAAATTCTGTCTGCATACACTTGGCAAATTCTTGACAAAGAGTTTCATCAGTAGATCCAAAAATAATATCATCAACATAAATTTGAATTAATAGAATGGTGTCTTTGAAAGATTTGATAAACAGTGTAGTGTCAATTTTCCCTTTAGAAAAACCTTTCTCAAGCAGGAAGCTGCTTAGCCTTTCATACCAAGCTCTGGGAGCTTGTTTAAGGCCATAAAGCGCTTTCTTTAGCTTGAACACGTGGTCGGGAAATTTGTGATTTTCAAAGCCAGGGGGTTGTTTGACATAAACTTCCTCCTTAATAAAGCCATTCAAGAAAGCACTTTTAACATCCATTTGAAATAATTTAAAGTTCTGATGATTGGCAAAAGCACAAAGCATCCGAATGGATTCAAGTCTAGCAACAGGAGCATATGTCTCATCGTAGTCGATACCTTCCTCTTGGTTGTATCCTTGAGCTACTAGACGAGCTTTGTTACGTGTGACTGAACCATCTTCATTTACTTTGTTTCTAAACACCCATTTGGTACCAATTATTGAATGATTGGCCGGTTTAGGAACTAGTTCCCATACTTGGCTTCTTTCAAATTGGTTGAGTTCTTCTTGCATAGCAGAGATCCAAAATTCATCAGTAAAAGCTTCAGAAATGTTTTTAGGCTCTACTTGTGAAATGAAGGCAGTGCTAGCAACAGAGTCTCTTAATGATGATCTAGTAGTAACTCCACGTGACACTTCACCTATGACTAAATTTTCTGGATGTGAAGGTTTGAATGAGAATTTCTTAGGCAAACCCTCCAGAGAATTAGTTTCAGTTGAAGTATTCATTGGAGTAGAGGAAGTTGATGGCACAACATCATCATCAAGAGTACTTACTGCACTGTTATCTTCATCAAAAGTCACATTTGTTGACTCCTCCACAATAAGTGAGCGTTTATTGAAAACTCTATATCCCTTACTTTTGGCAGCATAACCAAGAAAGATACCATCGTCAGCTTTGGCATCAAATTTGCCTAAGTTGTCTTTGGTGTTAAGGATAAAACATCTGCAGCCAAAAACTCTGAAATAAGAAACATTTGGGGTTCTCCCAAACCAAAGCTCATAGGGTGTTTTCTTCGAAATGGGACGAATAAGCACCCTATTTAAAATGTGGCATGCTGTACTTACAGCTTCTGCCCAAAAATATTTCGGAAGAGAAAATTTATTCAATATGACTCTAGCCATATCGCCAAGAGTCCTATTCTTCCGCTCCACAACACCATTTTGTTGAGGAGTTCTAGGACAGGAAAATTCATGATCAATACCATTTGCATTACAAAAACTTTCAAAATCTGAATTTTCGAATTCGCCTCCATGATCACTTCGGATTCGAGTAATCATGTAGCCTTTTTCGTTTTGAACTTTATTTACAAAAACTTTGAAAACAGAGATAGCATCGCTTTTATTAGCGAGAAAAAAAAAAGTAAATCTCGAAAAATCATCAATAATAACAAAAGCATATAGTTTGCCACCAAGGCTAGCTATTCTACTAGGACCAAATAAATCCATATGGAGTAATTGCAAGGGTCTAGTAGTACTTACAGAGTTGATGGAATGAAATGAGGATTTAGTTGCCTTGTTAAGTTCACATTCGGCACATACCGTGTCCTTTTTGAATGTGATGTCAGGCAATCCTCTCACTAGCTTCTTGGTAGAAAGCCTGGATATAGCATCCATGTTGGCATGACCGAGACGCTGGTGCCATAGTAGTCGTTCGTCTTTGTGTGCATATAAACATCTACCTGCATGGTTAGTATTTATAGAGAGATAGAAAAAATAGATATTGTCCTCTCTTTTCCCTTCAAAAGCAATGTCTCCTGTTGACCTATCGTAGATGTAGCAACAGTTTTGTCCAAAGTTAATATCATATCCATGATCAGCAAGATGGCTAATGCTGAGCAGGTTATGCTTTAACTCGGTCACTAGGCAGACATCCTTTATAACAGGAGAAGGAGGATGACCAATGATACCGTTACCTATTATATGCCCTTTGAAATTGTTACCGAAGGATACGTATCCTTCTCTTTTCATCGATAGTGATGCAAAAAGATTTGCGTCTCCCGTCATATGTCGCGAGCATCCACTATCGAGAATCCACTTACTCTCAGTTGAGGAGGAAAGGTCCACCTACATCAAGAGTAGATGTGACCTTTGGTACCCATTTTCTTGAGGGTCCTGAAAAGTTAGTTTTTGGAAACCAAGCATATATTTTCTTGTCTACCAGTCTTCTAACTCTACACTGTGGTGAAATGTGTCCATGTTTTCCACAGTAAGTACAGATGGCATTTTTATTTATACTAGGAGCATGAGAATGATATCTATGAGCAACAGGATGAGGATGATATGGAGAATTAGCATGGTAATGATGACTATGCTTAGAGTGAGTGGCATGATGATGATGTCTGTGTGTCATAGCATGATGATATTGACTGTGAGGAGTGGCATGCTGAAATGGCATAGTGTGATGTTGTGGCATGATATGATGATTTTGCTTATGTGGCATAACATGATGATTTTGTCTACGTGGCATGGCATGTTGATGAGGTATGGTATGATGACTTTGTCTATGTGTAGAGTGATATTGGTTGTGTCTTTGTGCAATATGATGAGTATGAGGAGTATTTTTACGTGCATGTGGTTTGTGAAAGTTTGTGTAAATAAATGCATGGTTATGTGCTGTATGAGGGTGACGTGGTTGACTAGCATGAGTGGTGTTGTGCTCATGTGATTGGGTTTGAGGTTTAGCCACCTGTTTTCCCAATTTGATTTCTAATCTTTTAGAAACAGCTTGTAATTCATCAACTTTAATATTCAAGCCATAGATCTTAGTCAGAGAAATCTTGTGTCTACTCTTTTCTTCAGCAAGCAATGTATTGAGAGTAGTGATTTCTTGAGTTTGTTGCTCAATGCGTGCTTCAGCATCATGTAAGCTTAATTTAAGCTTCGATACTTCATCAGTGTCATTTGTGGGAGATGTGTTTCTAACATTATTAAGAAGCAAGGAAATTCTTTGTATCTCATCTTCTAGACTTTTGATTTTGTCCTTGGCATGCTTGTATTTACCGATAATCTTTTTGTGATCATCAAGTAAATCGGTGAAGGCATCGCCAAGTTCATCAAAAGAGAAGTCATCTAAAGTTTCGTTTGATACCTTGGTGGAATTTGCCATGAGGCAAACATTTGCTTTGTCTTGAGGAGAGTTCTTTTCTTCCTCGGAGTCACTTGCTTCGCTTTCATGCCAAATGCTTGTGTTGGCATATCTTTTTGATGAGTTCTTCTTGTAGGGCTTTTCATACCGGTTGCTCTTCTTTAAGAGCGGACAGTCTCTTCTGACGTGTCCAGTCTTTTTGCAACCATAGCAAGTTGGCTCTTCTTCATCGTCTTCTTGTGGTTCCTTCTTTCTTTGATTGAAGCGAAGGAATTTCTTGAAGTTACGTACCATGAGAGCTTGGTCTTCATCATCTGAGATATCGTCTTCAGTCTCATCGTGATCAACCTTTCGTCGATGGACTTTGAGTGCTATCTCCCTGGTCTTCGGAGCAGGCTCTTCGAAGTCCTTGAGGTCAAGCTCGTGAGTCATGAGCTTGCCCATCAAAGTTTCTATAGACATACTTGTGAGATCATTTCCTTCTATGATGGCTGTCACCTTAGGATTCCAAATCTTTGGTAACCCTCTGAGTAGCTTGCGGATCTTCTCATGGTTTGAGTACTGCTTACCGAGCGAGGATAACGGGTTGATGATGTCGAGGAATCTTGTAAACATTTGAGTGATCGTCTCATTTGGCTTCATCTTGAAGGCTTCGTACTCTTGAGTGAGACGGCTTACCTTTGATTCCTTGACTTGAGTGGTTCCTTCATGCGTTACTTCCAGAAGTCTCCATACTTCATGAGCAGTGGTGCATGTAGAGACCCTGTTAAACTCGTTCCTGTCTATAGCACAGAATAAAGCATTAATAGCCCTAGCATCTAGACTTGCCTGTTTCTTCTCCTCGACAGAATATTTGTCGTGTGGCTTCTCAGTGAGGTCACCATCGACAACTATTCTGGCGGGCTTTTTGTAACCGTCAGTTACGACAGTCCACAGGTCAAAGTCTAGAGACTTCAGATAAAAACTCATCCTTGTTTTCCAATATGTGTAGTTAGTCCCATCAAATAGGGGAGGCCTATGAGTGGACTGACCTTCACCATGATTGGAGATCAAGGATTGTGTGGTTGCCATGGATCAGCTCTTAGGATGTTAGTCCTTATAAAGAGAACAGAGCTCTGATACCAATTGAAGAACAGTTTGGCAACTCTAGAGGGGGGGTGAATAGAGTATATATGTATAATGACCAATAAAAAATTAACTCTTTCACTAACAATGAATAGTCAGAGTAAAATGCGGAATGTAAATGAAAGACAAGAGAGCATACGCAAACACAGCAATTTTAACCTGGTTTCCCTCGTGGAGGACTAGTCCAGGCCTGAGAACTCTAGCTCAGGATTAAATCCACTATTTGTGAAATAGTAGCTTACAACCCGTGCCTTTTCTTCAGAAGAGCACGTCAACTTCTTACAGAGAATCGCAGTGGCGATTTGCTTGGAATTGTCCAAGCGATTTCTTCACTCTTGCACAAGAATCCTAAATGAGAGATGCTGAGCACTCGAGACTTAGGAGGCTTGTGGCTAGTAGATGGGAAGGGTATGGCTTATAGAGCTTGTAGGAGAGAAGAGAAGAGAAGATTGAGTGATTCAAAATGAGAGAATTCATGCCCTATTTATACTGATTTTAGGGACAGAATTCGGCCAGAATTCGGGTAAGGAAATTCAAAAATTTGGCCGTTGGACAGCTAGCAAACAGCTAACCCTAAAATTAGGGTTCCTGATTTCTAGGGGACAGAGTTCGGCCCGAACTCTGTGTGGAGGCAGAGTTCGGCCCGAACTCTGTCTCCAGAGCACAGAATGGTCCTAAGAGGGACTTGTGGGCAATTTGGTTTTGGTGGAGCTTGGGATTTTGGGTAGGCTTGTATACTAAGTTCCAAGAGCTCAGCATAACTCAGAGTACATAAATCTAGACTCAATGAAATCATAAAATACAGACTCCAGAACACACTGAGAGCTGAAGACTGAGCTGTCATCTGTCTTGAACTGAATGCAGTCGTCGTGTGTCGTATTGAATTTATACAAGTATTATTTGGTCAATATAGTCAATATTTGGTTGACTGTGACTTTGTGTCAACACATATGTCTGTGTCGCCCTCTCGTCAATGAAGTCCCCAGCCCTCCGATGGGTGACCAGGAAGACGGTCACCATGTTCGGGTCCTCATCCTTCTTTACCTGTTAAAATATATTATCTATTATTAGTATTAAATATTATATCGAACTATATATAAATTAATGTCCGTCATAGGAAACGTATCAGACGACGAAAATGCTCCGTCATCGGAATGGAGCCACCATACCACTTACCGGCGCTCGACCGCGCCACCTTGGCCTTCTCAGACCGCTCCTGGTACTTGGGCTCGCTGAATCTAGCCTTCATCGCAGTCCACTGCTCTGGCGTAATCCAACCCTGGATCGGCTGTCCGGAGCGATCACGACGCTTCTGGTCGTCGATCGCATCACGGATTAGCTTGGCTATGACGGCAAAAAATTGGCCCTCGATCCTCGCCGCCCAGTGTGGTGGATAGAAATAGGTCATCTACAAGAAGTAAAATACAAAAGTTGTATAATATACACAAATGATTATTAAAATTTAAAAATAAATAAAATTTTTACCTTGAAGTGGGCGAACCAAAAGGCCTTCCTATCTGCGGAAGCATCTGAGTAGTTGAGCCAAGGCCCACCATAGTTCTGCCTCACAAATGTCCCCAGCTGTCTCTGTACTGCAGAAGGCCGATATCTATACAATAATATTTTTTCATGAATATATATGTACATATAATCATTTGAGAAATATATAATAATTAATTAACTTACTTCATAGGCCCGTCCGTCCAAATCTCCATACGCGTCTCGCCCGGGGGAGCGCATGGAGGGTCGCTCTCACCTCCTGCCTGGGCAGGATCAGTCTGATCGCCGTCCTCCCTATGCTCGGCGTGGGCTCCCTCCATAGAGCCGTCGACAGTAGGAATGCTGGACGGGGGATCAGGGATGCTGGATGCGGGATCAGGAAGGCTGGACGACGAGGGAGGAGTCGCCAACCTGCTAGAACTGCCCTGTCCCGGTAATGGACCGGGAACAGAACGGTACACTGGCGTACTCGGAGATGAGGATGAGGGTACGGAACTGCCCTCTCCATCTCCAGCCTGAGGCTGACGGGACTGCCTAATATATAATCCTCCGCGTCGTCCAGATGGTCTAGTCATACCTGACAATAAAACATATGACAATAAAACAAAAAAACATATTTATATGATAGACATCACAGATTTTTGAAAAATATTATAGTCATAAAGTGTCACTGAAGTGTCAATAAAAGTGTCAATAAAGTGTCACTAAAGTATCACAGATTTATATGATAGAAGTGTCACTAAAGTGTCAAATATGATGATAAAACAAACGTACATATTTAATCTTCTTCTGAAAATTCATCTAGTTCGTTTAGCTCATCTTCTTCTTCTTCTTCTTCTTATTCTTCTTCCTCCTCTACATCTTCACTTTTATCTGCATCTTCCTCTTCAGATAATTCTACTTCTTCTACACAATTAGATGTGTAATACGGAACTTCCGTCGTGTCCACTTCTATAATATTTATTACAAGAGGTAGTTCATCATGTTGATAAGCTATATCGTCAACCTTAAAGGTATTTCTAGCTTTGGTCTTGCATACTGCCCACCAGTCCGACCTTATTGTTCCCCGTTTAGAATAACTTGTGAAGTACACGAGCTGAGCCTGACTTGATAGGACAAATAGTTCATAGGCTTGATATCGACGCCGATAGTTTATATCAACATGACCGTGATTGTCTACTTTCCAACCTTGACCTTCAATCGGATCGAACCAATCACACCTGAATAACAATCTTAGCAGGCTCTATTCCATAACTATATGTCAGCTCCACGATCTCCCGTAGCACGCCATAGAAATCGTTGCCCGCATCAACATCTTTGTAGTTCGAAGATCTGATACACAAACAGCTGTTTTTGGTGGAATCGAGATCCACAAAGTTGTCTCTGATCGGGCAAGTTGTTGACTTGAACCTAAACCCATTAACACAGTAGCTTGGCCATATTTTTGCAGCATAAATTGGTCCCTTGGCTAGCGTTCTAATAGACTCATTCTCAAGTCTTGCGTATGGACGATCGACCTAAATACCACGAAAGAAGCAATTAAGCTCATTCTCAATCAAGTGCAGATACAAAAAGGTAATTACAGAGTTCTCAAGTCTTACATATGCACTCAACCATGATGGAAAATAATGCCTCATTTCTTGTTCTAGTTCTTCTTCTGTAATGTGTGGCCTACCCGACCTCACATCGTCATTAAATATGCTGAAAACAACATTGTTCAATTAATGTAATAGTATAATAATTAACACTATTAAAATAATATAGACGTATTAATTACTTACCACTCCAGTTTCTCTACTTCCTCCTCGTCGCAGTTGAGTAATACATACACCTGAGCAGCCCTTAGCTCATCATCGTTCAGATATCTCTTTTTCATCTTACCCGATGGCTTTCCTGGAGCATTGAATACCTTCAGTATTGTATCATTACTTTCATGATCTCCCTCGTCGTTTCTGGAAGCTCTCGTTCTATTAGTTGCAACATGAGACTTGAAATACATCGAACAAAAGTTTGTAATCTCCTCGAGAACATAGGCTTCACAAATAGAACCCTCGACCCGTGCCTTATTTTTCACCTTTCTTTTTAGGTGATTCAAATGTCGCTCGAACGGGTACATCCATCGATATTCGACGGGTCCACCAACACGTGCCTCATAGGATAGATGAATCGGCAAATGCTCCATAGAGTCGAAGAATCCAGGAGGAAACACCCTCTCTAGCTTGCATAGTGTTACCGCAATGTCCTTCTCTTGCTTTTCTAGACGATCAACGAGCAATTTCTTAGAACAAAGATCCCTGAAGAATATGCTAAGCTCCGTCAATGGATCCCAAACTGCCTGCGGTAAGAATTCCCAAAATGCAATCGGAATTAACCTCTCCATGAATACGTGACAATCGTGGCTCTTCATATCCGTCAATTTGTTTTCCTTCGGATCGACACATCTTCTCAGATTTGACACATATCCGTCTGGAAATTTTAGGCCCTGGATCCACCGACAAAGTCTCACTTTATCCTCCTTGTCCAGCGAGAAAATTGACTTCGGCAGGAACTGTTTTCCATTCTGCTGTATCAAATGCAACGCAGGGCGTTTGTATATTTCTTCTATGTCCAACCTGGCCTTGGGATTGTCTTTCGTTTTTCCCTTTACGTCCATCACAGTATTAATTATGTTATTAAACACATTCTTCTCAATATGCATGACATCAAGATTATGTCTGATCAGATTGGTACTCCAGTATGGCAGATCCCAGAATATGCTCCTCTTTGTCCAGTTATGAACTCTACCAATTCCATCGCACTTGTACCCAGTTGTAGGATCTTCGATAGCACTTGGAAAATCTTTAACCTCCTCCCATATCGTGGCTCCGCACCACCTTGGCGGTGGATCACCCTTCTCTACAACGCCGGCACGGAAAGCATTCCTGTTCCTTCTGAACGGATGATCTTTTGGCAGAAATTGCCGATGACAATCAAAGAAGCACGGTTTTCCACCGTGTTTCAAGCGGAAAGCCTTACTACGGTCCATGCAATACGGACATAAGAGACGGCCATGAGTGCTCCATCTAGATAACATTCCATAGGCCGGAAAGTCGTTGATGGTCCACATAAGGGTTGCCTTCATCTGAAAATTCTGCTTCCTGGAAACATCGTACGTGTTAGCGCCTACTTCCCATAACTGATTCAACTCATCTATCAAAGGCTGTAAGTGCACGTCAATGTTCCTCTTGGGATTGTTCGGACCAGGAATTATAACGGTTAGAAACATGTACCGAGTCTTCATGCACATCCAAGGCGATAGGTTATACGGAGTGACAATCACAGGCCAGCACGAATACTGGGATCCCGAAAGACCAAAAGGAGTAAAACCGTCAGAAGATAGTCCCAACCTGACATTTCGCGGATCTGAAGCAAAATCTGGATACACTCGATCAAAGTGCTTCCACGCTTCTCCATTGGATGGGTGATCCAATACTCCTTCAATCTGTTCTCGCATGTGCCAACTCATATTTTCGGCCGTCTCTTTCACCATAAATAATCTTTGCAACCGCGGCGTTAAAAGCAAGTAGTGCATTGAATCGGTCGATCTTCTTGTACCGGTAGACCTTCCTGTACTAGTTGTCTTATAGCGATCAACACCACAAAATCTGCACACATCTGCGTCCTTGTCGTCTTTGTAGTACAGCATGCACCCATTGCGACAGGAATCGATTTTCTCGTATCCCATCCAGAGCGATCTCACCATCCTCTTAGACCGGTAGAAGTCTTTAGGCAACTTAGCACCCGCCGGCAAGATCTCTATAATCAACTCCAACACTCGGTTGTAGCATTCTTACGACATGTTAAAATCTGACTTAATGCTCAACAGTCTTGTAACCACCTCCAACGGTGAATGATCCTCACAACCAGGATACAATGGAGTCCTTGCATTCTCCAACAACTCCATGAACTGTGCAGCATCGGCGTTCGGTGCCTCCTCAGGTGCATCATGAACGAAACTAGGCCCCGCAACGTCGAAAACCATGTTCACGCACTTGTCGTCGTATGCATGATTATCTGAAACAAAATTAGGTCCCGCATGCATATACGGCTCAACATAAGGCTCCGGCTCTGATGCTAAAGACACAAGTTCTCCATGTGCGGTCCACTGATAGTAATTAGGCGTGAAACCCCTCGAGTATAAATGATATATCACTTCCACTTCTGGATAATATTTCACGTTATGACATTTCATACACGGACACTTAATTTTGGTGCCGTCCATGTACTGAGGGAACGCCTTAGCAAACTGCAGGAACTGCTCTACTCCCGCTATGTATTCATTCCGCACACCACACATATCATCAGGACGACGATTGTACATCCATGAACGATTTCGCAAGTAGTAATTCATATCCATTTGGAAATAATTCTGTAAAGATGGACACACATTATCCAACAGGCACAAATTCGTATATTATGTCTTATTATGGGACACACATTAGCAGCGGACAGTTACTAATAACAATGATATGCAATCTAGGTCAAACTAGGTTGTACTAAGTCAAACAAGGTCAAGCTAAGTCAAACAAAGTCAAACAAAGTCAAACAAGGTCAAACCTTTACCTTATTGCTATTGGTATCCCAATACTAGCTAGCACACACCATTCAAGACTATACAAGCCTAACCTATAATTTAAGTACCAATAATGACCAGAGTCAACTCAAGCTATCTCATACACACAAGTAATATCTGGGTGTCATTTGTTTAGTCTTAAAAAAACACAATCAACTAAAACTAGTACCAAGTAATGAGCAATAGTGAGTTACCAAAGCAAACTGAAACTAAAACTAGTATTTGGGTGTCATTTAAACAACTAAAACTAGTATCTGGATGTCATTTAACAAACATGAAGACAACAAAGTCAAACAAGGTCAAGCTAAGTCAAACAAAGTCAAACAAGGTCAAACTAGGTCAAGGGTTGACCTATAGTTGACTTTGTCAACTCTTAGTCCAATCTAGGTCAGATGTTTACTCTACTTTGACTTTCAGTAAAAATAGTCAACCTTGGGGGTGACTACTATTTCATATAATTTTAAAGTATCGGCCGATACCGATCCGATACGGCCGATACCGATACGGTTTGGCATGTTCCGATCCGATACCGACCGATACCAAATATTAACTCACCTATCTAACTCTAGGATACTAACATCCTAAACAAGATATTAAATTAGTGCCTAGGATACTATCCTAAATATCTAACTTAGGATACTAACTTATGGATACATATCTAAATCCCTCTCACCTTTCTCACTCTCAAACACACACACACACACACACACACACACACACACACACACACACACACACACACACACACACACAATCTAACACTTATCTCAATATCCCTCTTCACTCACACTCACACTACCATACACTTATCTCAATATCTTGGACTCCTTGCTAAAACTAGGCCAAAGTCAACTCTTGGTCAACTCTGGTCAACTCTAGTAGTCAAACTAGGTCAACTATGGTCAAATTAGTCAATGCCACCATTCTAGGCCCTAACTAGTCCATACTAGCTAGCACACACCATTCAAGGCTATACAAGCCTAACCTATAATTCAAGTACCAATAATGACCAAAGTCAACTCAAGCTATCTCATACACACAAGTAATATCTATATAGATATATACATATAATATATATATATAGGCATGTATATACTATATGCCTATATTACAAGACAAGGCAACTTTCATGCATTCATATATTTAGACACTCTAACATAGGCTATATGCCTATATCACATATGAGTTACATGATATAGTTATGTATATATGTATACAATACCATCTATCAAACATATATATATAGAGAGAGAGAGAAGTAGAGAGTGGATGGTGTGTGTACATGCACATGTGAATGGGGGGTGAGTGTGTTGACTGTTACATTTGACAGTCACATATACGTGTATATGAGGGAGGCTAACATGCTTGTATTAGGCTATATGCGTGTGTGTACCTAGGCAAGAGTGAGTGAGTGAGTGAGTGATATGAACTATAGGTCAGTCCAATCTGGATAGTAAGAGGATTTACTGTGTTCAGTCAAATAGGAAAGAAAAAGAAAGGAAATCAATTCATTTCACACAACATTACATACTCCTATAACATATTTTAGACCCATTCACCTCAAACCCAAATCGAGAACAAAAACTCTAACCAAATCACCCCAAACTTGAAACTCAGTCAGCACACATATAGATACACTACACTAGGGTTTTAAACATCTAAATTAAAGCATTAAACTAGGTTAAAATGGTTGTCAAAACTGGGTTTTCAAAATTAGAAAATACAATAAATTAACAAGGTATCAGTCAACATAGGGTATTTAGAAATTGATATATAAAAACATGTTAAAATGGAAAATAAATGGTTCGTAAAGGATCTAGGCTATGTGTACGTGTCCAACATAGTGTCTCGTGTCCACCACAACATGACACAGTGTGTCCAGTATGTGTGTGTGTGTGTCCATCTGTGTGTGTGTCCGTGTGTCCGTGTGTGTGTGTGTGTCTCTGTGTGTGTGTGCGTGTGTGTCCGTGTGTGTGTGTGTGTCTCTGTGTGTGTGTGCGTGTGTGTCCGTGTGTGTGTGTGTCCGTGGGAGAGGAGGAGGAGGAGGAGGAGTTAGGTTAGGGTTTACCTGAGCTCGAGGAGGAGGAGCTCGACGGGGGGGGGGGGGTACGGGTCGCCGGAGAGGAAGGGAGTCGCCGAGGGGGGAGGGAGTCGCCGGGGGGGGGGAAGGGATCGCCGAAGGAATCGCCGGAGGGGGGGAAGGAATAGTGGAAAAAATTTGAAATTTTGAGTGAGTGGAAAAAATGAAACGCTGTGCCCTAAGTAAAAATATTAGCGACGTCACATGAGGACGTCGCTAAACGTCGTAAACTGGCGACATATTTTAATAATCCAGCGACGTAACGTCGCTATTCAGCGACGTAACCTGTCGCTGAACGTCGCTATTCAGCGACGTTTTACGATGTTTATATAAAGGAGTCGCTGAATTCCATATATAGCGACGTAATTTTACGCCGTCGCTAAATTACGTCGCTAATAGATCATATTTTTGTAGTGTCGAATGTCCGTTATGAAGAATGCAACACGTGACTGTGTGCTAGAAATGTGCCCTACTCGTCGGTAGGCTACAAGTCCACTTAATACGCCCAGATAATGGGATTGCCTGTAGCTGGGAATCTCTTCATGTCTACTGAATTATTCTATTTTATTAGCCTTAGTCGATTTCAGTGGGTACCCCTGACCGTGGTACTCAGGGATCCTTATCCTAGACATGATGCAAGATAGTAATGGTTTATTTGTGCAAACACAATCGCCCACGGTGTCCAGGTCATTCATACTTGTCATGTCAGGCTAGCTGTCGTAACAGCTTGTCGAGATACATCATGTCAGTTTACTTGTTAAGAGTACGCCACGGCGGACCACTATCGTGTTCTATTCTTACCTTATCATGAGTGAGAGAAACTTGCATAAAATAACTAGTGACATATTCTTGAAGCCAAGGAAAAGATCAACAACTTTTATGTTTTGAGTTTTTCAAGATTCTAGCTACAAAACAACTTAAACAGGCAAAAACAGTAAAATAGAGCAATTTCGGTGCATGAGATTCCTGCACAATCGGCGCATGGGATTCCTGCACCATCGGCGCATGGGATTCCTGCGTAAATCGGCGTATGGGATTCCTCACAAATCGGCGCATGAAAATCCTGCACGAATCAGCGCATGGGATTCCTGCGCAAATCAGCGCATGGGATTCCTGTACGAATCGGCACATGGGATTCCTGCGCAATCGGCGCATGGGATTCCTGCACAAATTGGCGCATAGGATTCCTGCACGAATCGGCGCATGGGATTCCTGCACGAATTGCCGCATGAAAAACTCACGTTGCATCTTCAGTACATGCACGTAGGGAACCTATGCGCATGCACGTTCGGAGTTAAGGGATGCGTTGCCGGGACTTCACGGCGCATGGCTTCCCGGTGCATGGCCTCCCGGGCGCATGAGGTTCCCGGCGCATGGGGTTCATCGTCCCCAAACAGCAAGTTCAGCCATAAAAGTTTCGAAAACTTGTAATGGCCATAACTTACTCATCCGGAGTCAAAATCAAGCGAAACAAAAGCCAAAACTGAAGGAAATTGAATTCTCTACAACATAGAACAATTAGTTTTTGGAAATACCAAGTTTTTAGAGATCAAAACCAAGAAAAATAAACAAGAAGGAACTTAAAACTTATATCAACAAAAATATAACCATAAAAATGGAAAATGCCAAGTTCTAAAGTATCTTAGAATCAAGTAAGGAAGAGAATGAAACAATAAAACTTGAGATCCATCATGAAGCAAGTTTGCACTTGCCTAAGCTCTCTCTCTCTTCCTGGTAGGTGTAGAAGTAAATGTGGAGAAGAAGAAGAGTAATGAAGAGAGAGTGAAGGAATGGGTTAATAAAGGATGGGGGTGGCAGGTAGGGGTTCTCCCCTTGGTTCATGATGAACCAAGCAACCCAACCCGAACCAAGCCAACCCAAACTAAACTGAATCAAGCCAAGAGATATACAATACAAGAGGAAATACGTACACATATTCCAAGATACGTAATACGAACTACAGGCGTTACAACTCTACCCTCCTTAAAAGAATTCCGTCCTCGGAATTTAATCAAGAGGCTAGAATTGCAAGGACAAGCTATAATAATCGTAAGCTATAACAAGCTGTCTATCATGCAGTCATTTATTCAAGCAAGGAATTGAAAGCATAAGGCATAAGGAAGACATTATACCTTACGAGTCAAACAGGTCGGGATATCGCGATCGGATATCATCCTCACGCTCCCACATTGACTCACCCAAAGAGTGATGACCCCAAGCAACTCGGACTAAACTAATAGTCTTGTTCTTGAGTATCTTCTCTCTCCGATCCAACATAGACACGGGCCTCTCCTCATACGAAAGGTTGGTACCAACAACCAATTTCGAATGATCCAGGATATGGCTCGGGTCCGGGATATACCGTCGTAGTTGAGATACATGGAACACGTCATGCACCTCTCTTAGCGACGGCGGAAGAGCGAGACGATAGGACACATCACCTACTCGCTCCAGAATATCGAACGGCCCTAAATACCTAGGACTAAGCTTTTCCCGTACGCTGAAACGAATAACGCCATGGTTAGGCGAAATCCTCAGGAATACATGGTCGCCGACCGAGAATTCAAGGGGTCGTCGATAAGAATCGTCCTAATGACGCTGGCAATCTTGGGCAACTCAAAGATGATCTCTGACTCTTCTGACCACTTCAACGGTCTGAGCAATCATTTTCGGACCAAGCATCTGTCTTTCTCCGACATCGTCCCATGCTAGCAGAGATCGGCACTTCCTACCATACAGTGCCTCGAAAGGTGCCATCTGGATACTAGCTTGGAAACTATTGTTGTAAAAGAACTCCACCAGGTGCAGGTGATCTTTCCACAAACCACCGAAGTCGAGTGTATAAGATCTCAACATATCTTTGAGAGTCTGGATCGTACGTTCTGACTGGCCATCAGTCTGCGGATGATGAACGGAGCTGAACTGGAGGCGAGTTCCCAAACTCTCTTGCAAGCTACGCCAAAAGTGCGACGTAAATCTTGAATCTCTATCCGAGGTGATACTGACTGGTATACCGTGAAGCCTGACGATCTGCCTGAGATACATCTCTGCTAGCTGAGCCGTCGGCTGACCGACTCTGAACGGGAGAAAATGAGCCACCTTCGTGAGCCTGTCTATAATAACCCAAATAGCATCTCTACCAGCCGGGGATCTAGGTAATCCAGTCACGAAATCCATAGTTATATGCTCCCACTTCCATTCTGGAATTGGCAAGGGCTGAAGAAGTCCAGCTGGTCTCTGATGTTCGGCTTTAACTTGTTGACAAACCAAACATCGAGAGACAACCGGGCTATCTCCCTCTTCATGCCATTCCACCAAAAGTGCTGACGGATATCATGGTACATCTTCGTACCGCCGGGGTGAATAAAATACTGCAAACTGTGAGCCTCTGTCATGATCTCCTGTCTGATATCTCCACTGGGTACACAAAGACGCTTCCCATGTCGAAGTGTACCGTCTTCATGGATACATAACTCTGGTCTTCTTCCTGCCTCACATTCTGCTCTGAGTCGCTGAAGCTTGGAATCTGCTGATTGTGCCATCCGGATCCTCTCGACTATAGTGGACTGAACTTGCATGCTGGCCATCAATGCCATACTGGAAGAGAGAACAACTTCTATACCCATCTTCTGAAGATCGGCTAACAGCTCTGGTTGCGCTGTTAGAAAATAAACTCCGGCTCTTCTGCTCAATGCATCTGCAACGACGTTGGCCTTTCCTGGGTGATACTGCAGGTTAACATCATAATCCACAAGTAGCTCCAGCCACCTCCTCTGACGCATGTGAGATCCTTCTGGGTGAACACATACTTCAGGCTCTTGTGGTCGGTAAAAATCTCTACCCTATCTCCGTACAAGTAGTGCCTCCACAACTTAAGTGCAAACACTACCGCTGCCAGCTCTAAATCATGGGTTGGGTAATTTCTCTCACGATCACAAATTTTTTGTGATGCATAAGCTATTACCTTTCTATGCTGCATAAGAACACATCCTAGACCTCTGCCTGAAGCATCACAATACACTGAGAATCCTCCGGTTCCATCTGGAAGTGTAAGAATAGGAGCCGTCATCAAGCCCCGCTTCAACTTCTCAAAGGAATCCTGGCATTCTGCTGTCCAAGCAAACTGCACATCCTTGTGGGTCAACTGGGTCAATGGCGCTGAAATCCGAGCAAAGTCCGAAACAAATCGACGATAGTAGCCGGCCAATCCAAGAAAATTGCAAACTTCTGCAACCGTGCTGGGAACTAGCAATGTCTCAATAGCCACAATCTTCTGGGGATCCACTTCTCCTCCTCCTCTGGTGATGAAATGACCTAAGTACGAAATACGATCGAGCCAAAAATCGCATTTACTAAACTTGGCATACAACTGGTGCTCTCGAAGAACCTGAAGAACAACTCTGAGATGCTGCTCATGCTCTGCTTCACTTTTACTGTAGACCAGGATGTCATCTAGGAACACAATCACGAACTGATCCAAATAAGGCATGAAGATGCGATTCATGAGGTCCATGAATACAGTCGGCACATTGGTTGCTCCAAATGGCATAACAAGGAACTCCCAATGCCCATACCTAGATCTGAAAGCTGTCTTCGGGATGTCCTGCTCTCTGACTCTGATCTGATGGTATCCTGACTGCAAGTCAATCTTCGAGAACGCTGCTGCCCCCTTGAGTTGATCAAACAAGTCATCTATCCTCGGGAGAGGGTATCTGTTCTTGATTGTCATTGAGTTCAAGGTACGATAATCTACACATAATCTGGACATACCATCCTTCTTTTTACAAGAAGCATCGGGGCTCCCCAAGGTGATCCACTAGCACGAATGAATCCCTTGGTTCTGAGTTCTTCAATCATCTTGTACAATATCTCTAATTCTGACGGCGCCATCCTGTAGACTCTCTCTGACACTGGGGTTGTTCCGGGAATCAAGTCGATGGTGAACTCGATCTTCCGTTCTGGCGGCATCCCTGGAAGCTCTTTTGGAAAAACGTCTGGAAACTCTTCGACTATCCGAGGTAACTGTACTGCTGCTACTGCCATCCGCAACATTGGAGGAGAAGGTTCAACTTCGCCTCGGGAGAAGGAAAACTCCGGCTCGCCTGGAATGCTAAAAATAACCCTGCTAATGTGGCAGTCTATCCTAGCATACTGGTCCCTCAACCAATCCATCCCTAAGACCACATTATAATCGGCCATCGCGAACTCTATCAATCTAGCGAGGAATTCTCTACCACTAACTATGACCCGACACGAGGAAAAAACTCTATCTACTCCCACAAGTCCGTTACCAGTAAGTATATTGAGCCTTACTGATAATGACTCGGGTTTCAATCCTATCCGTCGTGCAGACATAAATGAATGCGAGGTACCAGAATCAAATAATACTGAAGCTGGAAAGGTGTTGACGAGAATAGTACCTGCCACTACCTCACCTGGTGCTATTCCTTCTTCTCCCATGGTCAAAGCCAGCACTTGACCATGTCCTCTAGGTACGGGTCCCCTCTGCTGAAAATTCCTCTGCCTGCTCTGGATCAGGGCTTGGGCTTGGGCATACTGCTGCGGTCTCTGTTGCTGGAATGCCTGGGCCTGCGTCAGCAATGGCCTCGAAAACGGGTACTGTAGCTGCTGTTGCTGCTGGACTGGTGCTGGTCCTCTAACTGAAGGACTAGAGAAGGCCGATGAACTCCCCCTATTTGGGCAATTCCCAACCCTGTGGTCCGGGGCACCATAAACCAAGCACAAACCCTGTGTTCTGCGACACTCTGATACCACATGCCCTGGCTTTTCGCAGTGTGAACATCCCACTGCGGAAGACTGCTTCTGCTTCTGCTGTTGAGGGTGCATCGGGCTTGAATGCTGAATCGACGTCACTGAGGTCGCCCGCCTCGGAGCTTCCATGGTCAAAGCCCTGGCCGCCGGGGCTAGTGCTGAAGACTGATTCATCTGGCTGTGGGATCGCTTCCGACCTCCGGTCCTATCTATGATCCTTTGGGAGGTATACTCATGCCTCCGGGCTGCCCTCAGTACTGCATCAAAGGTCTGATGCTCAAACTGCTCTATTGCCAATAGAATCTCCAGATGAAGCCCCTGCTGGAACCGCTGGGCTCTATCGAACTCGGTCGCTACCAAGGTGGAAGCAAACCTACTAAGTCTCGAAAACTCGGTCGCATATCCGTCGACTGTCCTGCCCATCTGCTTCAGATTTGTGAACCTCGTCTGCAGATCGTACCGAGCTACAACATCGAAATACTTGGTCTGGAATCTCTCTCTGAATACTGCCAAGCAATGGGTGCCAATAATCTAACGTCCTACGCTGCCCACCAGTACGGGCAAGATCCAACAACTGCAGGCGTACTACGGCCTCCTTCTCGTTCTCTGGAGTCCTGGATGCTTCTAGAATCACCTCTGTGTCCTGAAGCCATGCATCTGCAGCGATCGCATCTTCACTGCCGTCGAAGAAGGGAGGGTTCAAGCGCTTGAAGCTGTTGGCTACGCTATTACCCTGATGACCTCCTCTGGTCAAAGCATCTGCCATCGCCTGGTGCAAGGCATCTCCGCGACGATCCTGGGAAGCTAATAGGGACATGATGAGACCCACCAAAGTGCCATCCTCAGGATCTGCAGGTTGGACGGGCCGAATTGGTGGCTCTTCTCCGGTAGGCACGACTCTGGAGGCTACTCCGGAATGCTGGGCTTGATCTCCAGGTTGCTGCTGGTCTGCGGGAGGTGCTCCGTCTTGCTGATTGGTAGGACCAAGAACAATGCTGCTGAAGAAGACGAAGGGAACAATAAGGAAGGACCAGGACAGATTAACGATACAAGCATGTGATCAGGTCAAGATTCTAGGGATTTAGAGAGCACGAGCAGAGATCAAGGGCAAGTACTGACTGAGAAATCTATTCGATAAACCGTCACATATCTTGATTTACAAGACCTGCATGGGCCACAACTTAAACCATGTCACGCCCCAGAACCAGAATACTGGAGAGCGGGGGCGTACATAGCCAGCTACGTATATTGAAGTGCAACCCACCTCGCTATACGGTCACGGCTATCTAGATATATGAGGGTTTAACTACAAGCCAACAGTCTCCTAGGGTCATGAACAAGCCTATTGTCTCAATCTCAAGCAAGCAATAATAGTTACAAGATGTCAGAGCACCAAATATATAATAGCAAGGCGTCCCATACATTACATATTGGATGATCATGAAGCTAGTCGTACAAAATGTCAAGACTAACAAGAGTTCAGTCATACATGATCAACCCTAGGAACTGTCAATCATGTTACAGCCCGTAGGCAGACAGTAAATAAGGTACAATACGAGCTAACACGTGCTCGTCGGCTAAACGCCTCAAAAAAATAATTTTACAATAAAGTGGAGGAACAAAAGAAACCTACTCGTTGCCAGGGTTACGCCTGGTGGTCACCATCTGGCTGGAAGGTAGGTAGATCCTCTAAAGCAGCTCCGATATCTGGCCATACAAAACCAGCTGGGTCAGACCCCAGAAAGAGCAAGTGCCACAAAGGAGGCTTCACTTAGGAACTAAAACCAGCATATCACAAATAAATAGTAAAGGTAATTAAAAGATACTGATAATAACTGAGATAACAATAATATATTGAGTACGGAGAAACCATTCAAGTAACCAGACTGCAACCCTTAAACCAACAAGGACCGGGATTGCAGCCCTTCACCTGAATAGAAACCTGTCTCAAATACCATTGGTACAGTGAAGACAATAAACGAAGAGGGGACACAGAACTGCTCCGGGAGCCGTTACAACCCTTAAACCAAACAAGGACCGAGGTTGTAACCCTTCGCCTGAACAGAACTGGACCCCTGATCTTTATTGTTAAGGCCAGTATAAATAATTATGGTATTGAAGTAAGGTAAAACATGATGAGCATGACAGGGGTTGCAATAAGACAATAAAGGAAGAGAGGACACAGAACTGCTCCGGGAGCCAGGTTACAACCCTTAAACCAAACAAGGACCGGGGTTGTAACCCTTCGCCTGAACAGAACTGGACCCCCGATCGTTATTGTTAAGGCAAGCATCAGTAATCATGTCATGTCACAATCTTGTACAGGATCAGGATAAGACTAAGCTGGAATAAACTCCATCCATCAATCACGGCTAATCAAGAGTAGGGCTTGATACTTTTAACTAACTAGGGTTATCACAGGCCTAGTTACTAGCAAGATGCAATGAGATTATCCCAACAGGCACAAGCCCTGCAGACCATCCGGTTATCCGGGTCGAATGTTCGTTATGAAGAATACAACACGTGACTGTGTGCTGGAAATGTGCCCTACTCGTCGGTAGGCTACAAGTCCATTTAATGCGCCCAGATAACGGGATTGCCTGTAGCTGGAAATCTCTTCATGTCTACTGAATTATTCTAGTTTATTAGCCTTAGTCGATTTCAGTGGGTACCCCTGACCGTGGTACTCAAGGATCCCTATCCTAGACATGATGCAAGACAGTACTGGTTTATTTGTGCAAACACAATCGCCTACGGTGTCCAGGTCATTCATACTTGTCATGTCAGGCTAGCTGTCGTAACAGCTTATCGAGATACATCATGTCAGTTTACTTGTTAAGAGTGCGCCACGACGGGCCACTGTCGTGTTCTATTCTTACCTTATCATGAATGAGAGAACTTGCATAAAACAACTAGTAACATATTCTTGAAGCCAAGGAAAATATCTACAACTTTTATGTTTTGAGTTTTTCAAGATTCTAGCTACAAAATAACTTAAACAAGCAAAAACAGTGAAATAGAGCAATTCCGGCGCATGGGATTCCTGCATAATCGGCGCATGGGATTTCTACACCATCGGCGCATGGGATTCCTGCGTAAATCGGCGCATGGGATTTTGCGCAAATCGGCGCATAAAAATCATACACGAATAGGCGCATGGGATTCCTGCGTAAATCGGCGCATGGGATTCCTGTACGAATCGGCGCATAGGATTCCTACGCAATCGGCGCATGGGATTCCTGCACAAATCGGCGCATGGGATTCCTGCACGAATCGGCGCATGGGATTCCTGCACGAATCGGCGCATAAAAAACTTACGTTGCATCTTCAGTACATGCGCGTAGGGAACCTATGCGCATGACATGCTCGGAGTTAAGGGATGCATTGCCGGGACTTCACGGCACATGGCCTTCCAGCGCATGGCCTCCCGGGCGCATGAGGTTTCCGACGCATGGGGTTCATCGTCCCCAAATAACAAGTTCAGCCATGAATGTTCCGAAAACTTGTAATGGCCATAACTTACTCATCCGGAGTCGAAATCAAGCGAAACAAAAGTCAAAACTGAAGGAAATTGAATTCTCTACAACATAAAACCATTAGATTTTGGAAATACCAAGTTTTCAGAGATCAAAACCAAGAAAATAAACAAGAAGAAACTTAAAACTTATCTACAAAAATAAACATAAAAATGGAAAATGCCAAGTTCTAAAGTATCTTAGAATCAAGTAAGAAAGAACGGAATAATAAAACTTGAGATCCATCATGAAGCAAGTTTGCACTTGCCTAAGCTCTCTCTCTTCCTGGTAGGTGTAGAAGTAAATTTGGAGAAGAAGAAGAGTAATGAAGAGAGAGAATGAAGGAATAGGTTAATAAAGGATGGGGTGGTAGGTAGGGTTCTCTCCTTGGTTCATGATGAACCAAGCAACCCAACCCGAACCAAGCCAACCCAAACTAAACCGAATCAAGCCAAGAGATATGCAATATAAGAGAAAACGTACATGTATTCCAAGATACGTAATACTAACTACAGGCATTATAGCAGCCCACTAGCATATAGTCCGATAAGACTCTAAAGAAAGTAACAAGAGTCTAAACTGAATTAGGAAACATGATAAGTAAAGCACGAAAGGATAACAACGTAATAATGATACTTGAATCTCACAAATGGATCATCGCATCCGAAACCCACAAGAATCGCAAATCCTCCGCCATCCAGAACTACTAGCTAACTCCATGCACCGCTAAACCTGAGGAAATCATCAGGTCCTCAGAGGACATAGCATGATACATAATATACATGCCTATCTAGCAGTTTATCATAGAATAAAGAAAATACAGGAAAAAAAAAAAAGACCAATCAGCACGAAAACACGACTATACACGACTGGAAGAACCACTACGCCTAAACGAATTGTTGGAGAAAACAGAGAACACGAGGCCAATGGATAACCAATCGAATACTCAAACCCTCGCCTCTAGTGTGGACTCGCAGGTTTGAACAACTACTAGCCCTCGCCTCTGGTGTGGACTCGCATGCTAGCATCACCCACGTCCCTAGTGTGGACTCGCAGGTGTGGACAGATGACTACTAACCTTCGTCCCTAATATGGACTCGCCGGCTAGCATCACCCTCGTCCCTAGTGTAGACTTGCAGGTGTGAACCATATACTACTAACCCTTGTCCCTGGTGTGGACTCGCAGGCTAGCATCACCCTCGTCCCTAGTGTGGACTCGCAAGTGTGGACAGATAACTACTAACCCTCATCCTAATATGGACTCGCAGGCTGGCATCACTCTCGTCCCTAGTATGGACTCGCAGGTGTGGACAGATAACTACTAATCCTCGCCCCTAATGTGGACTCACAGGCTAGCATCACCCTTGTCCCTAGTGTGGACTCGCAGGTGTGGACAGATAACTACTAACCCTCGCCCCTAATATGGACTCGCAGGCTAGCATCACCCTCGTCCCTAGTGTGGACTCGCAGGCTAGCATCACCCTCGTCCCTGATGTGGACTCGCAGGCTAGCATCACCCTCGTCCCTAGCGTGGACTCGCAGGTTAGCTTTAAGATTTCAAGACAAGAAGGTAAAGCAGTTCCGTTATGACTTATTCATCTTATGACACGATGTGACTCAGTCCAAGTACAAGTGATGACACGACACGACCTAAATCATGATACACGAGTAAACCAATCCGATATGAACTACAGAATTAACTATGAACAAGAACTATATACAATTATCCATTATGAACTACAAAATAACTATAAACAAGGCCTATATATATATATATATATATATATATATATATATATATATATATATATATATATATATACTAGCATGCACGATGTATAAATCACATGTCAATAATCAACAAATACTATATAGTAATAGAAATATGCATGTAAATAAACTGTAGAGGGAGGCAAGGTATCTTGCTTGGAGGTTGCACACAGATCCCACAAAAATAGTCAACTAGTGAGCCATAAAGTCCAAGTCATCACAACTGTCTCCGAAAGCTGAAACAAATATTGCCAACATTCTCAGAATAGTCAAATTAGCTAGGATTTCTTGTCCTTAAGTCCAATTCTGGACACAGGGACAAAACAGTAATTTTAGGCAAAAATGATGTCCGCCGTTGGACCCGCTTTGTACCGGAAAGCGTGCCAGAGTCTATGGTCTCTAAAGTCGTCAAACTACATGTCTACAGGTCCGATTTTTCGATACGAATCCAACCGTATGTCCAAAGTTGAATTCCGACGGGCCGTCCACAAAATTACCCGTTGAGTCGGACCGTAGGGCCTGCAAAACGGCAATTTTATCAACTATCTCAGAATCGGACCAAACTTGGCATACATGACCAGAAAAATGACGGTCCTGTTGACGCAAGTTTTGTCTCGATCTGACGGACGTGCACGAAGTAATTAGAAAATTTGCACAGAGGCCGATACGGGAAATTTCGACGGATACGCATCAAATTCGTCGTGCACACGCAACCAATTTGAATTCCGTCAAAGCCCACACGACCACAAAGCCGTTATGCACCTTTCGATGCCTTCGATTGGTGACCACGTCGTCCGGTTTGGCAGGACGCACGTCGTATTGAAGGTTTTTAGGATTTTTAAACTGTTTTTAAAACTGTTTTTGACTATTTTAGAAATAGAACAACTTTGCGTATACTCCATGAAATTGGGATCTACAAGATACGTTCAAATCTCCTATATGTTGTCTCTGACTCCCTTCAAGTATTTTCTAATTATTTTTAATAGGTCGACGAGAATTAGACCGTAAATAGGGGTGTTTGGCTTACTCTATTCCCTGTTTACGAACAGGTTTTTCTTCGACTTGGTGTCGAATTTTCGGATTGATCGCTCAACCATGTTTGTATCTACCTGTTGGGATCTCTAGAAGGTCGTACAGGCTATATATAGGATTTAATAGATCAAAATTGATCGAAAATAGGGAAACATATAGGGCTGTGAAGTAGCGTACCTTGCAATGATGTTTGCTGCGGCTGCTCTGTTCGCTGTGGCATGCTGCGGCCGTCCGGCCTGCCGTCGGCGACTGTGGGCCAACGTGGAGGGTCGCCGGAGGTCGGGGATCCCGGGGGTGGTCGACTTGATGGTTGGCGCGGCTAGGGTTTTGCGAGATTTCCATAATCTCCCTCTCCCGATCTATCTATTTCACATATGCGTATATATGCATACAACTCTCTGTTTGGGTTTGCACTGATGTGCGGTTTGTTGGGTAGGCCGAGATGCTCGGCCTGCTGCTCCTGTGGGGCTTACTGGGCTGGGTTAGAATGGGATTGGGCTCAGCTGCTATGGGGTTAAGGGCCTGGCTTTGTTTGGGTTGTGGGCCTGCTGTGGGGCTTGGCTTGGGGATTAATATATATATATATATACACAAATACATATTCATATATATATATATTTTTATGTATACACATGCACACAAATACCTATATATATTTTATATATATCTATACACACACATACAGATACATATATAAAATATATATATATATACACATACATTTATATATCCATTTATTTACTATATATAAAATATATATATATATATATATATATATATATATATATATATATATATATATATATATATATATATATATATATATATATATATATATGCTTATGTAATAATCTCCAAAACATCTATATATATATATATATATATAATATATATCTATATATATAATATATAATATATAATAATATATATAAAATATTATAATAATATATATATATATATATTATATATATATATGCTTATGTAATAAATCTCCAAAACTCTAAATAATATTTTAATAAAATACATATCAATATCATTTATTCTTAGAATAGGGCCTATAAATATGAATATATATACATAACATTTATTTAAAAATATATAACCAATACTAATAAAAAATTTATATACGAATATCCTCATATAATAATAATATAATAATAATAATAATAATAATAATAATATAATAATATAATATAATAATAAAATTCCATAAATCAATAATGGTGCATATAACCATTATGCTCAGTCTAACAACCCCAAAATATACGAGAACCTATTTTATACAAAAAGTCACTGAATAATACTAATAATAACATTTATAATATCTAATTTCGAATACTAGAAAATATTCTTTAAATCATTAAAATGAAATACAACACCCCCATACCAAATTTCCTCAACACGAACGTCCTTGGACGTGACGCATGACTACATGGCTTGGGCTGGTCCGGGTCCAGTCCGGACCAGTCTGGTACAACCGGAGCACTTAAATGTCAAATATCAATAATAATAATAATTAACTATTCATAATGGTCATGTCACAACTTGGCCTGGTTTTCCTAGTTAGGACATCACTATGGCTCGGCCTTCCCCTACCATGGCTAATACACTAGTCAAGGCACGCCATACTATCCGTGCCATGATTCCTAGTCGTCTGGTGCTTCATAACTCAACTATGGCTAAAGTCATCTACCGTAATAATTAACTAAATAATTATTTATAAATTCTAAAAATTACTATTTAAATCAAATAAATAATAGAAAAAAATAATTCGAAAATTTTCGAGAAGGGAAGCTACAAATCTACCCACCTTAAAATAATTTCGTCCTCGAAATTCTAATTCATGACTATCCCATAAAATTTTAAGTCTACTATTTCCTTAATCTCCTCAAAGTTGATTTCTCAAAATATCTATAACCTTATCTCGCCATTTGTAATTATGAAACCTCGAGGACTTCTACCCACCTTTGGTCACACTACTCCTCAAAAGATCACTAAAATCTTATAACGTCCAACTAGTTGCTAACATCACTAGCCATAGATATTTATAGCATATGGTATCTTTAATACCCTCATATCTATCAAGCAACCAAAATCAAATCATCAAACCATATTATACTATAACCTAAGAATTTCTGATAAATTCTAGACAGCACGATTATTCGTCACCCCGGAATAGGAAGGGACGAGAATCAATGGTACGAAAAAAATGAAGTATAATCGAGAGCAATTATGAAATTTCAAGGACGTAGAGAATTTCTAGGAGAATTTTCAAGGCAGAGTGGATTGAGATTTCTAAGGTTTAGTCAGATGTGCAGGCTCGTACCAGTACAGTTACGTAATCGGTACGATATGCTCTGACCTGCATGGGCCACCAAAAAACTTGTCACGACCCGCACCCGGTTTTCGGACACGAGCTCGTGAGCAAGCCAGCTACGTTTCGAACGGACTCCAGTACGACTCAAATACGTAAACGCTGTCACGGCTATGGCAATGGGCCTAATCAAGGCAAAACTATATCTCAATGCACAATAAGAATATAAACAAGAATGAACACTATGTGTCGTGGTCTGTAGCCCACTAGCATATATGTCCGATAAGACTCTAAAGAAAGTAACAAGAGTCTAAACTGAATCAGGAAACATGATAAAGTAAGAAAGCACGAAAGGATAACAACGTAATAATGATACTTGAATCCCACAAACGGATCATCGCATCCGAAATCCACAAGAATCGCAAATCCTCCGCCATCCAGAACTACTAGCTAACTCCATGCACCGCTAAACCTGAGGAGATCATCAGGTCCTCAGAGGATATAGCAAGATACATAAATACATGCCTATCTAGCAGTTTATCATGCAATAAAAAATACAGGAAATAAACAAAAAAGACCAATCAGTACGAAAATACGACTATACACGACTGGAAGAACCACTACGCCCAAACGAACTGCTGGAGAAGAACAAGAGAACACGATATCACGATGCCAATGGATAACCAATCGAATACTCAAACCCTCGCCCCTAGTGTGGACTCGCAGGTTTGAACAACTACTAGCCCTCGTCCCTGGTGTAGACTCGCAGCTAGCATCACCCTCGTCCCGTGTGGACTCGCAGGTGTGGACAGATAACTACTAACCCTCGCCCCTAATGTGGACTCACAGGCTAGCATCACCATCGTACCTAGTGTGGACTCGCAGGTGTGAACCATATACTACTAACCCTCGTCCCTGGTGTGGACTCGCAGGCTAGCATCACCCTCGTCCCTAGTGTGGACTCGTAGATGTTGACAGATAACTACTAACCCTCACCCCTAATGTGGACTCGCAGGCTAGCATCACCCTCGTCCCTAGTATGGACTCGAAGGTGTGGACAGATAACTACTAACCCTCGCCCCTAATGTGGACTCGCAGGCTAGCATCACCCTCATCCCTAGTGTGGACTCGCAGGTGTGGACATATAACTACTAACCCTCGCCCCTAATGTGGACTCGCAGGCTAGCATCACCCTTGTCCCTAGTGTAGACTCGCAGGTGTGAACCATATACTACAAACCCTCGTCCCTGATGTGGACTCGCAGGCTAGCATCACCTTCGTCCCTATTGTGGACTCCCAGGTTAGCTTCAAGATTTCAAGACAAGAAGGTAAAGCAGTTCCGTTATAATTATTCATCCTATGACACGATGTGACTCAGTCCAAGTACAAGTGATGACATGACACGACCCAAATCACGATACACGAGTAAACCAATCCGATATGAACTACATAATTAACTATGAACAAGAACTATATATACAATTATCCATTATGAACTACAAAAAACTATAAACAAGGCCTATATATATATATATATATATATATAATATTATATATATATATCTATATATATATATATATAGATATATATATATAATATATTACTAGCAAGCACGATCTACAAATCACATGTCAATAATCAACTAATAAAACTATATAGTAATAGAAATATGCATGTAAATAAACTGTAGAGGGAGGCAAGGTATCTTGCCTGGAGGTTGCACGCAGATCCCACAAAAATAGTCAACTAGTGAGCCATAAAGTCTAAGTCATCACAACTGTCTCCGAAAGCTGAAACAAATATTGCCAACATTCTCATAATAGTCAAATTAGCTAGAATTGCCTGTCCTTAAGTCAAATTCTGGACACAGGGACAAAACGATAATTTCGGAAAAAACGATGTCCGTCGTTGTATCCGCTTTGCCCCGAAAAGCGTGTCAGAGTCTATGGTCTCTAAAGTCATCAAAGTACATGTCTACAGGTCCGATTTTCTGATACGAACCCAACCGTATGGCCAAAGTTGGATTCCAGCGGGCCGTGCACAAAATCACCCGTTGAGTCAGACCGTGGGGCCTTCAAAACGGTGATTTTATCAAATGTCTCAGAATCGGACCAAACTTGGCATACAGGACCAGAAAAATGATACGGTCCTGTTGGCGTAAGTTTCGTCTCGATCTGACGAACGTGCACGAAGTAATTAAAAATTTATACAAAGGCCGATACGGAAAATTTCGACGGATACGCATCAAATTCGTCGCGCACAGCAACCAATTTGAATTCCGTCAAAGCCCACACGACCACGAAGCCGTTACGCACCTTTCGATGCCTTCGATTCGTGACCACGTTGCCCGGTTTGGCGGGACGCACGTCGTATCGAAGGTTTTTAGGATTTTTAAACTATTTTTAAACTGTTTTTGACTATTTTAGAAATAGAACAACTTTGCGTATACTCCATGAAATTGGGATCTACAAGATATGTTCAAATCTCCTATATGTTGTCTCTGACTTCCTTCAAGTATTTTCTAATTATTTTTAATAGGTCGACGAGAATCAGACCGTAAATAGGGGTGTTTGGCTTACTCTATTCCCTGTTTACGAACAGGTTTTTTCTTCGACTTGGTGTCGAATTTTCGGATTGATCGCTCAACTATGTTTGTATCTACCTGTTGGGATCTCTAGAGGGTCGAAAAGGCTATATATAGGATTTATAGATCAAAAATCGATCAAAAATAGGGAAACATATAGGGCTGTGAAGTAGCGTACCTTGCAATGATGTTTGCTGCGGCTGCTCTGTTCGCTGTGGCATGCTGTGGCCGTCCGACCTGCCGTCGACGACTGTGGGCGAACGTGGAGGGTCGCCGGAGGTCGAGGATCCCGGGGGGGTCGACTTGATGGTTGGCACGGCTAGGGTTTTGCGAGATTTCCATAATCTCCATCTCTCGATCTCCCGATCTATCTATTTCACATATGCGTATATATGCATACAACTCTCTGTTTAGGTTTGCACTGATGTGCGATTTGTTGGGTAGGCCGGGCAGCTCGGCCTGCTGCTCCTGTGGGGGCTCACTGGGCCGGGTTAGAATGGGATTGGGCTCAGCTGCTATGGGGTTAAGGGCCTGGCTTTGTTTGGGTTGTGGGCCTGCTGTGGTGGGCTTGGCTTGGGGATTAATATATCTATACAAAATACATACATATATATATATATATATATATATATATATATATATATATATATATATATCTATATATATATATATATATATAATATAATTTTTAATATATATATTAAAAATATATATATATATATATATATATATATATATATATATATATATATATATATATATATATATATATATATATTTATGTATATATATATATATATATAAAATATATATATATATATATATATATATATATATATATATATATATATATATATATATATATATATATATATATATATATATATATATATATATAAAAAAAAAAAAAAATATATATATATATATTAAATCTCCAAAACATCTAAATAATATTTTAATAAAATACAAATATCAATATCATTTATTCTTAGAATAGGGCCTATAAATATGAATATATATACATAACATTTATTTAAAATAATATAACCAATACTAATAAAATAATTTATACGAATATCCTCATAATAATGATAATAATAATAATAATAATAATAATAATAATAATAATAATAATATAATAATATAATAATAAAATTCCATAAATCAATAATGGTGCATATAAACCATTATGCTCAGTCTAACAACCCCAAAATATACGAGAACCTATTTTATACAAAAAGTCACTGAATAACACTAATAATAACATTTATAATATCTAATTTCGAATACTAGAAATATTCGTTAAATCATTAAAATGAAATACAACACCCCATAGCAAACTTCCTCAACACGAGCGTCCTTGGACGTGACGCATGACTACATGGCTTGGGCTGGTCCGGTCCAGTCCGGACCAGTCTGGTACAACCGTAGCACTTAAATGTCAAATATCAATAATAATAAATAATTAACTATTCATAATGATCATGTCACAACTTGGCCTGGTTTTTCTAGTTAGGACATCACTATGGCTCGGCCTTCCCATATCCTGGCTAATACACTAGTCAAGGCACGCCACTGCACTATCCGTGCCATGATTCCTAGTCGTCTGGTGCTTCATAAATCAACTATGGCTAAAGTCATCTACCGTAATAATTAACTACATAATTATTTATAAAATTCTAAATATCACTATTTAAATCAAATAAATAATAGAAAAAAATAATTCAAAAATTTTCGAGAAGGGAAGCTACAGTGACCAGTCCCATGTTCCAGTTTAGTTTCATCTATGTTCAACTTTGTCAGTCCCTTACTTGGTTAGTTCAAGTTCCCCTACTTCGTATTGAATTAAGTTATAGCTGGAGAGGTAGGCCCCAACTCCATGGTATTATATCAGTCGGACACTATCCCTGCAATCATTCGACTGGTGAGGCAAAAACCTATGTACGACATTTGCTATAAGGACTTTGCATTAATCTACGGTACGACATCGTGATCAGGACATAGTCCCTGCAGCCATTCGACTGGCAAGGTAGCAACTATGTAGCCATAGATAAAGTTGACTGTCCTTCGACCCCCATCGTTCGACAATGATGATACGACAACCTATTACTACATCTTTTAGTAGTAGATAATGTCTTAGTATTACATTATGTAGGTTCATCTTGATTCTGTTACATCCTTCAGATACTAGATTCGATAAGAACATATACACCATATGTACAGAACATAGATGATTCAAACTAATGTATGCTAGAATGAATTTTGGGTTGTGTTATGAGCCATTCGTACCCACACTTGGCAATTATGCATGTGAAATATATCGTTGAAGAACATAAAACTTGTGGTCGTACAATCGTCACTTTCGTGCGTCAGTTCATGTCGGCCTTCACTTTCTACAGTAATTATCTTAAAATGGATATGAATTACTATCTGCGGAATCGTTTGTGGATGTACAATCGTCATCCTGATGAATTATTATCTGTATCAATCTTTGCAAAATTATCTTAAAATGGATGTGAATTACTATCTGCGGAACCGTTTGTGGATGTACAATCGTTATCCTGATGACATGCGGTGTGCGGATGAATTTATACACGGTGTGCAACAGTTCCTGCAGTTTGTCAAGGCGTTCCCTCAGTACATGGACCGTACAAGAATTAAGTGTCCATGTCTGAGATGTCGCAACTTGAAATATCATTCAGAAGTGGATGTGACATATCATTTGTATTCGAGGGGTTTCATGCCAAATTATTATCAGTGGACCGCACACGGAGAACTTGTGCCTTTAGCCTCCGAGCTATGTTAGTACTAATTTAGATTTCGTTAATTTTTAACACAACTTGAAGAATATACAGATAACCATATAGTTAATAATAATATATACTTTAGAAGTTTATTAGGCTAATTTAGGTAAGTACTGATTTATAGAGATGCACAATAATTTTTAGGACGAGTTTGTTAGGCTACGTGATGAGCGTGCGAGTGCTAGTGTACCGACAGAGGGAGGGGTTGGTACATCGCAGCCCTCTCCGCCTCAATCGAAGGACGAGCTTTGGAAGATCGCTGTTGGTGGTCTTCAGAGGGGTATGAACTACGGTACGGGATCCTACGACGCATTTGTTGCGACGCAGGCATCCAGGGCTCCCTCTACCAGTGCGCATTCACATCCGTCACAGGCCAAGTCATCCCGAGTCGAGGATACCATTGCCCGCCAGATTGTTGAGCTGCACGACGATATACTGAGGAGGATTTCTGAGCAGCCAGGGTCTCAGGCGCAAGGGGACGCTATGTCGGTCACCGCACGCTTTAACGAGCTCGAGCGCACCGTGTGGCACGTACAGGGGACGCAGGAGTCCATTCACGACACCGTTACTAGGATAGCGGCTTGCATGGAGCAATACAGCGCCAGACTGCTAGCCCTAGAGGAGACGCGGATGCACCCATCTCCAGCGATTACACTGTCTCCTTCTCCAGCGATTACACTGCCTCCTTCTCCAGCGGTTGCATTGCCTCCTCCTTCATCGTCGTCGGTGCTTCTTACACCGGAGCAGTATGCTTAACTTCTTTCCAGGAGCAGTGATGCTTCTCCTGATCAACCATAGTCGACATATAATATTGTTGTGATGGCCCATTGTTGGGTCTTTTATGTGGTTATACATACATTATTCATATATGGAGCATTATGTTTGACATTGTTGTTATAATTTTTCATATATCTGTGTTGATTGATGAGATTGTGTTTCAAATGTGTTCGTGATTATGTGTATCTGTGTTGTTTGATACTGTGTTCGTGATACACATCGTCGCTGTTGTAACAAATGCTGTAGGGGATGCTGCAAATGCTGTAGGGGATGCTTCAAATGCTGTTTTTTATTTTTTTTCAAAATTAGCGACGTTCAGCGACGTACAGCGACGAAAGTTAACATCGCTAAGTAAGTATCAAAACATCGCTAACTGTGATGAATACCGTTGCTGATCGTCACTAAACGTCGTTACGTACCACGTTGCTCAACGTCGCTATATTTTGATACTATAGCGACGTAACAAAGTCACAGAACATCGCCATTTGGCTCTCAAGCCAGGTCAGCATCGATGCATGTCAAGTCGCTCAACGTCGCTAGGTTACGTCGGTAACTGTTGGTTTTACGTCGCTGGTAGTCGCTGAATTAGCGACGTGTACGCGTCACTAAGTGTCATCGCAATAGCGACAAATTGCGACGTCGCATTGTTTAGCGACTAGGTTAATCGCGACTACGTCCAAACGTTGCTAAATATGTCGCTAATTGAAATTAGCAACGTATTTTTCTATTTAGCGACATCCTGAAGCGTCGCAGATTTGACAGATTTTAGTAGTGCCAGCAAACACCACGTGGCATCCCCACAAACAGGCACATCCTACATATGCGCGTATGAGCAGCCAACCTGCTGCTTATAAATAGAAGGATCATTCTCACACACACACAGACTGTCAGAGATAAAGAGGCACAGTCAACCAAAGCATCAGAGGTTACTCCCAGAGATCGGAAGAGACACTCAACGTCTTCTTTCTCTCTACAAATCCAGCACCCAGAGCAACTCAGATCTTCAGATAATCGAGAACCGTCGTCAGATCGTCAACAGAGTCAACGCATTACCATTCTCTCCATCGACACAGGGACCCAGATAAACAAAAGTGTTCTCCTAGGACTACATCAAAGTCCTACATTGTAACACTGTTCTGTTTGTAATTGAAATTGCAATCAAAAGATTTTAATGGCAAACAAGCTAGAGACTCTGCTAGGGACCTCTTTTCCTCCATCGAGAAAGCTGTGTCGCAATCCGACGACGTGAAGGTGGGCTCCTCCCACAAGATACTGGTCGTACGTCTCAATCAACAGGCGTATGAGGAGTTCATCTCTGACGGCAGCACAAGTCCTTCGAAGTGACAGCCAAAGCCGTAGAAGACTCGCCAAGTCTGGATGAGCAAGGTCGACACCTTTGGTACCACCACCGAAGGGGATGAGCCGATGCAGCCTACCCTTCCTGCTGACGTCCTCAGCAGCCAAGAAGCGCCCACCGTCGTAGCGCATCTCTCGGGGAAACATGGGGCCGACCATATTCTCCAACCATCTTCCTCTCAGACGAAGAAGATGCGCCGATGGAGCAGGGGCGTAGATAACGCCCTGCGTATTAACTCTGATGCGCCACAGAAGGCATCTGTCTTTGACAGACTCACTCGTTGTCGTAGCGAGGAGAATTTAGACTCTGAGTACTATATGTCCCAGCGGGCTGGTACGAAGATGTCCAAGGCAGCACGGGCCATGCACCCCAAACGTCTTATGCCAGCAGTGAGCCAGAGGCATGCGCTCACAATCATGCGTGCTGCCAATGGTAAACTGTATAAGGTCGACTCGGGTGCTTCTGTGCCGCCAACGGGTGAGGCAAACTCAGTGTGAGGCAACTCAGTGGTCTTGAAACCCCGCACCTATATTGGTTGTGCGTCTAAGGCTGGTTCAAGCTACTTTAAATGTTGTTCTTCCACTATTGATCTGGGCGCATCTTTTGCGTCGGATCAGGGGGCGCAACATTCACCTGACCACCCCGGCGCTTGGCCTTACCATGCACCTGATGGGGGTGCGAAGGTGGCACTCCCCTCTAATGATCTGCGTAACGTGATCACTCACAAATGCCGATCAGGAGAGTCAACTAACAAGCACAATGTGCCTCTCACAGGGCACACTTGTGCTGTAGTCACCATCAACTGCTGTTGCAAGACAGCGGTCCCACCAAGGCAGTCGGTGTTCCAGCGGCTGCAATCATCAACACCTCTCCAATATCGCCTCGGAAAGAAGGTGTCAACTGAAATGGAGCCAGAACTACAGGTTGCTTCTTACAATGTAGTCTCCAACTCTCCATTAATTTAGAAGGCGACTGGCAGCTCCTCGACTTTGTCCTCATCCAAGAGCCAGCCGAGGAAGACCAAGACAATTGTCCCATCCTCAGGAGTGTTTGAGGGCACTCGGAGGAGAAAAAAGATCTCAGAAGAAGCTGGAGGTAGTCAAGCCCCTACGGATCTTCAACCTGGAGAGGAAGTCAGCCTCCCGGACATAGCTGGGAGTAGTCAAGCCCCTGTGGATCTTCATCCTGGAGACGAAGTCAGCCTCCCAGACGTAGCTGGTGTCACGCCCCTACCCGGAATCACCCGAATCATCGTCCTCACTGGGGCGTGATGCCGCACGAGCCTGGAGTTGTGCTCGTGCAAGGCAAGATGACAAGTTCTCAAATGGTTATCTTTGAATTGAACGTTAACAATGAAAGGGAAACAGAGTATACGAAAACGATTCTCTTTATTGACATTCGAAATCAGATTACACAGGCTTTCGATAGCCCAACAGAATTTGCCAGATTGGCTACAACACTCAGGTTCTCTCTTGCCCACAAAGGATTTCGTCGTTCCATACATTATGCCTTCTATATCTCGGCTGCATCAATCCTGTCGCGAGTCCGAGCATCAATGCGAACGCACGCTTCAATACGCTTTGGCATTCCAAGCCTCAACGCGTTCAAGCAACGCTTTGCCGCAGGCAATCCATTCCCTGTACCCTGCACGAAGCTGGTGGAGGATCAGTACGTTCGTCCTCGCATGTACTGAAGCAAAGATCTTCTTTCCAAACTGACATTTTAATATTTATGTTGAATCATGCAACTTAGCTTATGATCTTGCTATGTTCTTCTTAGGGTCAATTTCATGGCATATTCGAAAGCGTAAAGCATGTTATCATAGCAAGCATTTTATCGAATTGCATAGGCAAGCAAGCAAGCATTCTCGTGTTTGATTCGTGGCATGACTCTTACTAAGTCGACGCACTCGCCCTTGCACCCACGCAAGGTGAATACGCCTATCATTTTTCCCTGTCATGTTATAAGTGCTCGCTATTCAGTTTCCGTCCATGCAGGATATATGCATACCTTGCACTTCCAAACCTGTCGCCCTTAACTATATGAAGGTCACTAGCTTTTCGGGCTAGAATGGACTTATATTTATCGAATCGAAACATAAGACGATGTTAACTCTGTGCGGTTGCTAACCAACATCAGAGGCCACCGAAATAATCGCAGCAAGTGGCTTATCACTTTTACTAGAAGGTCGCTACCTTTCTAAATGAAGTGCACCAACAATACCGAAAACGAATTCCTCCTAGGCCGAATGGTCCCAGCGCCCTGGCGCGCCGCGTTCGAGGGAATACCCATGCACGGGCTTTATATCTTTAAGTTCATTTGACCATGCAACGAATCCTATCTTTCATACAACTAAGCAAGTTTTGCTTATCTCTATTTTAATTGGCACAACGCCTGAATGTTCTCAACGAACGCCCGAAGGCCGTGAACATTTCGAAGGGCACCATGCCGCATTATCATCTCACATTTCTTCCGTTAACTTTCTATTGTTCTTACGTTTCATACTTCGTTTCAATGTTTAATGGCATTATCCCTCAACTCAATGTTCATCAACCGAACGACCCGAAGGTCCCGAACACCTTTCGAGGCATTATGTCATATTTGACAGTTCCGCCACATTCATGCCATAACTGTATTCTTTCGCAACGAAGTCATCTTTTATTATCTCATGCACGAAGGCACGTTTCGACCATAGTTTCGATGTTCTATGACTTAGCATTCAATGTCTGTAGCTTGCGCGCTAGTGCGCTCGCCTATTGTCTTTCAATGTTCTAGCCGTTCTAACTCATACGCGAAGGTACGGTATGGTTCGTGCACTAAGGCACTCGCTGAGTACAGTTATCCCATGTTCTTGCGGCTTGCGCACCGAGGTGCTCGCCTTTGCGATATCCAATGTTCCATAGCGACTCGTACGTTTGTCGTACGATTTATTTCAATTGTTCTATCTAGTGTTCGACACGCACTACGTTTATCTCTCTATCGAGCCACGCCCATGGTGTTGATAGGTTAATTCAGCATAGAATAATATATTTGACTTATCGAATGAAGGAGTAAAAAGAAGTCAATCCTTCCACCTTGAGTCATTCGAGCACTTCGTGTTTATTGAGTTTGTACGTCCGATTTGGCTTACCGTGCCAACGCTTCCGTTCGTCGCAAGGCGACGATTTGCTTTCGCGGACCCCTTACTGAATAAGGCAAAAGATCGACCTCTAATATTTCAGCGTAAACGTATAGCCTACACATGAAACCAACTAAAATCAATACTTGCATCAATTCGGACTTGCGCCTTGGTCGATTCGATTTCTTAGAATCTTCGAGCCGTCTCAACGCACTTATCCTTCGAGGCAACGTGGCACTTTGCATCGATTCACTCGATGCATTCTTTGGGACAAGGTAACTCTTCGCATCGACTTAGTTCGATGCATTGCTCGGGACAACTCAACACTTTGTATCGATTCACATCGATACGTAATCGGGTCAACGCAACTCTTCGAGTCAACGACTCAGCATAATGTACCGTGCAGAGCGGGGCATTACAGAATATACCACTCAAAACATGGTTCGTCCTGAACCGAAACTAATACTAAATTTCCAAGGGTTTTATTAGATCGTTCCACGATCTCGTCTCACTATCGTTTGGATCGTACAACTTAGTTTGGAATCATACACATATTTTAGGCGTCCCACCAATATATGCATTTCAGCCGAGCTCAGTTTAAGATATTGGAACAACGCAAACACGTAACTTCTTATTCTCAATTACTTGCCATCTCGTACTCTCGATCGGACTTGGTCTCTAGCATAAGTTCTCACAATTGCATATGCATATTGATACATACGTGATCCTCCAACAAAAGTTAAGGCACACGATGCGATCCAAAAATCGTATTTCTCACTTTTTATGTTTCATCGGGACTATCAATTCTATGCATTGCGTCAAGCCGTCGCGCATCCGATCACAACGAGTCTCCGCAACGCCGTGCGTTCGAAACCGTCACCCAACTATTTCCGAAGTCTTGCTATACAACTTACCTCGATACGACTTCCTTTGTTGACTTGCAAAAGCATCAACATTCAGGACTACGTCCGCTAGGTGACTTACCTAGACACCATACTCAAATCCTTCCGACACAAGTTTAAATTGATATTGTACAAAGGCCACAATCTATCCGACATAAAGTTTACATCAAGCGACGGTGCTCAAGACAACGATCGCCTTGACACGAAGTTCTTTACGTCGTACCTTACGTTCGATTTCCTAACGAGTAGGAATTCACTAGTCAAATTCCCAACTTATCCGTCTCGCAACATCGAACTTAATTTTGATTCACACAAGCTCAGTTGCAAGGTGAATCTGAATCTAACGACATGACTCGTAAGTCATTCCTTTATCGTCTCTCTCGTGTATAGCACGGTTCTCCCAATCGTCTATCCGAATTACTAAGTTCGTTGGTGAATTTCAAGTTTGATCGTCGACCAACATAACCATTCGAATATTCATCCGACGAATACTCAAATCTAACTATATCATTCTCAATAGAAAGTTGTTCCAACAATTTTCGATCGCCTAGACTTATCGTCAATATGTATCACATTATATTTGTTATCGACGCAATCTTATATGCGATATCGCATGGGTCATCTTACGGTCTGCAGCATTCAATTTGATTTGGCGGTCAAGTCTTCTAGGGTAGCTGTCCCGAAGCTACGCTCGATAATTGTGGATCATCACTGAAGGATAGTTTACTACGAACCATGCTATATCTTATTTTGGAGCCAAATCACGTTCCGATGATTTGTATGCGACTACCCAAATCCATACATAACCATTTCTATCGGTGCATCTGATGCGCAACTATCCTCCGAGTAAAGTCACGCACTGCCGTCGATGATTCCGCAATTTACGAAACATCTACTCGTATCGAGTTCGAGTCTATCTTAATTCGCGGTCGACACACGAGACGTTATACGCATCGAGCAATCGTCGATGACTTATAGTCTCATCTTTGATAAATCACAAAGTTCATGATCAACCAGTTCGTTTCATTCTCGTATCGTTACTTACAAAATTTTATAGCGCGAGGCACACTCTATTTTGTATTCTCACATCGCTTACATTTCCTTACGTATCGATCTCGATATGTCGTATCCATTTCGATAACGTAAGGGTCAACTCTGAATCCGTTTCAACGTCAACTTAACTCGTATCGCATACATCCAAGTTCGCAATGAACTTTTCCATACGCATCGACTCGTTCTCCGATTTGCCGCATCCCGCTATACTTCGATCACGTAACTGAGTTACCGATTATCTAACATTAAACCCTCAAGTCTTACGATCTCGCCCTCTAAGTTTCGCATATTTCAGTCGTACTCAAACGAGTTTTGCCGTAATGTAACCAACTATTTCTTAGGCACGATTACTCACGTCAACCAACTCTTCACCGAAGTTGCACATCGTACGATTCGATTATAGTTCATATCGCCCAACATTTCTATCGAAATCGCAAGTCGTGCGATTCGATTCGCCTAGCCGAACATTTCTATCGAGATCGCAAGTCGTGCGATTCAATTCGCCTCGTCCAACATTTCAATCGGGATCGCAAGTCATGTAATTCAATTTCAACGTTTTGAGTTTCCTATCCCTTCGATCCGATTGTTGCTTCGAGGCATAATCGTTTCGCTAGTTCCCGTTATTCGATCGACACATACATTTCTCAACCGACGTATCACTCAATATTACAAGTCCCGCCTTACCGTTCTAACCGATCATCGAAGAACACTTGCATCAACATGCCGTCGTACAAATTCTCATTCGAGACTCGGTGCTATCCCGTCCGTTGCGGACAAACCTTCTGCAATTCTCATAAAATGTCGATGCAATTTATCGCACAAGTGGTATCACATATACCACTCGGAATCGAGCCATTCATTGCATCGGTGGTATGCCATATACCACCCGAAAATCAAGTTACTTCCGTCGCAACGTACTCCTTACGAACCAATGATCTCTTCCGACTCACGATTTTCGCAGTGATCGTGCTTGATCACAACCGTAACTCTGATTAATCAAAATCCGACGCAACTCGGCCAACGCATTCATTTGCCAACACAGCTCGGCGCGCAACCGAACCGATTTTGTTTCTCGATTTATAACTTTTATTTTCTTCCGTTGCATCTCATGCAAAAATTCATTTTTGATATCCGTTGTACTTCGTGCATCGATTATTTTGATATGCGTTGCACCACGTACAATAATTTTACTTTTGACATGTGTTGCACCACTTGCAATATTTTATTTTCAATACGTATTGCACATCGTGCAACGATTTATTTCCGATATTTTACCGCACCTCGTGCATCGATTTCCTTTCAATACGCATTGCACATCGTGTAAAGATTTATTTTCGATATTCAAAGTCAATGATCAAATCCGTTCAACACATTTGATATTGACTTATCGCTTTTCATCGCAACGCACATTCGAAATCGATATGTGAATCCGTTCGACACATTCAATATCAACTTTTATTTTCTTTTCAACGCATCATTACAATCAACGCGTGGCAATTGCTGCAGCAACATTCTACGACTATTATTGTATCGATACAACCAACATTTTTCGTAACCAATATTTCTCGTATCGTTCGTTGCAACCAACGAATATCTCAAATTTCAATTCACGACGTGTTGCATCCGCAGCAACGTATCCTTGAATTCACATCTCGCAACTTGTTGCACTTACAACAAACCTTTCTCGACTTTTCTAGCAACACCATGTAATTTCCAAATAACACGCGGCAAAATTACATGATTTGTATTAGACTTATTGTATGGAACATCCAGTGCGGCATCGAGTAGAGTCAAGAGTGATTTCGATTGGTGGTGGGTAACTTTTAGAACTGAAATGAAGCAAGCGTCCAGAGGAAATTGAGCCTAGAGCTTTGATACCAATTTGTCACGCCCCGACCCGAAATCACCCGAATCATCGTCCTCGCTGGGGCGTGATGCCGCACGAGCCTGGAGTTGCGCTCGTGCAAGGCAAGATGACAAGTTCTCAAATGGTTATCTTTGAATTGAACGTTAACAATGAAAGAGAAACAGAGTATACGAAAACGATTCTCTTTATTGATATTCGAAATAAGATTACACAGGCTTTCGATAGCCCAACGGAATTTGCCAGATTGGCTACAACACTCAGGTTCTCTCTTGCCCATAAAGGATTTCGTCGTTCCATACATCATGCCTTCGATATCTCGGCTGCATCAATCCTGTCGCGAGTCCGAGTGTCAATGCGATCGCACGCTTCAATACGCTTCGGCATTCCAAGCCTCAACGCGTTCAAGCAACGCTTCGCCGCAGGCAATCCATTTCCTGCACCCTGCATGAAGCTGGTGGGGGATCAGTACGTTCTTCCTCGTATGTACTAAAGCAAAGATCTTCTTTCCAAACTGACATTTTAATATTTATGTTGAATCATGCAACTTAGCTTATGATCTTGCTATGTTCTCCTTCTGGTCAATTTCATGGCATATTCGAAAGCGTAAAGCATTATCATAGCAAGCATGTTATCGAATTACATAGGCAAGCAAGCAAGCATTCTTGTGTTTGATTCGTAGCGCGACTCTTACTAAGTCGACGCACTCACCTTTGCACCGACGCAAAGTGAATACGACTATCAGTTTTCCCTGTCTTGTTATAAGTGCTCGCTATTCAGGATCCATGCAGGATATATACATACCTTGCACTTCCAAACCCGTCGCCCTTAACTATATAAAGGTCACTAGCTTTTCGGGCTAGAATGGACTTATATTTATCGAATCGAAACATAAGACGATGTTAACTCTGTGCGGTTGCTAACCAACATCAGTGGCCACCGAAATAATCGCAGCAAGTGGCTTATCACTTTCACCAGAAGGTCGCTAACCTTCTAAATGAAGTGCACCAACAATACCGAAAATGAATCCCTCCTAGGCCGAACGGTCCCAGTGCCCTGGCGTGCCGCGTTCGAGGGAATACCCATGCACGGGCTTTATATCTTTAAGTCCATTTGACCATGCAACGAATCCTATCTTTTATACAACCAAGCAAGTTTCGCTTATCTCTATTTCAATTGGCACAATGCCTGAATGTTCTCAACGAACGCCCGAAGGCCGTGAACATTTCGAAGGGCACCATGCCGCATTATCATCTCGCATTTCTTCCGTTAACTTGCTATTGTTCTTACGTTTCATACTTCGTTTCAATGTTCAATGGCATTATGCCTCAACTCAATGTTCATCAACCGAACGACCCGAAGGTCCCGAATACCTTTCGAGGCATTATGTCATATCCGACAGTTCCGCCACATTCATGCCACAACTGTATTCTTTCGCAACGAAGCCATCTTTTATTATCTCGTGCACGAAGGCACGTTTCGACCATAGTTCCGATGTTCTATGACTTAGCATTCAATGTCCGTGGCTTGCGCGCTAGGGCGCTCGCCTATTGTCTTTCAATGTTCTAGCCATTCTAACTCGTGCGCGAAGGTACGGTATGGTTCGTGCACTAAGGCACTCGCCGAGTACAGTTATCCCATGTTCTTGCGGCTTGCGCACCGAGGCGCTCGCCTTTGCGATATCCAATGTTCTATAGCGACTCGTACGTTTGCCATACGATTTATTTTAATTGTTCTATCTAGTGTTCGACACGCACTACGTTTATCTCTCTATCGAGCCACGCCCGTGGAGTTGATAGGTTAACTCAGTATACAATGATATATTTGACTTATCGAATGAAGGAGTAAAAAGAAGTCAATTCTTCCACCTTGAGTCGATACGCCTTTGTCGCTTCGCCGAGCCGATACGGCTTGATTTCATAACTTTGTTGCACGGCCACTCTCCTGACTTAGCCATTCGAGCACTTCGTGTTTATTGAGTTTGTACGTCCGATTTGGCTTACCGTGCCAACGCTTCCATTCGTCGCAAGGCGACAATTCACTTTCGCGGACCCCTTACTGAATAAGGCAAAAGATCGACCTCTAACATTTTAGCGTAAACGTATAGCCTGCACATGAAACCAACTAAAATCAATACTTGCATCGATTCGGACTTGCGCCTTAGTCGATTCAATTTCTTAGAATCTTCGAGCCGTCTCAACGCACTTATCCTTCGAGGCAACGCGGCGCTTCGTATCGATTCACTCGATGCATTATTTGGGACAAGGCAACTCTTCGCATCGACTTAGTTTGATGCATTGCTCGGGACAACTCAACACTTTGTATCGATTTGCATCGATACGTAATCGGGTCAACGCAACTCTTCGAGTCAACGACTCAGCATAATGCACCGTACGGAGCGGGGTATTACAGCTGGGGGTAGTCAAGCCCCTGAGGATCTGTGTCCCGAAGACGAAGAAGTCCTCCAAAACAAAGCTGGGGGTAGTCAGACCCTTGCTGATACTTCTTCCGAAGACAAAGGTGTTCTCTAGAACATAGCTGGGGGTAGCCAAGACGAAGCTCGGGGGAAGTTCCTCTTCTACAAGAGAACGAGGCCGAAAGCGAAGCTTCAACCGATCCATCCACTTCCAATCGCGTCATGACGGTGTATACGACGGGAGCTGGTGATGCGGAGTCAGATGCGCCACCAGCAGATCTCGTCCAGCGCATGGATACCTTGGAGGGAAGACTCAAAACCCTCTCTGCCTCCATGCAAACACTGACTCAAGCAATGTTTGAGATACGGTTAGCTTTGGCCAGGGCACCGTCTACCGGTCCTGACCCAGGGGCCAATGGAGAATCAAGTATACCCCTTCAACGGGTATCCTTGGATACAGATCGCCGCGAGACACCTCGGACGTCGGAGAAATCAAATGCTCAACTCCAGGCTGTACCACCATCTCCGACTCCCAGCTCCACAGAAGACATGATGGAGATAATCAGGGACTTACGAGAGTGCTTTGAGTCAAAGAATAGGCAGGAGGAGCGCCAGAAGATGGGGATCCCCCAACCATATCCCCTCGAATGGAACAAAGTGGTTTATCATTCCAAATATAAACCGCAAACTTTGACGCCATACGGCGGGAAGGACTCTCCATGTCGTTATCTAACGTACTTCCAGTCTCAAACGGGACATCTTCCAAAGGAAGATGTGCTGCTCACTAGCCTGTTCGTTGGGGCACTGAAAGGAGTGGCTTACGACTGGTACTGCAGTCTCCCGGACAACTCCATATCCTCCTTCGATGACTTGACACGTCTCTTCCTCGATCGTTTCTACGACAGAGGGAAAGACATGATGATGGAGTCCCTGATAGAGGTGCGTCAGAAGGAGAATGAGATGGTTCGAGCATTCATCGGACGTTTTCAACAAGCCTGTTTTAGACTGCCTTCGGGCATGCCACAACATGCGCTTCTCTCCTCATGCAGCATGAACATGCTCCCTGCGATCAAGCTCTGGCTCAACTCCACTCCTCCTCCCGACTGGACTTCATTTATCATCGAGGCTGAAGCAGCTGAGAAGAAGGCATCAAACGCTCGCCTTCTGGGAGTCAGTTTCCCTGCTTTTGAAGACAAGGGAAAACGATCTGCTACCAGTAACCCTGACGTGAGGCAAAGGGAAAGCAGGCGTTGACTGTCAACGCCTCTAAAGGCGCACAAGCACCGACCCAGAAGCCTCCGTTCACACCAAAACCGAAGGAAGTCTACTCCTTCAATGATGAGGACACCTTGCAGCTCTTTGAGATGCTGAAGCAGGGTGATAAAATCAAGTTGCCGGACCCAAAGCGTCCCGACAAAGTTGGCAAGGTGGACAATCCGAAGTACTGTCACTAACATCGGTTTGTCGAAAACCCGACTCAGGACTGCTACGTCCTCAAGAACTACATCCAGTGTATGATCAATACGAACGTCATCTCCATCGACTATGAGGAGAAAACAGTCTCGGCTAACCTGGTATCGCTCCAATTCGGTACCTTGCCGCCAACCACAACACAAGATGGTGTCGTCCCCATCCCAAATGCGATAATGGAGGTGGTTAACCTACCACCTACTCGCGACAACATAAGTGGACTTATCCCACTCACCATATCTCGGAGAGAGGTCTTATGGGGTCACCCTGACCTCGTCTCCGAAGTCACTCAACCGGGGGTATGCTCTACCTCCAAATCTAAGGGCATGAAGATCAATTCTTGCCGCATGGTCTCTTCCTCTGCGGAAGAGGCACTTTCTGTATAGACGCGTTCACATCAGAATGCCCAACCTGACGAAGTTGCCTTCGAGGTGGTGCCTCCTTGCACCGTCCCTGCTGCCAAAGAAGGAGGTCCATCCAAGCCTCCAGCGGCCAATAAACAGAAGCACATAGAGGCTCGTTTCGACAAGCCTTTGCGAAAAGAAAATGCTTCGGGACTAGCTAAGCCTCACAACTTCGACATACTGGCACAACTTGCTGGTACTCCTACCCGCCTGTCTCTGTTTGAGCTTTTCCGTCTCTCCAAGGACACCCATGAAGCTCTCTGTGAAGCTTTGAAAAATGCTGAGTCCTTCATCAGTCAGGTCAAGCAGCCTGAGGATACCCCGGGCACATGTGCGTACTGCCATTGTGCAGAGAAGGTTATCCCCAACATAACCTTCACCCAACAGGACATGCTGCTCAAATACAACCGACACAACCGACCACTGTATTACACAGGGTATGTCGGTTCCGTCAAGGTGAAGCAGATTCAGATCGATCCAGGTTCTTCCCTCAGCATCATTCCAAAGACGCTGCTCTCAACACTGGAGATCCCAATGTACCGTTTGGCGCCTTCCAACACATACAATTAGCGGTTTCAATGCTAGCAAAAGTAAACGCTGGATAAAATACGACTGAAATATCATATCGGTAACCTCCGAACCGAGGTGACTTGCTATGTCGTGGACGCTGACGTTAACTACAACCTCCTACTGGGTCGTCCGTGGCTGCATGAGTACATGGTGGTGCCATCTACACTCCACCAATGTATGAAGTACGTGTCCACCAACGATATCATCCGGACAGAGTTCACGAACATTGACCCTTTTAAGGGGGTCGAAGCCTACTTCACTGATTCTACCCTGTACAAGTCGCCCGACGAAGGGGATGCACACCCCATCCCAGAGTCCTCCAGACTCTATTAAGACATCCCGGATGAGGTCCAAGAATCAAACGTCACCGAAGAAAACTCCGTCTGGCGGGTATTTTTCGGTGACTCTTCAAGAACAGGCCCCAAAGGCCAAATCATCGCAAGAGTGGGGGTGGTCTTAGTCTCCCCGATCAGCTGGTCATCCAGCGTGCCTACTCCCTTTCGAAGCCGTGCTCCAACAATGTTGCGGAGTACAACGCTCTCATCATGGGACTCCAGCTGGCACAACAGTTGGGGGTGGATCATCTGGAAGCCTACGGCGACTCAAAACTCATCAACCAGATCAGAGGGCAATATGAAGTTCGCCATGAAGATCTGGTTCCTTACCATGAAATTGCATTGAACATCATTTCAACCTTTACTAAGTTCATCATAGAACACGTACCTCGACTACAAAACCTGGAGGCTGACGCTCTGGCCGGCCTCGCAGCTTCATTAGCAGCACCCCTCGGGACTCAACACTACGGCACGTTAGTTGGTCGAGACTTGGTCTGTCCTAAAAGCAAACTATGCTCGCAAATAGCCCATGCCATGACAACAAGCGTCGGTGTTAATGTCCGAGACTGGAGGTTCCTATTCATCGACTTCGCTGTCTATGGAATTCTCCCCGAAGACCCGAAGGAAGCTGTCTCAGTCAGGAGGCGTTCCCTTCGTTTTATTATGATACAGCTACTAAAATGTTGTACCAATGTTCCTACGACGGACTTCTCCTTCGATGCCTGTCCAACGAAGAAGCAGTCGAAGTCCTTCGAAAAGCTCATGACGGGACTTGCGGTGCTCATCAACCTGGCCCTAAGTTGCAGGATCGACTGCGACGTATGGGTTACTACTGGCCAACCATGGCAGCCGACGCTGTCGACTATGATAAAAAGTGCCATGCCTGCCAGCTCCATGCCGACTTCATCCATACACCGTCGGAACCACTACATCCTACGGTCGTCTCCTGGCCCTTCGAAGCTTACGACATGAACATTGTAGGACCGATCACTCCCCCTTCATCGAGGGGACACCGCTTTATTCTAGCCATCACTGACTACTTCTCCAAATGGGCAGAAGCAGTTCCGCTGACGAAAGTGAAGAGCTCTAGGTGATCAGCTTCACAAAGCACCATGTCATCTACTGTTTTGGAGTACCTCGAAGAATAATCTACGATAACGGTCCACAGTTCATCAGCCACATTTTTAGCAGATTCTGTGACAAGAATCGAATTCAGAACGTGGCATGAACCGCCTACAACGGCAGCAAACGGATTGGCCGAGGCATTTAGCAAGACTATCGTCAAGCTACTCAAAAAGGTCGTGTCATCCAACAAACGCGACTGGAACGAAAAGCTCGACGAATGCCTTTGGGTCTACCGCACAATGGTACAGACTCCGACGGGCAACACACCATTCTCCTTAGTCTACGGGAGAGAAGCGGTACTGCCTCTCGAGATTCAGATACCCTTGCTCCGTGTAGCGATCACAAATCAATTAACAAAAGAGGACAATCAGCGTCGTCGTCTGCGGGAGTTGGAAGCACTAGACGAGAAGCGCCTCCTAGCTCAACAGTGCATTGAACTCTATCAAGCCCGTGTATCACAGGCCTTCAACAAAAAGGTCAAGCAGAGGAGTTTCCAAGTAGGCGACCTGGTTCTGACAGTTAGGAGGCCGATGGTGTTGACTCACAAGACACCAGGAAAGTTCGAGCCCAAGTGGGAGAAACCTTTCATCATAGAGACGGTATACTCAAACGGTGCTTACCGCCTCGCCAAACCTAATGGGCACTTGTTCATGATGCCCATCAATGGCAAGTTCCTCAAGAAGTACTACTCATGACATCTTTCAGACACGTACTTCCACCTCTACCAAACAAGGGAGTCAGTAAACCTGATCATCAGAGCTCACGTACACCTCCTCATTAGAACAACCATGTCCACATTACCTCTGAGTTGCTCCTTTATGCCCTGCAGAGCAGAATCTTACACTCCGTAAGACTATGCTATTTATCATGTTTAGCACGTCCACATTACCTCTGAGGAAACATCCCATACAAACAACCCCCGCGATGCCGTACATCGATCGCAGAACTTCCACTACTGAAATATACTCTATTAGCGACGTCGTTTAGCGACGGAATAAAATTACGTTGCTAACTATATATATAGCGACTCCTTTCTAATGACGTCGCAAAACGTCGCTGAATAGCGACGTTCAGCGACATTAGATAAAGTATATCGCGGAATAGCGACGTTCAGCGACATACTAAGAAAATATGTCGCTTATATTAAAATTTTTGCGACGGTTAGCGACGTCCACTTTTGACGTCGCTAACTTTTTTACTTAGGGCACAGGACTCCTTTTTCTCTCTCACTCGAAAAATCAAAAAAATCAAAACTCTTTTTCCCCTCCCCCCCCCCCCCGGCGACTCCCTCCCCCCGGTGACTCCTTCTCCCCCCCGGCGACTCCCTCCCCCGTCGAGCTCCTCCTCCTCCTTTCCGATGGTAAACCCTAACCTAATTCCTCCTCCTCCTTCTCCCCACACACACGCACACACACACACATACACACACACACACACACACACACACAGACACACACACACGGAGGGTGACCCACCAAGTATTTGTGAAAATGCCCAATAGGTCATTTAGAATCCTAATTTTAGTTTTGTGCATAAATGAGGGTAGGTTAGTCATGGTTAAGGTATCCCAATTGGTTTTCATATGGATTCCTATATATATCCATGTATTTTTGACCCACAAGTCATGTATATATGTAAATATATATATTGGTATATATATTTATGTATGTGGACTATTTTAGATAAATGTTTATAAATATATAGTGTGTGCGGTTGTGTCTTGTGTGAGAGTGAGAGAGGGGGAAGCATGGCAAGTTATTGGCTATCCATTTGGCCTTTTTTTGTTTGTTTGTGGCTTGAATTGGTGGTTGGTTGTTTGTGGTTATGTGTGTTTGTTTGAAGAGAGGGATTAGATATTTTAATAGTGTGTTTGTGCTTGTGATGAGATGTGAGAGTGTGTGAGTGTATGATTGTGTTTTTTTAGTGTGTGTTTGAGGAAGGGGAGGTTAGATGTGGTAGTATGGTAGTGTGAGTGTGAGTGAAGAGGGATATTGAGATAAGTGTTAGTGTGTGTGTGTGTGTGTGTGTGTGTGGTGTGTGTATGTGGGTGTGTGTGTTTTTGAGAGTGAGAAAGGTGAGAGGGAGGTGGATAGATACTAGCCTAAGGTAGATGGTATTATCTAGTATCTAAGGTAAAGTGGATAGATACTAGCCTAAGGTGGATGGTAATATCTATTAGCGTAAGGTATATGGTAATATCTATTAGCCTAAGGTACTAACCTAAGGGTAGATACTAGCCTAAGGTAGATGGTAATATCTATTATCCTAAGGTATTGAGTTATCAATTAGCCTAAGGGTAGGATGGTAATATCTATTAGCCTAAGGTGGATAGAGTTATCTACTAGCCTAATGGTAGGATATTACTAGGATAGATACTAGCCTAAGGTAGTTGGTAATATCTATTAGCCTAAGGTATTGAGTTATCTACTAGCCTAAGGGTAGAATATTAATAGGATATGGTATTATCTAGTATCTAAGGTAAAGTGGATGTTAAGGTATTAGTTACCTAGACTAAGATATTAAGATTCCAACTTAAGGTATTGGTATTGGGATACCAATAGCGATAAGGTAAAGTGTACCTTGGTAGGTAATGACTAGCAATAGGATATTTGACTTAGATTTGACCTTGTTTGACCAAGGTTGACTATTTTGACTGAAAGTCAAAGTAGAGTCAACATTTGACCTAGATTGGACTAAGAGTTGACAAAGTCAACTATAGGTCAATCCTTAACCTTGTTTGACCTTGTTTGACTTTGTTTGACTTAGCTTGACCTTGTTTGACTTTGTTTGACTTAGCTTGACCTTGTTTGACTTTGTTTGACTTAGTTTGACCTATTTGCATATCATGCACTAGAAATCATGCCTAACATTGTTATTAGTAACTGTCCGCTACTAATGTGTGTCCCATAATAAGACATAATATACGAATTTGTGCCTATTGGATAATGTGTGTCCATCTTTGCAGAATTATTTCCAAATGGATATGAATTACTACTTGCAGAATCGTTCATGGATTTACAATCATCGTCCTGATGAAATATATGGTGTGTGGGATGAATACATAGCGGGAGTAGAACAGTTCCTATAATTTGCTAAGGCGCTCTCTCAGTACATGGACGACACCAAAATTAAGTATCCGTGTGTGAAATATCATAACGAGAAATATTATCCAGAAGTGGAAGTGACATATCATTTGTACTCGAGGGGTTTCATGCCTAATTACTATCAGTGGACCGCACACGGAGAACTTGTGTCTTTAGCATCAGAGTCGGAGCCTTATGTTGAGCCGTATATGCATACAGGACCTAATTTTGTTTCAGATAATCATGCATACGACGACGGGTGCGTAAACATGGTTTTCGATGCTGCGGGGCCTAGTTTCGTTCGTGATGCAGCTGAGGAGGCACCGAATGTCGATGCTACAAAGTTTATGGAGTTGCTGGAGAATTCAAGGACTCCTTGTATCCTGGTTGTGAGGATCATTCACCGTTGGAGGTAGTTACAAGACTGTTGAGCATTAAGTCAGATTTTAACATATCGCAAGAATGCTACAACCGAGTATTGGAGTTGATTATAGAGATCTTGCCAGCGGGTGCTAAGTTACCTAAAGACTTCTATCGGTCTAAGAGGATGGTGAGATCGCTCTGGATGGGATACGAGAAAATCGATTCTTGTCGCAATAGGTGCATGCTGTACTACAAAGACGACAAGGACGCAGATATGTGCAGATTTTGTGGTGCTGATCGCTATAAGACAACTAGTACAGGAAGGTCTACCGGTGCAAGAAGACCGACCAATTCAATGTACTACTTGCCTTTAACGTCGCGGTTGTAAAGATTATTTATGGTGAAAGAGACGGCCGAAAATATGAGTTGGCACATGCGAGAACAGATTGAAGGAGTGTTGGATCATCCATCCGATGGAGAAGCGTGGAAGCACTTTGATCGAGTGTATCCTGATTTTGCTTCAGATCCGCGTAATATCAGGTTAGGGCTATCTTCTGACGGTTTTACTCTTTTTTGTCTTTCAGGATCCCAGTATTCGTGCTGGCCTGTGGTTGTCACTCCGTATAACCTACCGCCTTGGATGTGCATGAAGACTCAGTACATGTTTCTAACCGTTATAATTCCAGGTCCGAACAATCCTAAGAGGAACATTGATGTGTACTTATAGCCTTTGATAGATGAGTTGAATCAGTTATGGGAAGTAGGCGCTAACACGTACGATGTTTCTAGGAAACAGAATTTTCAGATGAAGGCAATTCTTATGTGGACCATCAACGACTTTCCGGCCTATGAAATGTTATCTGGATGGAGCACTCATGGCCGTCTCTCATGTCCTATTGCATGGATCGTAGTAAGGCTTTCCGCTTGAAATACGGAGGAAAACCGTGCTTCTTTGATTGTCATCGGCAATTTCTGCCAAAAGATCATCCGTTCAGAAGGAACAAGAATGCATTCCGTGCCGGCGTTATAGAGAAGGGTGATCCACCGCCAAGGTGGTGCGGAGCTACGATATGGAAGGAGGTTAGAGATTTTCCAAGTGCTATCGAAGATCCTACAACTGGGTTCAAGTGCGATGGATTTGGTAGAGATCATAACTGGACAAAGAGGAGCATATTCTGGGATCTGCCATACTGGAGTACCAATCTGATCAGACATAATCTTGATGTCATGCATTGAGAAGAATGTGTTGATAACATAATTAATACTGTGATGGAAGTAAAGGGAAAAACGAAAGACAATCCCAAGGCCAGGTTGGACTTAGAAGAAATATGCAAACGCCCTGCATTGTATTTGATAGAGCAGAATGGAAAACAGTTCCTGCCGAAGTAATTTTCTCGCTGGAAAAGGAGGATAAAGTGAGACTTTGTCGGTGGATCCAGGACCTAAAATTTCCAGACGGATATGTGTCAAATCTGAGAAGATGTGTCGATCCGAAGGAAAACAAATTGACGGGTATGAAGAGCCACGACTGTCACGTATTCATAGAGAGGTTAATTCCGATTGCATTTCGGAAATTCTTACCGCAGGCAGTTTGGGATGCATTGACGGAGCTTAGCATATTCTTCAGGGATCTTTGTTCTAAGAAATTGCTCGTTGATCGTCTAGAAAAGCAAGAGAATGACATTGCGGTAATACTGTGCAAGCTAGAGAGGGTGTTTCCTCCTGGATTCTTCGACTCTATGGAGCATTTGCCGATTCATCTACCCTATGAGGCACGTATTGGTGGACCCGTCGAATATCGATGGATGTATCCGTTCGAGCGACATTTGAATCACCTAAAAAGAAAGGTAAAAAATAAGGCACGGGTCGAGGGTTCTATTTGTGAAGCCTATGTTCTCGAGGAGATTACAAACTTTTGTTCGATGTATTTCAAGCCTCATGTTGCAACTAATAGAACGAGAGCTTCCAGAAACGACGACGGAGATCATGAAAGTAATGATACAATACTGAAGGTATTCAATGCTCCAGGAAAGCCATCGGGTAAAATGAAGAAGAGATATCTGAACGATGATGAGCTAAGGGCTGCTCAGGTGTATGTATTACTCAACTGCGACGAGGAGAAACTAGAGAAACTGGAGGGATAAGTAATTAATATGTCTACACTATTTTAATAGTGTTGATTATTATAATTACATTAATTGAACGATGTTGTTTTTACCATATTTAATGATGATGTGAGGTCAGGTAGGCCACACATAACAGAAGAAGAACTAGAACAAGAAATGAGGCATTATTTTCCATCATGGTTGAGTGCATATGTAAGACTTGAGAACTCTGTAATTACCTTTCTGTATATGCACTTGATTGAGAATGAGCTTAATTTCTTCTTTCGTGGTATTTAGGTCGATTGTCCATACGCAAGACTTGAGAATGAGTCTATTAGAACGCTAGCCAAGGGACCAATTTATATTGCAAAAATATGGCCAAGCTACTGTGTTAATGAGTTTCGGTTCAAGTCAACAACTTTTCCGATCAGCGACAACTTTGTGGATCCCTACCAAAATAGCTGTTTGTGTATCAGATCTTCGAACTACAAAGATGTTGATACGGGCAACGATTTCTATGACGTGCTACGGAAGATCGTGGAGCTGACATATAGTTAGGGAATAGAGCCTGCTAAGATTGTGTTATTCAGGTGTGATTGGTTCGATCCAATTGAAGGTCAAGGTTGGAAAGTAGACAAGCACGGTCTTGTTGATATAAACTATCAGCGTCAATATCAAGTCTATGAACCATTTGTCCTATCAAGTCAGGCTCAGCTCGTGTACTTCACAAGTTATCCTAAACGGAGAACAACAAGGTCGGACTGGTGGACAGTATGCAAGACCAAAGCTAGAAATACCTTTGAGGATGACGATATAGCTTATCAAGAGGATGAACTACCTCTTGTAACAAATATTATAGAAGTGGACACGACGAAAGTTCCTCATTACACATCTAATTATGTAGAAGAAGTAGAATTATCTGAAGAGGAAGATGCAAATGAAAGTGAAGATGTAGAGGAGGAAGAAGAAGAAGAAGAAGAAGAGCTAAACGAACTAGATGAATTTTCAGAAGAGGATTAAATCTGTACGTTTGTTTTATTATCATATTTGACACTTTAGTGACACTTCTATCATATAAATCTATGACACTTTAGTGACACTTTTATCTGTGACTATGATATTTTTCAAAAATCTGTAATGTCTATCATATAAATATGTATTTTTGTTTTATTGTCATATGTTATCAGGTATGACTAGACCATCTGGACGATGCGGAGAATTTTACATTAGGCAGTCCCGTCAGCCTCGGGCTGGGGATGGAGATTTCGTACCCTCATCCTCATCTCCGAGTACGCCATTGTACCGTTCTGTTTCCGGTCCATTATCGGGACAGGGCAGTTCCAGCATTCCTAATCCCGCGTCCAGCATTCCTGATCCCGCGTCCAGCATTCCTCCTGCCGACGGCTCCATGGGGGGAGCCGACGCCGAGCATATGGAGGACGGCGATCAGACTGATCCTGCCCCGGCAGGAGGTGAGAGCGACCCGCCATGCGCTCCCCCGGGCGAGACGTGTACGGAGATTTGGACGGACGGGCCTACGAAGTAAGTTAATTAGTTAATATAGATTTCTCAAATGATTATATGTACATATATATTCATGAAAGTTATTATTGTATAGATATCGGCCTTCTGCAGTACAGAGATAGCTGGGGTATTTCTGAGGCAGAACTATGGTGGTCCTTAGATTAACTACTCAGATACTCCCGCGGATAGGAAGGCCTTTTGGTTCGCCCACTTCAAGGTAAAAAATTTGTTTATTTTTAAATTTTAATAATCATTTGTGTATATTATACAACTTTTCTATTTTACTTCTTGTAGAGGACCTATTTCTATCCACCACACCGGGCGGCGAAGATCGAGGCCCAATTTTCTGCCGTCGCAGGCAAGCTCATCCGTGATGCGATCCACGACCAGAAGTCTCGTGATCGCTTCGGACAACCGATCTATGGTTGGATCACGCCAGAGCAGTGGACTACGATGAAGGCTAGATTGAGCGAGCCCAGGTACCAGGAGCGGTCTGACAAGGCCAAGGTGGCACGGTCGAGCGCCGGTAAGTGGTATGGTGGCTCCATTCCGATGACGGAGTATTTTCGTCGTCTGGTACATTTCCTATGACAGACATTAATTTATATCTAGTTCGATAGACTGTTTAATACTAATAGTAGATAATATAATTTAACAGGTAAAAAAGGGTGAGGATCCCAACATGGTGACCGTCTTCCTGTACACCCATCGGAGGGCTAGGGAGTTCATTGACGAGAGGGTAACGCAGGCATATGTACGTTCTATTCTTTATATTAATTTACTATAATTTAGAAAACAGGAAAATAGATATCAATATAGACTTTAGCAAATACTTACACGTTAGCAAACATTGTTCTAGGCCGAGTTTGTTCGGCTACAGGAGGAGGTGGCTGCTGCTGCTAGTGCGCCAGCAGAGGGAGAGGCTGGTACTTCCTCCTAGCCGCCTACAGCTCCATCGTCGGACGACCTCTGGATGACCGTCGTTGGCGGTCTTCAGAAGGGTATGTACTACGGTACGGGATCCTAAAACACGTATTTGGCTTCGGAGTCATCTCAGGCCCCCTCTGTCAGTGCGCAGTCTCCGGCTTCGCGGGCGTCGTCACGAGCTCAGGATATTCGTCATCAGATCAACGAGCTGCGTCGCGAGTTGCAGCAGCAGATTTCTGATACGGTCGAGCGACGATCCGACCCTCCGATGATCACCGGACGATTTGATGCGGTCGAGCGCAGTATACAGGAGCTGATGAGTCTACAGCAAGCTACAGCTGCCAGCTTGCACACGCTCACTGAGTCTACGTAGCGCACAGAGCGTAGACAGGTCGAGCTGGAGGGATCGCAGAGGACCATGTCTGCCTCACTCAAGTATCGGCTTCGATTGAGGAGAGTACTCAGAGGATGGTGAGTACCCTTGCTGCGCATGGTGAGCGACTGCAAGAGGTGGAGCATATACGTCCTCCCGGTCCATCGACCGTGCCGACTCCAGACATTACACTGCCTCCTACTGCCCCTACGGTACAGCTCACACAGGTGCAGTATGAGTACATGTTATCCCAGATGCACGGCAGGGGTCCTCAGTGATCCAGTAGATTTTTTATCATCTTTGTATTTATTGGCCCTATGGGCCCATTGACCATTATGTACACTGATTTTCATTATTATTTGACTCTGTTGGACATGTATGTTTGTTGGACATGTATGCTTGTTGGACATGTATGTTTGTGATATTTAATTTGTTGGTATTTTTATTGAGTACATGTATGATATTTAGTTGTAGACTGTTATGATGGGAGACTGTTATTCATCTATTAGTTATAGACTGTTATGATGGAAGATTGCTAATTATGATGATATATGCGACGGAGATGACAAATATACCTATGCTGGGTTATAAGCGATGATCTGATATACAAAGGAGGTGCTGCCCAAATTTAAAAAAATATAATGTGTATTTTTGTAATGATGTGTGTCTGTGTTTACAGTGTATATGAAATGCAGTGTTCGGTTCACACACACTGTAAACACAGACACACAACATAACAAAAATACACATTATATTTTTTTTAATTTTTTTCAGTATTCTGCGACGATTAGCGACGTATAGCGAAGGAAAGTGGACGTCGCTATACGTCGCAAATTAGCGGCGGTACGTCGCTGTACGTCGCCGCCTTGCTGACGTGGCAGGCATTGCCACGTCATCACGTCATCACGTCAATAGAACTAAATGTCGCTACAATGTCGCACTACGTCGCTAAGTTTGCGACGTAAAGTTCTCGTCGCTCTACGTCGCTAACTTTGCGACGACCTAGCGACATGGGTGGGACGTCGCAAACAGCGACGTAGGGCGACGTATTGGCCATCTGCAACTAGCTAAAAAGCGACCTTCACTTTACGTCGCTAAATCCGTCGCCAATTACGATTAGCGACGTAATTTTTATTATTAGCGACGTATCATGACGTCGCTAATTTGCCTTATTTTAGTAGTATTCATGTCCATATTACCTCTGAGTAGTTCTGCGTATCCCCCCAGAGTCACTTCTACCACGTCTATAACTCCTCTGAGTAGGAAGACTTCATCATTTGAACCCCATATTTGCCACGTCCACATTACCTCTGAGCAAACATGTCGGTTCTTTCAAACTTATTATCTGTACCTAAAAACCAAGGTGCACAAAAGATAATGGGTCCACACAAATCACCAGGTCATGATAGCAAAAAAATGAACACACCACAAAATTCTTTATTTTTTATTTAAGGGTAAAGAATTAAATCCCCAGCAGAAGTTGTAAACCATAAAATAACAAAAAAAAGGAGAGAGACTACAATCCCTAAGCATCACTGGGATTGGCAGAAAGCTCTTCAATTCGATGCTTCAAGTCTTCCGCCCGAGTCTCTGCGGTCGCCATGACCCAGCGTTCGGCTTCTTGACGCATCATCTTTACAGCTTCAGGGGCAGTATCATTCTCATACTTCTCGTCTAGCTGTTGCCGCTAGTGGGTCAGGGAAGGATGATAAAAACTCAGATATGTTAAAGCAACAAAAAAAATATATCAGAGCCGAGTTCTCATCAGAAGCACACACACTGAATCCAAGCTCAGGCACGTCTGAAAGGAAGCTTCAGCGCATCATCAGGACTCAAAGTCCATGCACGTCAGCAAGAGGCTTCAGCGCATCATCAGGACTCGAAGCCCATGCGCGTCAGCGAGAGGCTTCAGCGCATCATTAGGACTCAAAGTCCATGCGCGTCGGCAAGAAACTTTAGCGCATCATCAGGACTCAAAGTCCATGTGCGTCGGCAAGGAGCTTCAGCGCATCATCAGGACTCAAAGTCCATGCGCGTCAGCAAAAAGCTTCAGCGCATCATCAGGACTCGAGGTCCATGCGCGTCAGCATGTGCGAGTTCTAAAAGAAGATTTTGTGTTTCTCAAATTTCAGAAAGCAACGACAAAAGAATGACAAAAACCCACCAATCACCGCCGGCCGGACGTCGACGGGCATACTGGGGACAACATCAACAGAAGCCCCTGCAGGCGCTTTTCCTCGGCTTCGTCCTCGGCCAGCACCACCGCGAGGAGTTTTGGGAGCCATCTCGAAAAAAGAAGTTAGGGTTTTTGAAAACAAGAACTATAAAGAAGAAGAAAGCTTTGGCAGAAAGTAGAAGACTCTCTCTCTACCAGATGCCTATTTATAGGCTTGGGTAACGTCCGCCGCCGCTTAGGGTTCTGCGAAGTGATAATTGGGGATAAACCAAAAGATCATCATTAATCTTTTTGTTTATTACGAAGCGTTATCATTTGCATTTAAAACTGAAGAGGAGCATGCGCCTCATCAGGGATGCGTGGAGCAATCATGCGCCCGAACAGGCATGCGCCCCATTGAAGACACTACCATGATTTTCATTCAAAGTATTCCAAAAACTTGATGAAACGTTTTGAAAACTTTGAAGGGGGTCTTGTAGAAGCATAGAATTTCAGGCGCATCCAAAGGCCAGAATTCCTATGCGCCTAACATTACATGCGCCAGGAAGCTCAGATGAAGTACTGGGCACAGCAGACGACAAAAGTATAGACATCAAAAAAGATTTTTATTTCATATAAAAGTCTATTATATGTCTAAAAAGGGCTTTACAAAGGAGAATTTCTACAAAAAGAAAGATCCTAAGACTACAGTCAGACGCAGCAAACTACCATGCGCCTCCCGCCAGGCGCATCATCTTCCAGGTGCATCACTCTAGCGTCTCAGTTAGGCGCGTCTCTTCAGCGTTTCAGTCAGGCGCATCTCTTCAGTGTCTCAGTCAGGCGCATCCCTTCAGCAGCTCAAGTATGTGCATCCCTTCAGCGTCTCAGTCATGCTCATCATGAAGTCTCAACATATGTGCTCCACTTCGACCAATGAAGCATTTAGTGAGCAGAATGAGGGTGGGCGATCAACCCCAACCTAGAGGGAGGAAGATCTCCCCAAAGGAAGAGGAGAGCACCGCAATCGATCCGCGACAAAAGGAGGCTTTCAACACAACCAGCATGGGCAACACCCACTCTAGCAGGAGGAGGAGCTCTCCAAAGCCCAAGGAAGATGATCGGGGCACCACAATTCTGATCTGCAGCTCTTTCAGCATAACAGAGACGAGGCTCGAGCATCCCGATCTTTGGATGCAACAGGCACCTTCCGCCTGCCTCAGAAGCCCTCGACTCCGACTTTTGGATGTAACAGTCACCTTCAAGTGCATGAACGAAGACAAGTCGTCGCATCTTCACCCTCGGAAACATCTCGTCAACAGAATGTGCTCGAGCAAACATGAACTTTTTGGAAGGACGTGAGAGAACGAGAAGCAAACTCTCTCTTGCCACTATTTATAAGCCGGGCAAATCAAATCCATGCGTCAAGTGGCAGGCTCTCTGAATCCCGTGCAATGAATTTGCATTTATGGTGATGAACCTGACGGTTCGAATTCACCCAAGTCAAAAATGGCTATTTAAAGCACTCGAAGAACGCAACAGTCGGACCAATAAAGGCACGTCATGCAAAAGGATGCGCCGGTTAGACATCGCGCATCGTACAGACGTGCCCGTCGGTTCCAAAGCGCCCCGTATGGATGCACCCAACAAAGCACAGATCCATGCATCCTAATCAACATGGACCCATGTGCCCATTTCGGCTTGTCACCCATCAAGCAATTAATGCTCAAGTCACAGAGTTGGCAGCACGTCCCCCGAAGACTGGACAGTTAGCAGCTTTTTCAGAAGATGAAGCGCCGCTGACGTCAGCATCATCATTACTTTTCTCCGGCTGTTACAAGCCACGTGGCCGCCCAACCATTTCGCATGCATCCCCACAGCTATGCGCCCAAATCTCGCATGCGCCTCAAAAGCCATGCGCCTCAGACTTTTCTCTGATCCCTAAAGACAGAGGTCAAGTCACTACTGAAGCCCCGCATGCGTCTCAAAAGCTATGTGTCTCAGACTTTTCTCTTATCCCTAAAGACAGAGGTCAAGTCACTACTGAAGTCCTGTATGCGCCTCAAAAGCCAT